>CM059789.1:12796304-13213804 GCA_030435695.1 Brachymystax lenok tsinlingensis
TAGAGCAAAATAGAACAGAATAGAACAGATTAGAATAGAACAGAACCAAACAGAATAGAATAGAATAGCATAAGACAGAATAGAACAGAATCGAATAGAATAGAATAGAACACAATATAATATAATAGAACAGAATAGATCAGAACAGAACAGAAAAAAACAGAACATAATAGAACAGAATATAATATAATAGAACAGAATAGAACAGAACAGAATAGAACAGAATGTAATAAATCCTGAGATGCTGGCTGTAGTAGATGGAAAAAAATAAAATAAAAATACCCACAATTCCATGTGAGCAAACAGAGAAAGAGAGGGATGGAGAGTATAGAGGGAGGGAGGGAAGGAGGGAGGAAAGGAGAGAAGAGAGGGATGGGTAGATTGTTGGAAAACCGGCCCAGCGCTCTTTAATAACTGGGGCAGCGAAGGTCTGGTTGCCAGATATGAGAAGCCCAGCGGATGCAGGGGGACGGGCAATGGGGTCTTGTGGCATGGAGGGGGAAGACACCGCGTGACACCGGAAAGAGATTTATGTTTTTGCCTGCAATCTACAAGCCCATAACGCTAAGGGCACTGTCTGCGGCCGAACTTAAAAATCAACTGGAGAATTGGAAGACAAAAGATCAGCTGCAACTGTCATACCATTGCACAGCAGCAAAAGCAGCAACGCAACATATGAGCAGCCAAAGGAACAGTAACAGAGGCAGAAGGCAAGGCCTCCGTCTTCTGGTTCTGAGTCAGTTTTATTTTTTTTACATATTTTTATTTAACCTTTATTTAACTAGGCAAGTCAGTTAAGAACAAATTCTTATTTACAATGACGGCCTACACTGGCCAAACCAGGACGACGCTGGGCCAGTTGGGCGCCACCCTTTGGGCCGTCATGTGATACAGCCTGGATCAGGCTGTGATGAAGGCTGATTTTAGGAAACCCTTTAGGAAATACAGAGTATGTGTTGCATGTTTATTTTTACATTCATATCCCTTATTGATCTTAACATAATTGTGTAAACGTTATAAAATATAGGCGTTATTCGCAAGAAACATACTAAGCTCTCTCCCTCTTTTCTCTCTCCCTCTTCTCTCTCCCTCTCGTTATTTCAGCATACTGACGACGATTGCATGAGGAGCATCACACGCAAGCACACACACACGAGGAGTGTCTTCAAAGACAAGATGCTATCCTTTTTACGATGAACAAAGCCTCTGTGTCAACACCGCAAGAAGACAAGAGGAGACGAGAGGAAAAGAGGAATACATTGAAGGCTTTACATTCAGCAGGCCTTGGTTGTGTGTGTTTGTGTGTGTGTGTGCGTGTGTCTGTGTATGTGTACATGTGTGTGTGCACGTGTGTGTGTGTGTGTTTGTATATGTACAGTACCAGTCAAAGGTTTGGACACACCTGCTCATCCCAGAGTTTTTCTTTATTTTTACTATTTTCTACATTGTAGAATAATAGTGAAGACATCAAAACTATGAAATAACACATATGGAATCATGTAGTAACCAAAAAAGTGTTAAACAAATCAAAATATATTTTATATTTGAGATTCTTCAAAGCAGCCACCCTTGATGACAGCTTTGCATACTCTTGATATTCTCTCAACCAGCTTCATGAGGTAGTTACCTGGAATGCATTTCAATTAACAGGTGTGCCTTGTTAAAAGTTAATGTGTGGAATTTCTTTCCTTATTAATACATTTGAGCCAAACAGTTGCATAAGGACAAGGTAGGGGTGGAATACAAAAGATAGCCCTATTTGGTAAAAGACCAAGTCCATATTATTATTATATTATGGAAAGAACACCTCAAATAAGCAAAGAGAAATGACAGTCCATCATTACTTTAAGACGTGGGGGTCAGTCAATCCGGAACATTTCAAGAACTTCGAAAGTTTGTTCAAGTGCAGTCGCAAAAACCATCAAGGGCTATGATGAAAATGGCTCTAATGAGGACTGCAAAGGATAAGTTCATTAGAGTTACCAGCCTCAGAAATTGAAGCCCAAATAAATGTTTTTATTTATTTTTATTTTACCTTTATTTAACTAGGCAAGTCAGTTAAGAACAAATTCTTATTTTCAATGACGGTTTAGGAACAAATTTGAGCTTTTTGGTTTCAACCGCGTGTCTTTGTGATGCGCAGCTTTGCTTGTGACACTGTCTGTGATTTATTTAGAATTCAAGGCAAACTTAACCTGCATGGCTACCACAGCATTACGCCATCCATCTGGTTTGCACTTAGCGGGATTGTCATTTGTTTTTCAACATGACAATGACCCAAAACACACCTCCAGGCTGTGAAACACCTCCAGGCTGTGTAACACCTCCAGGCTGTGTATAACCTCCAGGCTGTGAAACACCTCGAGGCTGTGTAACACCTCAAGGTGTTCGAAAGCCAAGTTAACAAACAGATTACCGACCATTTCGAATCCCACCGTTCTCCGCTATGCAATCTGGTTTCAGAGCTGGTCATGGGTGCACCTCAGCCACACTCAAGGTCCTAAACGATATCATAACCGTTATCGATAAGAGACATTACTGTGCAGCCGTACTCATTGGCCTGGCCAAGGCTTTCGACTCTGTCAATCACCACATTCTTATAGGCAGACTCAACAGCCTTGGTTTCTCAAGTGATTGCCTCGCCTGGTTCACCAACTGCTTCTCTGATAGAGTTCAGTGTGTCAAATCGGAAGGCCTGTTGTTCAGACCTCTGGCGGTCTCTATGGGGGTGCCACAGGGTTCAATTCTCGGGCCGACTCTCTTCTCTGTATAAATCAATAATGTTGCTCTTGCTGAGCAACGCAGATGACACCATTCTGAATACTTCTGGCCATTCTTTGGACACTGTGTTAACTAACCTCCAGACGAGCGTCAATGCCATACAACATTCATTCCGTGGCCTCCAACTGCTATTAAATGCAAGTAAAACTAAATGCATGCTTTTCAACCGATCACTGACCACACCTGCCCGCCCGTCCAGCATCACTACTCTGGACGGTTCTGACTTAGAATATGTGGACAACTAGTGAGGGAAAAAAGTATTTGATCCCCTGCTGATTTTGTACGTTTGCCCACAGAAAAATAAATGATCAGTCTATAATTTTAATGGTAAGTTGATTTGAACAGTGAGAGACAGAATAAAAACAAAAAATTCCAGAAAAGGCATGTGAAAAATGTTATAAATTGATTTGCATTTTAATGAGGGAAATAAGTATTTGACCCCCTCTCAATCAGAAATATTTCTGGCTCCCAGGTGTCTTTTATACAGGTAACGAGCTGAGATTAGGAGCACACTCTTAAAGGGAGTGCTCCTAATCTCAGCTTGTTACCTGTATAAAAGACACCTGTCCACAGAAGCAATCAATCAGATTCCAAACTCTTCACTATGGCCAAGACGAAAGAGCTCTCCAAGGATGTCAGGGACAGGAACAAGATTGTAGACCTACACAAGGCTGGAATGGGCTACAAGACCATCGCCAAGCAGCTTGGTGAGAAGGTGACAACAGTTGGTGCGATTATTCGCAAATGGAAGAAACACAAAAGAACTGTCAATCTCCTTCGGCCTGGGGCTCCATGCAAGATCTCACCTCGTGGAGTTGTAAAGATCATGAGAACGGTGAGGAATCAGCCCAGAACTACACGGGAGGATCTTGTCAATGATCTCAAGGCAGCTGGGACCATAGTCACCAAGAAAACAATTGGTAACACGCTACGCCGTGAAGGACTGAAATCCTGCAGCGCCCGCAAGGTCCCCCTGCTCAAGAAAGCACATATACATGCCCGTCTGAAGTTTCCCATGAACATCTGAATGATTCAGAGGACAAATGGGTGAAAGTGTTGTGGTCAGATGAGACCAAAATGGAGCTCTTTGGCATCAAATCAACTCGCCGTGTTTGGAGGAGGAGGAATGCTGCCTATGACCCCAAGAACACCATCCCCACCGTTAAACATGGAGGTGGAAACATTATGCTTTGGGGGTGTTTTTCTGCTAAGGGGACAGGACAACTTCACCGCATCAAAGCGACGATGGACGGGGCCATGTACCGTCAAATCTTGGGTGAGAACCTCCTTCCCTCAGCCAGGGCATTGAAAATGGGTCGTGGATGGGTATTCCAGCATGACAATGACCCAAAGCACACGGCCAAGGTAACAAAGGAGTGGCTCAATAAGAAGCACATTAAGGTCCTGGAGTGGCCTAGCCAGTCTCCAGACCTTAAAACTTCTCAGGGATCACTGGGGCGCTAGCGCCCCACTCCCGACACTACCAGGTGAAATGCAAGACAAAATTCCAAAATTGAATTATTAAAAATGCACCAATATACAAGTGTTTCATACTCATCAAAGGCTCTGCTTCTTGGCAATATCACAGCGTTGTCGGATTTCAAAAAGGCTTTACGGCGAAAGCACTACATTTGATTGTTTGAGGCTAGCACCTCACATTTTTTCCATAACCGTGAAATCTTTAGCCAGCGCGGTCGATAGAAAATGCATTTCACAGGGAAAACCTGTGCCTTACCTTTTGTAGAACCTATGCAGAGGGCTTCCTAAGTGTCCAACGAAGACAATCCATGGGTATTTGGTTAGAAAAAGTAATTTATTATATCCTTAAATCTCTGTTTGGTTGGCACCTTGTGTTCAGAAAATCCAATGTGACGAGAACGCGTTCAACAATACCTATAAACTTTCCCTCAACAAAACAAAAACCAATTAAAAGGCTTCCTTAGCTTATCTTTTATGAATAAAAGTGATAATCTTTCACTTGGATGGTCACCTAAACGTTATATAAGTCAAATAAAGTGGACCGCTCAGCCAAACGTGCGCCCAAAAACGTGCAACTGAAAAAGAGCTCCCTCGACTAAAACTTCTCCCAATAGAACACATTAGTTCCGATTTCCATTAAACTTGACCTATACACTGCTGACATCCAGTGGAAGCAATAGGTACTACATTCAGTGTCCTGGTATAAAGACTTTTCTAAAGGCACTGTCTCAAAGTGAGCTATAAGCCAAAAGGAATGAGATTTCCGGATGGAAAATTCTCTGGTTTTTGCCTGCCAAATGACTTATTTTACACTCACAGACAAAATGATAACACTTTTGGAAACCTCAGAGCGTTTCCTATCCAATAGTACTAATTATGTCCATATCCTATTTTCTGAGCTTGAGTGGCAAGCATTTTACTTTGGGCACGCCAGACTCTCCAAAACCGACCCCTCAGCTTCCACTCCCTAACAAGTTTTAATCCCAAAGAACATCTGTGGAGGGAGCTGAAGGTTCGAGTAGCCAAACGTCAGCCTTGAAACTTAATGACTTGGAGAAGATCTGCAAAGAGGAGTGGGACAAAATCCCTCCTGAGACGTGTACAAACCTGGTGGCCAACTACAAGAAACTTCTTACCTCTGCGATTGCCAACAAGGGTTTTGCCACCAAGTACTAAGTTGTTTTTTAGAGGGGTCAAATACTTATTTCCCTCAATAAAATGCAATTCAATTTATAACATTTTTCACATGCGTTTTTCTGGATTTATTTGTTGTTATTCTGTCTCTCACCATTCAAATAAACCTACCATTAAAATTATAGACTGATCATTTCTTTGTCAGTGGGCAAACGTACAAAATCAGCAGGGGATCAAATAATTTTTTCCATCACTGTACATAGGTGTCTGGCTAAACTGTAAACTCTCCTTCCAGACTCACTTTAAATATCTCCAATACAAAATTAATTCTAGAATTGGCTTCCTATTTCGCAACAAAGCATCCTTCACTCATGCTGCCAAACATACCCTCGTAAAACTGACCTTCCTACCGATCCTCGATCGGTAAAAAGCCCCATATACTACCCACCAAAGCCCCATATACTACCCACCAGTGCGACCTGTACGCTCTCATTGGCTGGCCCTCGCTTCATACTCGTCGCCAATCCCACTGGCTCCAGGTCATCTACAAGTCTTTGCTAGGTAAAGCCCCGCCTTATCACAGCTCAATGGTCACCATAGCAGCACCCACCCGTAGCACGCGCTCCAGCCGGTATATTTCACTGGTCACCCCCAAAGCCAATTCCTCCTTTGGCCGCCTTGCCTTCCAGTTCTCAGCTGCCAATGACTGGAACGAACTACAAAAGGTTATATCTCCCTCACTAGCTTTAAGCACCAGCTGTCAGAGCAGCTCACAGATCTCTGCACCTTCACATAGCCTATCTGTAAACAGCCAATCCTACTACCTCATCCCCACACTGTATTTATGTATTTATCTTGGTCCTTCGCACCCCAGTAACTTGCACATTTGTCTTCTGCACATCTACCATCCCAGTGTTTAATTGCTATATTGTAATTACCCCACCACCACGGCCTATTTATTGCCCTACCTCCCTTATCTTACCTCATTTGCACTCACTGTATATAGACTTATTTTTTATTTTTTATTTTTATACTGTATTATTGGCTGTATGTCTGTGTATTCCATGTGTAATTCTTTGTTGTTGTATGTATCATACTGCTGTGCTTTATCTTGGCCAGGTCTCATTTGTAAATGACAACTTGTTCTCAACTAGCCTACCTGGTTAAATAAAGGTCAAATAAATAAATAAAATAAACAGCGGAGTTCAATGCTAAATCCCAAATGGCACTCTACTCCCTACATAGTGCTCTACTTTGGCCAGAGCAGTATGGTTCTCACTGCCTGCATCTCTTACAATTATTTTTTTATTCTCAATTTCCAATTGGTAGTTACAGTCTTGTCCCATCACTGCGTCACTCGGGAGGCCCCATCTCTTAATCTTTAATAGATGTCCTTCCTGTGATGGTGTGTGCCGCCATGATGGACCCTCTCGACCAGAAACACATACACCCACACACAATAGACCCTCTCAACCAGAAACACATACACACCCACACAACAGACCCTCTCGGCCGGTAACATTATCCAAGTCTCATTTCAGAAACACACACATAACTCTATGAGACAAAAACACACACTATGCATGAATAGTCGTGTCAAATGACAGAGATCGTAGATGACAATGAGAAAAGGAGAAATTGTTTTACTTCCCACTTTATAAAATAATTATTACCAGTGCATTACCATGACGACAACCTCTTTTCACTCCACGCAGATGTGCGCACGTGGCCGCTTGCATGTGTGTGTGTTCTGCCTTAACTCCCATGACCAGATTGATAAAAGCAGTGTTATTATCACAGTATGCTATACTCAAACACAGTGCTTTCATCTGATGTGAAGAGAATTACACCCCAGACTCCATGTAGAATTCATAATCCATCAAACAGGCCTAATCCACGACTGAGCCACGCTGATACAGAATGCTGCTGGAGCTATAACATGCGCACGCACACACACACACAAATACACACACACTCGCACACACACACACACGCACACACACACACACACACACACACACACAGATTCACTTGCATGCACATGCACAAAGGCAGGAATGCAGGAATGCACGCACATATGCACACACGCAAACACACACACACAGACACACTGTTTTGTAGCTAAGTAGTTTGTATACATACGTAAAATAACTTTGAATATGCTGTAAGCATTATATAGTCAGAGAGATCACTCCAGATTTAAGTCAAAATTAAATCGGAGATGCTGTAAAAATGTTCGGGAGACGCAGTCAAAATCCATCCACTAGGGGCAAAACAAATAAACTCAGAACAGAGCCGGGATTGAACCCACGGTCTATGGAACAGGAGTTCACTGCTTAGATGACTGCACCATCCATCTACAATATGTTAGCAAGGCCAGTCTTAATTAATGGGTAAACTTAACCGTTGAGTTGTATTTGTGTTTTAACCTTATCCCAAACTTGAATCCTTAATTTAACCAATCAGAATTTATGCCTGAATTTAACCGTTGGGTTGTTTCTGTTTGAACCTATAATCCCAAACCTAAACTCTTACCTTAACCCATTCAGAATGAACACCATAACCGTAGAGTTTCTGTGAGCCTAAAAGAGATTTATGCTTGATCCGGCGTTGTGGTCCGGAGGCTGTGACGCAAACGTGGAGCCTCCAGAGGCTCGCAGAGGCCAAATTGACAGTGGTGGAAAAAGTACTCAATTTTCATAATTGAGTAAAAATAACGATACCTTATTAGATAATGACTCAAGGAAAAGTGAAAGCCATTCAGTAAAATATTACTTCGGTAAAAGTCTAAAAGTATTTGGTTTAAAATATACTTAAGTATCAAAAGTAAATGTAATTGAAAAAGTATACTTAAGTACCAAATGTAAAAGTATAAATCATTTCAAATTGATCATATTAAGCAAACCAGACGGCACAATTTTCATGTTTTTTTACGGATAGCCAAGGGCACACTCCAACACTCAGACATTATTTACAAACTAAGCTTTTGTGTTTAGTGAGTTCGCCAGAGAAAGGCAGTAGAGATGACCAGGGATGTTCTCTTGATAAATGTGGGAATTGGACAATTTTCCAGTCCTGCTAAGCATTCAAAATGTAATGAGTACCTTTGGGTGTCAGGGAAAATGTATAGAGTAAAAAGTACATTATTTTCTTCAGGAATGTAGTGAAGTAAAAGTAAAAGTTGTCAAAATTATAAATAGTAAAGTAAAGTACAGATACCCAAAATAACGAATTTTTACTTAAGTTCTTTACACCACTGCAAATAGAGCTCTGTACAGCGATGCCGTACACCTCCCAAATTTTGTAACAATGCGTAGGGCTCTGTAAAGCTCCATATAGCTCCTCATTGACATAATTGGTTGACGGTAGGTGTGGGCGGTAGATCCTGTATAAACACAAATTCACTTCCTTGACAACTTCCTTGACAACAAACATGGAAAACTTTGATGAAAGTCTATCAGAACAAGTTCACAAAACAATGTAACAACGCTAAGAGCGGTGGGTGTGGGTCAGGCGCAGAGAGCAGAGTAACGGAACAACCGTCTTTAATGTGTTCACACAAATACAATGTCCAACGCCCAAAACACACAGGCGAAAATAAGACGGTATACAACAAACAAAATAGCAGCCCAAACCATGGGACATGTACATGCGCTCTCAAGTACAGCAAACAATCCTGCACGAAAGGAGGCGGGCTTAAATAGCCCTACTAACCAAAACAAAAACAGGTGCAAACAATCAGAATAATGAACAGAAAGAAAATATATGATCGGTGGCAGCTAGTAGGCCGGTGACGACGACTGCCGAACGCCGCCCGAACCGGCAGAGGAGCCACCGTTGGTGGAAGTCGTGACATTACCCCCCCCTGACTCGCGGCTCTCGCAGCGCGCCGACACCGGCCTCGAGGATGACCCGGAGGGCGAGGCGCAGGGCGATCCGGATGCAGGCGGTGAAAGTACCCCAGTAGTGAAGGATCCAAGATATCCTTCACCGGTACCCAGCACCTCTCCTCCGGACCGTACCCCTCCCAGTCCACGAGGTACTGCAGGCCCCTCACCCGGCGCCTAGAGTCCAGAATGGAGCAGACTGTGTATGCCGGGGGCCCCTCGATGTCCAAAGGGGGCGGAGGGACCTCCGGCACCTCACCTTCCTGCAGGGGACCAGCTACCACCGGCCTGAGGAGAGACACATGAAACGAGGGGTTAATACGGTAGTAAGATGGAAGCTGTAACCTATAACACACCTCGTTTATCATCCTCAGGCCTTTAATGGGCCCCACATACTGCGGCTCCAGCTTCCGGCAGGGCAAGTGGAGGGGCAGGTTCCGGGTCGAGAGCCAGACCCGGTCCCCCGGTGTGAACACGGGGGTCTCACTGCGGTGACGGTCAGCGCTCCTCTTCTGCCGCCCACCAGCCTGTCTCAGTGATTCCTGGACGGCTTTCCAGGTCTCCTTGGAGCGCTGCACCCACTCCTCCACCACAGGAGCTTCAGTCTGGCTTTGATGAAACGGTGCCAGGACCGGCTGGTAGCCCAACACGCACTGGAACGGTGACATGTTCGTGGAGGAGTGACAGAGTGAATTCAGAGCCACCTCCGCCCATGGGACGTACCTCGCTCACTCACCGGGCCGGTCCTGGCAATATGGAATAGCCAATACCCCTCCGCTTGCCCTTTATGATACATTGTGTAGGGATTTCAAAGACGCTAAATGAGTTTGAACTCCTGGAAAGAGATTCGGGAGGTCATGGGGAAAGATGTGTTAAAGAGGTCAATGGAATGCAGACCGTGGGGGATAGAAGGGCACTGGCACACATTCAACAAATCTGATAAAACAAAGTGAATATTTGTGTTGCTACCATGCTGCGTTGTCATGTGTTTCTGCCATGCTGCATTGTCATGTGTTACTGCTATGCTGTGCAGTCATGTGTTACTGCCATGCTGTGTTGTCATGTGTTGCTGCCATGCTGTGTTGTCATGTGTTGCTGCCATGCTGTGTTGTCATCTGTTGCTACTATGCTGTGTTGTCATGTGTTGCTTCCATGCTGTGTTGTCATATGTTGCTGCCATGCTGTGTTGTCATCTGTTGCTACTATGCTGTGTTGTCATGTGTTGCTTCCATGCTGTGTTGTCATATGTTGCTGCCATGCTATGTTGTCATGTGTTGCTGCCATGCTGTGTAGTCATGTATTGCTGCCATGCTGTGTTGTCATGTGTTGCTACTATACTGTGCTGTCATGTGTTGCTGCCATGTTGTGTTGTCATGTGTTGCTGCCATGCTGTGTTGCCATGTGTTGCTGCTGTGCTGTTTAGCCATGTGTTGCTGCCATGCTAATGGTGTTGTCTTAGGTCTCTCTTTATGTTGTGTTGTGGTGTCTCTATTGTTGTGATGTGTGTTTTGTCCAATGTTTTTATTGAACATTTTTATCCCTAATCTCAGCCCCCGGAGACCTTTGCCTTTTGGTAGGCCATCATTGTAAATAAGAATTTGTTCTTAACTGACTTCTATAGTTAAATTAAGGTTACAGAAAAATACAGAAAAAAAGTTGGAAGTTACATACACCTTAGCCAAATACCTTTAAACTCAGTTTTTCACAATTTCTGATAAAAATTCCCTGTCTTAGGTCAGTTCAGATCACCACTTTATGAATGTTAAATGTCAGAATAATAGTAGAGAGAATGCTTTGTTTCAGCTTTTATTTCTTTCATCACATTCCCAGTGGGTCAGAAGTTTACATACACTCAGTTAGTATTTAGTGGCATTGTCCATTTGGAAGACCCATTTGCGAACAAGCTTTAACTTCCTGACTGATGTCTTGAGATGTTGCTTCAATAAATCCACATAATTTTCCTTCCTCATGATGCCATCTATTTTGTGAAGTGCACTAGTTCCTCCTGCAGCAAAGCACCCCCAAAGCATGATTCTGCCGCCCCCGTGCTTCACGGTTGGGATGGTGTTCTTCGGATTGCAAGCCTCCCCCTTTTTCCTCCAAACATAACGATGGTCGTTATGGCCAAACAGTTTCATTTCCGTTTCATCAGACCAGAGGACATTTCTCCAATAAGTATGATCTTTGTCCTCATGTGCAGTTGCAAACCGTAGTCTTTCAGGTTATGTCGATATAGGACTCGTTTTACTGTGGATATAGACAATTTTGTACCTGTTTCCTCCAGCATCTTCACAAGGTGCTTTGCTGTTGTTCTGTGATTGGTTTGCACTTTATCTCTAGAATCTCTAGAAGACAGAACACATCTCCATCCTGAGCAGTATGATGGCTGTGTGGTCCCATGGTGTTTATACTTGCGTACTATTGTTTGTACAGGTGACTGCGGTACCTTCAGGCATTTGGAAACTACTCCCAATGATGAACCAGACTTGTGGAGGTAAAAAAAAATAATCTGGAGGTCTTGACTGATTTCTTTTGATTTTCCCGTGATGTCAAGCAAAGAGGCACTGAATTTGAAATACTTCCACAGGAACACCTCCAGTTGACTCAAATTATGTCAATTAGCCTATCAGAAGCTTCTAAAGCTTTTTTTTCAGCTCATGAAACACGGGACCAACACCTTACATGTTGCGTTTAAATTTTTGTTCATTATAAACTACAATATACTACATGGTAAAACATTTTCCCAGCATAATTAGTTTTCTCCTTCTTTCTCTCCTCTGCCTTTCACTCTAAACCAGAGTGGCTCGATGTGTGCGGTTTTATTTTAGTTTGATGCCTTTCTTTGCTGATACACCTATTCCTCCCCATTCATCCCTCCCAACCTCCCTCCCTCAATCCATAGTGTTGAGTATGAAGCTGTAGCTGATCGATGCTGCAGGCAGAGGTATGTCTGAGTTCCACGACCTGATTATTGCTGTAGTTCAAACGCACGCGCACACACACACAAGCATGCATGCACGCACACACACACACACACAAGACACACACACACAAACAAACAGGTGTGATGATGTTTGGAGGTGGTAATTGTTGGTCACATGACAGAGGTAGATTTCTGTTAAGTCTTGTTTATTCCTCTCCTCCTCCTCCTACTCTCCTCCTCTCTTCCACCTCCTCCTCTACTCTCTTCCTCCTCGTCTTACTCTCCTCCTCTTCCACCTCATATCCTCCTCTCCTCTCTTCCTCCTCCTCCTCCTCTCCTCCTCTCTTTAACCTCCTCTCCCCCTCTCCTCCTCCTCTCCCCCTCTACTCCTCCTCTCCTCCTCCTCCTCCTCCTCCTACTCTCCTCCTCTCTTCCACCTCCTCATTCTCCTCTCCTCTCTAAACTCCTCCTCCTCCTACTCTCCTCCTCTCTTCCACCCCCACTCCTCCTCTCCTCCTCTCCTCCTCCTCTACTCTCTTCCTCCTCGTCTTACTCTCCTCCTCTTCCACCTCATATCCTCCTCTCCTCTCTTCCTCCTCCTCCTCCTCTCCTCCGCTCCCCCTCTCCTCCTCCTCTCCTCCTCCTCCTCCTTCTCCTCCTCTCTTCCACCTCCTCTCCCCCTCTACTCCTCCTCTCCTCCTCCTCCTCCTCCTCCTCCTCCTCCTGCTCCTCCTCTCTTCCTCCTCCTACTCTCCTCTTCTCTTCCACCTCCTCTCCTCTCTTCCTCCTCCTCCTCCTACTCTCCTCCTCTCTTCCACCCCCACTCCTCCTCTCCTCCTCTCCTCCTCCTCTACTCTCTTCCTCCTCCTCCTACTCTCCTCCACTCTTCCACCTCCTTTCCTCCTCTCATCTCTTCCTCCTCCTCCTCTCTTCCACCTCCTCTCCTCCTCTCCTCCAATACTCCTCCTCTCCCCTTTTCCTCCTCCTCCTTTTCCTCCTCTTCCTCCTCCTCTCCTCCTCTCTTCCACCTCCTCTCCTCCTCTCCTCCTCTCCTCCTCTCCTCTCCTCTTCTCTTCCTCCTCCTCCTACTCTCCTCCTCTCTTCCACCTCCTACTCTACTCTCTTCCTCCTCCTATTACTCTCCTCCTTTTCATCTCATATCCTCCTCTCCTGTCCTCTCCTCCTCCTCCTCCTCCTCCTCCTCCTCCTCCCTCCTCCTCCTCCTCCTCCTCCTCCTCCTCCTCCTCCTCCTCCTCCTCCTCCTCTCCCTCTCTTATCCTCTTATCCTCTCCCTCTCTTCCTCCTCCTCCTCCTCCTATTCTCTTCCACCTCCTCCTCTACTCCCTTCCTCCTCCTCTTACTCTCCTCCTCTTCCACTTCATATCCTCCTCTCCTCTCCTCCTCCTACTCTCCTCCTCTCTTTAACCTCCTCTCCCCCTCTCCTCCTCTCCTCCTCCTTTCCTGCTCCTCCTCTCTTCCACCTCCTCTCCTCCTCATCTCCTCTCCTCTCCTCCTCCTCCTCCTCCTACTCTCTTCCTCTCTTCCACCTCCTCTCCTCCTCTCTCCTCCTCTCCTCCTCCTCTCTACACTCTTCCTCCTCCTCCTACTCTCTTCCTCTCTTTCACCTCTACATCCTCCTCCTCTCCTCCCTTCCTCCTCCTCCTCCTGCTCCTCCTCTCTTCCTCCTCCTACTCTCCTCTTCTCTTCCACCTCCTCTCCTCTCTTCCTCCTCCTCCTCCTACTCTCCTCCTCTCTTCCACCCCCACTCCTCCTCTCCTCCTCTCCTCCTCCTCTACTCTCTTCCTCCTCCTCCTACTCTCCTCCACTCTTCCACCTCCTTTCCTCCTCTCCTCTCTTCCTCCTCCTCCTCTCTTCCACCTCCTCTCCTCCTCTCCTCCTCTCCTCCTCTCCTCCTCTCCTCTTCTCTTCCTCCTCCTCCTACTCTCCTCCTCTCTTCCACCTCCTCCTCTACTCTCTTCCTCCTCCTATTACTCTCCTCCTTTTTCATCTCATATCCTCCTCTCCTGTCCTCTCCTCCTCCTCCTCCTCCTCCTCCTCCTCCCTCCTCCTCCTCCTCCTCCTCCTCCTCCTCCTCCTCCTCCTCTCCTCTTATCCTCTTATCCTCTCCTCTCTTCCTCCTCCTCCTCCTATTCTCTTCCACCTCCTCCTCTACTCCCTTCCTCCTCCTCTTACTCTCCTCCTCTTCCACTTCATATCCTCCTCTCCTCTCCTCCTCCTACTCTCCTCCTCTCTTTAACCTCCTCTCCCCCTCTCCTCCTCTCCTCCTCCTTTCCTGCTCCTCCTCTCTTCCACCTCCTCTCCTCTCCTCTCCTCCTCCTCCTCCTCCTCCTACTCTCTTCCTCTCTTCCACCTCCTCTCCTCCTCTCCTCCTCTCCTCCTCCTCTACACTCTTCCTCCTCCTCCTACTCTCTTCCTCTCTTTCACCTCATATCCTCCTCTCCTCCCTTCCTCCTCCTCCTCCTACACTCCTCCTCTCTTCCACCTCTCCTCCTCTCCTCTCTTCCTCCTCCTCCTCCTCCTCTCCTCCTCTCTTCCACCCCCATTCCTCCTCTCCTCCTCTCCTCCTCCTTTACTCTCTTCCTCCTCCTACTCTCCTCCACTCTTCCACCTCCTTTCCTCCTCTCCTCTCCTCCTCGTCCTCCTCCTCCTCCTCTGATCCACCTTCTCTCCTCTCCCCTCTTCCTCCTCCTCCTCTACTCTCTTTGTCTTCCTCCTCCTCTCTTCCTCCTCTTCTCTTTGTCCTCTTCCTCTCTTCCTCCTCCTCCTCTCCTTCTCCTCCTCTCCTCCTCTTTTCCTTCTCCTCTCCACTTCTTTTCCTCCTCTCTTCGTCCACCTCTCCTTCTCTCTTTGTCCTCCTCTCCTCCTCCTCATCTCTTCCTCTTTCTCTTCCTCTCTTTTTCTTTTCCTCCTTCTGTCCCCTGCTCCTGGATGCAAACAGCAGGGTTAAACCCACACAGCCAAGTGTATGTCCATGGTAACTCACCCTCATCCCAATGACTAATACAGCCCTGCTCAGTGGTACAGATCACACTTTTCCCACAGCGAATCAATGCTCGGTTCTCTGTTGTTGTTAGCTGCTGCTGTTTGAAGAGGGGGAACAGTGTCATAATCAGTTGGAGATACAGCACTTCTACACAACTAAAGACATGGCTTCATCTTATCACACAGAAAGACATTGTATTGTGTTGTGTTGTACCACACTGGGTGTTAGGAACACAAGGCTTTAGCCAATGTCTGATCCCCCTTCAGATCCAGTTCGGAGGGAAGTCAACAGGCTAGAGAGATATCTTTCTTAGCCAGTCGTTTATTTGATGCAGCTGATCTCTTCAGATTGGCATTGCTTCGGTTGTGTGCTACTGCTGGCTTTCGCGTGAGCAGTTGAAATTACTACAGCTTTCGCTAATACTCAGGTTCAATAATCTCTCCATCCATCTTTTCAAGCTGATCTTCACAGCTTGGCTTGCTCTCTTCAGTTGCTGTATGGTTGTATACAGCTCTTGACCTTGACCCCAACAGGTGGAATGACCCCAACAGCTTTCTCTCAGTGTTCAACTAAGTTCACCTCACTTCTAGACATCGGTCCATTCAAGCCAACGGACCTTTTCTTTAATCTACCTCTGTCCTCCCCTCTTTCCAGCGATCTCTCTCTCTCTTTCAATTCAATTTCAATTTCAGTTTACGGGGCTTTATTGGCATGGGAAACATATGTTTACATTGACAAAGCAAGTGAAACAGATAATAAACAAAAGTGAAATAAAAATGTACAGTAAACATTACACACACAAAAGTTCCAAATGAATAAAGACATTTAAAATGTAGTATTATGTCTATGTACAGTGTTGTAATGATGTGCAAATAGTTAAAGTACAAAAGGGAAAATAAATAAACGTAAATATGGGCTTTATTTACAATGTTGTTTGTTCTTCACTGTTTGCCCTTTTCTTGTGGCAACAGGTCACACATATTGCTGCTGTGATGACACTGTGTAAGATATGGGAGTTTATCAAAAGTACACTTTTTTCCGAATTCTTTGTGGGTCTGTGTAATGTGAGGGAAAAATGTGTCTTTCTCTCACTCTCCAACCCCCTCCACCATCTCCAAACCCCTCCAGATGATGTGCTGTATAATGTATGTAGATGATAATCTGTTGACACTGTTTATATATTGAAATTAACATTATCAACACAAACATGAGTTGATCAACACCAGGATGGCGGTTTCTGTGATGCAATTAAAAGTATATTTTTTGATCACTCTTCATCGGACGGTGTGCTGTGTAATGTATGAGGAGGAGGTGTATAATATATAAGGAGGTGGTGTATAATATATAAAGAGGAGGTGTATAATATATAAAGAGGAGGGGTATAATATATAAAGAGGAGGTGTATAATATATAAAGAGAAGGTGTATAATATAAAAGGAGGTGTATAATATATAAGGAGGAGGTGTAACATGTATAAAGAGGAGGTGTATAATATATAAAGAGGAGGTGTATAATATATAAGGAGGATGTGTATAATATATAAGGAGGAGGTGTATAATATATAAGGAGGAGGTGTAAAATGTAAAAGGAGGAGGTGTATAATATAAAAGGAGGAGATGTATAATATATAAACAAGAGGTGTGTAATATACAAAGAGGAGATGTATAATATTTAAGGAGGAGGTGTGTAATATTTAAGGAGGAGGTGTGTAATGCATAAGGAGGAGGTGAGTAATGCATAAGGAGGAGGTGTGTAATATATAAGGAGGAGGTGTATAATATATAAGGAGGAGATGTATAAAATATAAGGAGAAGGTGTAAAAAATGTAAGGAGGAGATGTGTAATGTATAAAGAGGAGGATAATAATGTATAAGGAGGAGGTGTATAATATATAAGGAGGAGGTGTATAATATATAAGGAGGAGGTGTATAAAATATAAGGAGGAGGTGTATAATGTATAAGGAGGAGGTGTATAGTGTATAAGGAGGAGATGTATAATATATAAGCAGAAGGTGTATAATATATAAGGAGGAGGTGTATATTATATAAAGAGGAGGTGTATAATATATAAAGAGGAGGTCTGTAATTTATAAGGAGGAGGTGTGCAATATATAAGGAGGAGGTGTGTAATGTATAAGCAGGAAGTGTGTAATGTATAAGGAGGAAGTGTATAATGTATAAAGAAGAGGTGTATAATACATAAAGAGGAGGTGTATAATATTTAAGGAGGAGGTGTATAATGTATAAAGAGGAGGTGTATAATACATGAAGAGGAGGTGTATAATATATAAGGAGGAGGTGTATAATATATAAGGAGGTTGGTGTATATTGTATAAAGAGGAGGTGTATATAATATAAAGAGGATGTGTATAATATATAAAGAGGAGATGTGCAATATATAAGGAGGTGTGTAATGTATAAGCAGGAGGTGTGTAATTTATAAGGAGGAGGTGTATAATGTATGAAGAGGAGGTGTATAATACATAAAGAGAAGGTGTATAATGTATAAGTAGTAGGTGTATAATATAAGTAAGAGGTGTATATTGCATAAAGAGGAGATGTATATTATATAAAGAGGTTGTGTATAATATATAAAGAGGATGTGTTTAATATATAAGGAGGAGGTGTATAATATATAAGGAGGAGTATAATATACACAGAGGAGAAGTATAATATATAAAGAGGAGGTTTATAATATATCAAGAGGTGGTGTATAATTTATAAGGAGGAGGTGTATAATGTATAAGGAGGAGGCTTATAATATATCAAGAGGAGGTGTATAATATATAAGGAGGAGGTGTATAATATATAAGGAGGGGGTGTATAATATATATGGAGGGGGTGTATAATATACAAGGAGGAGTTGTGTGATGTATAAGGAGGAGGTGTAAAATGTATAAAGAGGAGGAGTATAATATATAAAGAGGAGGTGTACATTTTATAAAGAGGTGGTGTATAATATATAAATAGGAGGTGAATAATATATAAGGAGGTTTATAAAATATACTGAGGAGGTGTGTAATATATAAGGAGGAGGTGTATAATGTATAAGGAGGAGGTGTGTAATACATAAAGAAGAGAGGTATAATATATAAGGAGGAGGTGTATAATATATAAAGTGGAGGTGTATAATGTATAAGGAGGAGGTGTATAATATATAAAGTGGAGGTGTATAATGTATAAGGAGGAGGTGTATAATATATAAGGAGGAGGTGTAGGATATACAAGGAGGAGGTGTATAATGTATAAAGAGGAGTTGTATAATATATAAGGAGGAGGTGTGTGATGTATAAGGAGGAGGTGTAAAATGTATAAAGAGGAGGAGTATAATATATAAAGAGGAGGTGTATAATATATAAGGAGGAGGTGTGTAATGTATAAAGAGGGGATGTATATTATATAAAGAGATTGTGTATAATATATAAAGAGGAGGTGTATAATATATAAGGCGGAGGTGAATAATATATAAGGAGGAGGTGTATAATATATAAGGAGGAGATGTATAAAATATAAGGAGAAGGTGTAAAAAATGTAAGGAGGATATGTGTAATGTATAAATAGGTGGTGTATAATGTATAAAGAGGAGGTTTATAATATATAATGAGGAGTAGTATAATGTGTAAGGAGGATGTGTATAATATATAAAGAGGAGGTGTAAAATGTATAAAGAGGAGGAGTATAATATATAAAGAGGAGGTGTACATTTTATAAAGAGGTGGTGTATAATATATAAATTGGAGGTGAATAATATGTAAGGAGGTTTATAAAATATACTGAGGAGGTGTGTAATATATAAGGAGGAGTTGTATAATATATAAAGTGGAGGTGTATAATGTATAAGGAGGAGGTGTATAATGTATAAGGAGGTGGTGTATAATATATAAGGAGGAGGTGTATAATGTATAAGGAGGAGGTGTGAAATGTATAAGGAGGAGGTGTATAATGTATAAGGAGGAGGTGTGAAATGTATAAGGAGGAGGTGTATAATGTATAAGGAGAAGGTGTGAAATGTATAAGGAGGAGGTGTATAATGTATAAGGAGAAGGTGTGAAATGTATAAGGAGGAGAGGTATAATGTATAAGGAGGAGGTGTATAATATTTAAGGTATATTACTTGAACGCGATCCCTTCACTGTAAAACGGGCGAGTAGACTGACAATGCTTGGTGGAGTAGCTGAACATAACGTGCCAACCAAACTGAGATTTATGGATATAATGAATTACTTTTTCTAACAAAAGAACCATGGATTCTCTTGTTTGGACACTTGGGAAGCCCTCAGAAGAAGTTATTTGAAAGGTAAGCGACTTATATTAGCTGTGATATGGACATTTTGAGAACCGAGCTGGATATGAATTTATGCTAATGTGGAAAATATGTGAGGTACTAGCCTCAAACAGTCAAATGTGGTGCTTTCGCCGTAAAGCCTTTTTGAAATCTGACAATGCAGTGATATTGCCAAGAAGCAGAGCTTTTGATGGGTATGCAACAGTTGTATATCGAAGAATATTAAATATTACGAATTGTTATTTAGAATTTGCCGCGCTATGTTTGCTCTGAAAACAATCCCGCTAAAGGGATCCGTGCGCTAAGAGGTTAACGCATTAGTTCTATTAGCTAGGTTGACTATGATGTTACTTTAGCTAATGTGGTGACGACAATGTAGGCTGTGTGTAGCGGTTATGATATGTTTTGGCTTGGAAAGGTATTTTCGCCTGGTCAAGTACAGTTGATGTATTGTGCATTGAAGTCCACAATCGAAGGGAAAGGTGAGAGGAGGAGAGTGGATAGATGTGAGAAGGAATACAACATGGCTGCTATGAAAGTGAACTGTGTTTACGCTTGATCAGGGGTGTATTTATTCCGCCGATTCTGTTGAAAAACTTTTCTTAAACGGAAGGAAACTAAACAAAATGGGGATAAACATATCTGAATTTCTGTCACCTCAATTTTCTCTCTCTACCGGTGTGCACCTAAGTTGTAAACTTTCATTCTTTGGCTAGGTTGTAGCAGCCTCATGATGGGTAAAGGGAAATCGAGAATCATGTACTAATTTAAACCTATCACTGTTACATTGAACTGGGTGAATGGAGTATGAATGACAGTTAACCAACATACTGTAATAGAAATAAGGCCATGCTCATCAAAAGAATATACATATTACATAATAAACAGCACTGACCGCCACAGGTGAATGTGTGTTACTTTGTGTGTGTGCGTATGCGTGTGTGTGTGCTTATGCATATGTGGGTGTGTGTATGTGTGTATGCCTGTGTGTGTGTGTGTGTGTGTGCGCGCTATGGTAATAATTGCTGCCTCTATGTCATCACCTTGTCTGGTGAATTCCTAGAAGAATGCCTGTATAGCTGGAGAAAGTGCTATTGTTGGGCAGAAATTGGTTTATGTTCAGTACATATATCTGAGACCATTAAATCACTGGGGGATGTAGATCAGAGTAGAGGGAACTGTGTGTGTGTGTGTGTGTGTTAATGTGAGCGTGTGTGTTTTCACAGTAGTAGGGCAAAATATTAGGAGTAGTCTTTGTGGTTTTCAATGTCTCTTGCTGGTGTTCCCTGTAGAATAAGTGATATAAACATTGTTCCACAGACAGTCAGACACTCTTCCTAAGTGACACACGCTATACCTCAGAAACAGGGACAATTTTAACGAGGCACAGAAACCAGACAGGTTGCACCAGTTTCAAGGCGAAATCCAACATCTGTCCAGGTCCTCGGGACATCGGGAATAGAATTTGAAACCGGTCACTAGGGGCAACGGTGAACGATATTACCATCAAGTAGGCTCTCGGATTGCTAGGGCATTGTGGAGATGGCTGATGGGCGTAAGCCGCAAACTACTGCTCTGAGGCTCGTGGGTTCAATCCCAGTGCTAGTTTTAAGCCTTTCCCAAACCTTTAAGTGTCCACGGACCATTCCCACATTCTCAAAATTAGAAATATTGTTTAATTCTCCAATTTTGTGGATTAGGAGTTTTGCCAAGAAGAATGTCTTTCTCCCGCCAGGCAGGTTCTTTGTTTTTTTCCTTTCTTATCGCCCAGTTTATATTCCGGTTGAAATATTATGCTATTTATACAGAAAAGTGTTCCTAAGGATACATTTAAAATGATGTTTGATTGTTCTTGGACAAGTTAATAGGTATAAGTTGAACGAGTTTTCTTCACGTTTCAATGAACTATTGGAGGCTGTATGTTCTCATTCTAACGCGCCAACCAAACGGAGATTTATGGATATAATACATTACTTTTTCTAACAAAAGAACCATGGATTGTCTTCGTTGGACCCTTGGGAAGCCCTCAGCAGAAGTTCTTCAACAGGTAATTGATTTGTTTTTGCTGTGAAATGTGTTATGTGTGAACAGTGGAAGCTTATGAAATTATGGTAATGGAAAAAATATGTTAGGTGCTACCCTCAAACAATCAAATGTGGTGCTTTCGCCGTAAAGCCTAAGGCGCCAAATTCAAAATCCAAAAGTTGAATTATTAAACATTCATCAACATACAAGTGTTGCATAGTCATCAAAAGCTCTGATTCTTGGCAATATCACAGCGTTGTCAGATTTCAAAAAGGCTTTACGGCGAAAGCACTACATTTGATTGTTTGAGGATAGCACCCCACATATTTTCCACATTAGCATAAATTCATATCCAGCGCGGGTCACACAAAACCCATATCACAGCAAAAATAAATCTCTTACCTTTCGAAGAACTTCTGCTGAGGGCTTCCCAAGTGTCCAACGAAGGCATCCAATGGTTCTTTTGTTAGAAAAAGTAATTTATTATATCCATAAATCTCCGTTTGGTTGGCGCGTTATGATCAGAAAATCCAACGTCGAATCGCCCATTGAACCGTGAAGAGAACGCGTTCAAATTACACCTATAAACTTTCTACAAACAAATCAAACATCAATTTTAATGTATCCTTAGGTATCCTTTTATGTATATTTACTGTAATATTTAAACCGGACGATAACGTGAACAATAGGAAAGGAAAATAAAGTGGTGCGCGCTCACAATCTCGCGCCCGTCAAACGTTGTTGACAAAAGTGGTCCCCTGACTACTTTCTCTTCCTATCCGCTCTGCTTAGTGATATAGCTTCCAGACTCTGTATAAAGACCGTTGACATCTAGTGGAAGCCATAGGTACCGCAGTCTCAGTCCTTGTTAAAATACAAATTAATAGGCAGCCTGGAGATAAAGGTCATTTACAAAAAAAACTGCAAATCCGGAAGGATTTTTTCTCTGGTTTTCAACTGCTATATCAGTTCTGTTATCTTCTCTGGGAGCAGTGCATGAGGTGACCGTTTTGGAGAGCCTGGCGTGCCCAAAGTAAAATGCCTCCCATTTAGGCCCAGAAAATAGGATACGCATATATTTAGTACCATTGGATAGGAAACACTCTGAATTTTCCAAAACTGTTAACCATTTGTCTGTGAGTCAATCAGAACGCATATAGCAGGCAAAACCCTGAGGAATCTCTGTCCTGGAAAAAGGGATTTTGACACATTGCTCATTTGGGAACCCCTCCCTATTGAAAATGACCGTATATAGGCATATGAATGCAGTACACGTCGCTTCCTTATGATGTCATCAGCCTCAAGACGGTGTTTCCCTCCATTTTGGATGAATTTAGACCATAGAAAAACAGCAAACAATGAGGACCCCTCTTTATGAAAACTGTTCACATTGCGCGCGCACGAGAAGTCACGCCGTGTCTTATTTATCGTCTTTAGCGTTCAGTTTATATTCCGGCTGATTTATAATAGTAAATATACGTAAAAGTGTTCCTAAGGATACATTTAAAACTATGTTTGATTGTTTTTGGACAAGTTTATAGGTATAATTTGAAACGAGTTCGCGCTGCGTTTCAATGGAGTAGTGGAAGCTGTCGTTTCTGATTATAACGCGCGAACCAAATGGAGGATTTATGGATAAAAGACGTTACTTTTTCTAACAAAAGAACCATGGATTGTCTTCGTTGGACACTTAGGATGACCTCAGCAGAAGTTCTTCAACAGGTAATTGATTTGTTTTCGCTGTGAAATGTGTTATGTGTGTGCCATGATGGCTAATCGATACATGGCTATTGGAAAATATGTGAGGTGCTAGCCTCAAACAAATGAATGTGCTGCTTTCGCCGTAAAGCCTTTTTGAAATCTGACAACGCTGTGATATTGCCAAGAAACAGAGCTTTTGATGAGTATGGAACACTTGTATATTGGTGGATGTTTAATAATTCAACTTTTGGATTTTGAATTTGGCGCTTTACATTGTCGCTGGTAGTGTCGGGATGAGCCCGCTAGCGACCCACTGCTCCTTGAGAAGTTATACTCACATACATTATTTTAACACTTTTAGAAACTTCAGAGTGTTTCCTATCCAATACTACTAATTATGTGCATATCCTATTTTCTGGGCCTGAGTGGCAGGCCCGTCACCTCTGCTGCCGCTCCCTAAGAAGTTAAGTGTAGTGTGTGTGTGTGTGTATGTATGTGTGTTTGTTTGTAAACACACACATGCACACACAAATACACACACACTCTTTCGTCTCCCAAGGTACACCCTTCACACACCAAAACACACAAACACACACACAAACACATGTAAACCCCCTGAGTAAAAATCTTTCATCACACACCCAGTGAGAGAAGATATTTCAGCCACAGAAGGGGAACAACAGTCTAGGAAATTGATTTTGATTTGAAAGTGACAGCAAATAATTGAGTTTAGAACCCGGCTCTGAATCTAAATCATGTCTTTCATTTCCAACCTGCAACAACCCCACACAGTCTCACTGCAAAATCCGACATGTGTCCAAATTTCTTCAAACGTCAAAGCAAATGGCTGCATATCTATATTTTCAGAGGTAAGTAGGTTTATATGAGAGGCCTGATACACACACATACTCACAGGCGCACACGTGTACACACGCGTACACAGACGCAGACACAGACACACGCTCGCACACACACAGTCACAGTCACAGTCACAGACACAGTCACATACATAGACACAGTCACAGGTACAGACGCAGTCACAGTCACAGACACAGACACAGACACGGACACGGACACACGCCCGCACGTACACACATGGAAACGTAGGGTGTTGTCATATATTTCTCCCAACAAGTCTTGAACACTAATTGAAAACGTTTGGCACACAGCAAAACAAACTCTTTTAACAAACATTAACAGAATTCCAACTTTTTAATCATCCAATGTCAAACAGTTGACAACTATTGAAATGGAGTTTCCAGGTACACCAAATGAATATGGAAATAATGTTTCTAAGTGACAGCATGGACACTTGCTTCTTCCTGGACAAAATAAGACACTGTCAAACAAAATATCTCTGCTGCTGAATAAACTCAGACTGTAGAGTTTGCGTTTTGTGTGTGTGCGTGTGTGTGTGTCTGCTTGTAATAGGTGTGTGTGTGTAATTTCCTGTCAGCCTGGTGTCTAACCTAACCCGCCCCAAGACTCTGACATTGACTTCATATGCTCACGTTATTTTAGGAAGGGATGTCATGTCTACAAATATGACAGTTGTTAAAAGCTTTTTCAGACAAACCCACCTCAGCCTTCCGGTATAATCATAACAATAATACTCTTCTTAAAAGCTTGAACAGACCTATAGTTTTACAGGATGAAAGGTGAGGCGGAAAGATCCTTTACATTTCTGCAGACAAAACCACTTTATAACCACCCGTCATCCTTTTGATGTTTGATTTGTCCTCCAACACACACGTATAGAGACAACACACACACACACACACACAAACACACTCAGAGACAACACACACACACACACAAACACACTCAACACTTGATACCAAGAGATCATGATAATATCCAACCATCGGATGTCAAGAGGGTGTTTCTGTCCAGTTCATCCATACAAGGCCATGAAAGGGATACGGGACAGACAGACGGACAGAGAGAAAGAAGTGACAGATTGGAAAACCGCTCCGGAGAAAGCAGATATTCCTCTGCACTTTGTCACATCAATTAGGAACTCTACCCCCAGGACCGGGATTATGAGGTCTGTAGCGTGATAGACAGGTCAAAGCCAGGATGGGTATCACACACGTATGCATGCAAACACAAACACAAACACACACACACACACACACTCTGACTCACTTCTCCTCTGCACTGTAATAGTCACATGTCGGGATTATAAAATTCCCTTGCTTTCCCTTGGAGGTGAAGAGGAAGACAATCGCTCCATCTTCAGCCAGGTCAACCATGATACAAGTCAGCATTGAATGTCCATCCATGTCTGAGGATGTCGGGGGATGACATGGAAACCTGCCACTAGGGGACAGTGAGCACTGTTACCTTGTGGATAGGTGTTGTGGATGGCGGATGCGCACAAGCATAGGCTTAAAACAAAAATATCAAAAACAACTTTCTATCGCTGGATTCAAACATCCAACCTTACGAACCAGAACCAGATGCTTACAGCCATCCGCCATCCCCGTCCACAAAGCCCTAGTAAAACAAAAACATACTGGAAGGTAACAGTGCTCACTGTTGCCCCTAATGGCTGGTTTCCACATCCTCTCCCGACATCCTCAGACATGGATGGACCTCGAATACTGACTTGTATCACGGGTGACCTGCCTGCTGTGTGTGTTTGTGTGCAAGTGCAAGTGTGTGTTCGCAAACAGGTACAGTATGTGTGTGCGAGTGTGTGTGCAAGTGTGTGACTGTGCGTGCGTGAGTGAAAGTTAGTAAATAGATCAGCTTTACTCGTGCCTCTCTCCAGCTCACCAAGGCATTGATTAATACATGTTACTGCTGCTGCTGGGAGCAACACACATCTGACATATCATCCATGTTGTGTTTCAGTTAGGAGGAATGGTTCCTTCCTTGAAGACCTTATCAGTCTACCCTCTGACACTGACACACACGCATGCTTGTAACTTCAACACTAACTGGTAGACAAAGAGGGCAAGTGGATGGTCAGAATGGAGGTGGAGTTTCTCTCTCCCCGCTTCTCTCTGTCTTCTCTCTCTCTCTCTCTTTCTCCCTTCTCTCTTTCTCTCTCTCTCCTTCCCTCTCTCATTTATGAATAAATTTAGTTGGCAAACAGAGCTCAGGACACAGAGCTGAGCTGAGAGGGCTCAGGACCCAGAGCTGAACTGAGAGGGCTCAGGACCCAGAGCTGAACTGAGAGGGCTCAGGACCCAGAGCTGAGCTGAGAGACAGACGGAGGAGGAGTGGAGAAAGGAGAACCAGCTATTTGATATTTAATTGGAATTGATCCTGTGGAGCTGCTGGAAATGTTAACAGCGGGGTGAATACACACATTCATGCGTGGAGTGTGTGTGTGTGTGTGTGTGTGTGTGTGTGTGTGTGTGTGTGTGTGTGTGTGTGTGTGTGTGTGTGTGTGTGTGTGTGTGTGTGTGTGTGTGTAGAGAAGATCTTGCAATAGAATGAGAGTTCCGGAATGAGAACGAAAGAAGAGAAGAGAGCAAGACTGGAGGGAGAGAGGGATGGAGGGAGAGCGTGACGGAGGGGGAGAGGGATGGAGGGAGAGCGTGACGGAGGGGGAGAGGGATGGAGGGGGAGAGTGATGGAGGGAGAGAGGAATGGAGGGAGAGAGGGATTTGTGGGCAGAACTGAAAAAGTGTGTACGAGCATGGAGGCCTACAAACCTGACTCAGTTACACCAGCGCTGTCAGGAGGAATGGGCCAAAATTCACCCAACTTATTGTGGGAAGCTTGTTGAAGGCTACACGAAACGTTTGACCCCAGTTAACCTCTCCATTCGGAAGTTTGGGGCAGTATTCGGAAGTTTGGAGAGTCTGGCGTGCCCAATGTAAAATGCCTGCCACTCAGGCCCAGAAACTAGGATATGCACATAATTAGTACTATTGGATAGGAAACACTCGGAAGTTTCTAAAACCGTTAAAATAATGTCTTTGAGTATAACAGAACTGATATAGCAGGCAAAAACCAGAGGAAATTCTGTCCGGAAAAAGTATTTTTTGTGACATGCCCTCACTTTCAATGCCTGCCTATGGGATTCTCTGTAAAATAGGACCCAGGATGCAGTAACTATGGCTTCAACTAGATGTCAACAGTTTTAGGCAAGGTTTCATGCGTTTATCATGGAAGAGAGCCGAACAGAAGAAGAATTTGTAAGAGGAGTGACGAAGTCACTTCAGTTTTTGGTGCGGGAGACTGTGTGCGCCTTCCTCTTTATTTTCCTTTTCTATCGTTTAGGATACTATCCGTGTGAAATATAATGTTTTATAATTCAACTTTTCGATAAAATCGCTAATATAAAAGCTTCTGCTGAGGGCTTCCCAAGTGTCCAACGAAGACAATCCATGCTTCTTTTGTAAAAAAAAGTAATTTAATATATCCATAAATCTCCGTTTGGTTGGCACGTTATGATCATAAAATCCATTGTTGAGTCGCCCATTGAACCGTGAAGAGAACGCGTTCAAATTATACCTATCATATTTCTCCAAACAAATCAAACATCATTTTTAATGTTTACTTAGGTATCATTTTATGTATATTTACTATAATATTTCAACCGGATTGTAGCCTGAACGATAAGACAGGAAAATAAAGTGGAGTAAAGCCTGCAAAATCTTGTTGACATCTGAGCTCCCTTGACCATATCCTGTTCCTATCCGTTCTGGTCAGGGCTACCGTTTCCTGGCTTTGTATAAAAACTGTTGACATCTAGTGTAAGCCATAAGTACTGAAATCTCTGAGCTGGTTGCCTTCGAAATCAATAGGACGATTCTCAAACAGAGCAAAGGTCACAAAAAACTGTAATTCCGGATGGATTTTCCTCGGGTTTCCGCCTGCTATATCCGTTCTGTTATACTCACAGACATTACGTTAACACTTTTAGAAACTTCAGCGTGTTTCCTATCCAATAGTACTAATTATGTGCATATCCTATTTTCCGGGCATGAGTGGGAGGCATTTTACTTTGGGCACGCCAGACTCTCCAAAACCGTCACCTCGGGAGCCGTTCCCTAAGAAGTTAAGTAGTTTAAGCAATTTAAAGGCAATGCTACCAAATACTAATTGAGTGTATGTAAACTTCTGAACCCCTGGGAATGTGATGAAAGAAATAAAAGCTGAAATAAATCATTCTCTCTACTATTATTCTAACATTTCACATTCTTAAAATAAAGTGGTGATCCTAACTGACGTAAATCAGGAAATTTTTACTAGGATTAATGTCAGGAATTGTGAAAAACAGAGTTGAAATGTATTTGGCTAAGGTGTCTGTAAACTTCCTACTTCAACTGTATGTATCGTAGTGGTCCTATGTGGTTCAGTTAGTAAGAGCATGGCACTAAGAACACCAGAGTTGTGGGTTCCATTCCCACTGGGGTCACATATGAAAATGTCCCACTGTTGTCACTTTGTGCTCTGTATACACACAAAAAGGTGCTATCTAGAACCTGAAATGGTTATTTGGCTGTCCCTGTAGGAGAACCCTTTTTGGTTCCAGGAAGAACTCTTTTGTGTTCCAGGTAGAACCCTTTTGAATTCCATGTAGAACCCTTTACACAGATGGCTCTACATGGAACACAAGACAGTTCTACCTGAAACCAGAAAGGGTTTGACCTGGAACCAAAAAGGGTTCTCCTAAGGGGACAGCCGTAGAGCACTCTTCTAAGAGTGTAGGGGATGCGTTTGTTACCTACAGTACATCTCTGATCTGAACATCAGATTATAAACAATAAATACTTTGAAGTAATATCATAATATTCATCATTATAATATTACATTACAGAAAATATCATACTTTATATGTTTATACTTTACAAACATACATGATCATTACTGTATGTAGTGCAGTGGAAGAATGAGAGAAGGTGATACTTGCAACTGGTGACTTGCAGGCGCTGAGGCCCAGTGTGAAGACTCACTCACGATTTATGAAACTGTTTGGATTTCCGTCCAGTTGTGGGCTGTCACAGGGGTCAAAAACAACTTATCTGTGGTTTTCTCCGGGGAGGGACGTTCCTACAGAACCCTGGGAGCACGGACACGTTGGTGCAAATGTGAAATCGACTAAATAAATGTTACTGTGTGAACTAATAGTCATGTTTGGATTGTTTCAAGAGTACATTAAGAGCAATTAATGTGCTAGATTGTTGTACAGTAGGTGCTATGGATTTATTTGGATGATAGATATGTGGATGAGTTCAAAGAGAAACACAGGGATACGCTCCTACCATTTAAATTTAGTTGATTACATTTGAATCTGGGTGTGTTTTCCTGTCTTTTGTTTTTAATAGCAAAGAGCAAAGAAATGTTAATTTAGGTTGGGGTTGAGTTTCTGCTTGAATTTGGTTAAAAGGACAGTGAATTTGTTCCTACTTTGAGAACTTGCTACCAAGCTCCTGTGTGTGTCAGACAGAGAGATGATTCTGAACTGAAGACACGTTTAACCACGTTAAGTCTTAGCCTATTGGTGATAGTCGTTTACTCTGTGTTATTCTGTAATTTATCATGTATCTCATGTACACTGTAATTGTTTGAGTGATAATTATTTTGTGACTAATAAATCATATTAAAATGCATTCCTTGTTTTACAGAGTAATTATTTGATTGACTACACCTTCATAATTTAGGCAATTGTCATATACACTACACATGCTTGGGCACCACCTTGACATCTCTGAACTGCTTGCCTCAATAAATTAATGCTAGAACATTGGTCACCAGGATGAGCTATTTGTATCTAGTCTCCTAATAATTACATAACGGTGCAAGTTAGACACATGTTGATTATAGTCATAGTGAGAGGTGATGTAAAGCTAGCTACCTTGACAAGATCCTCTAGGCCTGCTGCATTTATTCACATGATAATGGAGTCAGATTGATACATGTGGTTTATTATTATATTCAACATCATTTCTACCTAATGGTTGATGCTTTCCACCAAACTACTATAAATCGTTCTCAAAATCTGTAGTAGACAAAGCACTTTAAAATCTATAGGTTTAACAAACAGTCAATTTAAAATGTGCTCAGAGTTTTAAAAAAACGCCCATTTTGATGATCTTTTTCAAGTTTTGTACTAAGAGTTGTGAAACCAAAGAGATGGAAAACAACTGTAGTGTAAAGTGACTAAAGGATGGGTTAGCATGTACTGTTCTGCACTCATAAAGTTTGTATATCGTCAGTTTACAACGTGACTTGTGTTGTTTGTGTGTGTTTTTGTGTTTGTGTGTTTTGTGTGTTTGTGTGTGTGTGTGTACTTGTGTGTGTTAATTCCCTAAAGCCTTGTTTAAAAATAGATCAAAATAAACACATCACACAAACCCTCAAAGATATATTAAAAAAGGAATGAAAAACCAATATAAATATCATCAGAATTATGAGTAACGTCAGCTATAGGGTGATTCATTTCATTTTGCATAGAGTAGGGATGTGTTGCATTTTCTATTTATTTACAGAATAATAACAGACCACATAGTATTCATGAGATATCTCCTGATTACATTAGATCAGGGTATTAGCTTAGTGTAGCTTTATTAAGCACTGTTTTTACTCTGAATCAGCAACCCAATACCACAGCCGCTGCTGCCAATATCAACACTCATTTATACACAAGGCTGTCTGACACACAGGGTAAATAACCAGCTTCAGGCCTTTGCACCAATATGTTTTACCAGAACCTTTTAGATATGCCTGAAGCAACTCATTTTAGGACAGGGCAGAAATATATGAGAACACCTGTAATAGTTTCCACAATATTGCAGTCAGTCACCTATCCTTTCTCTCAGGGCCTCTCTGCTGTACAGTCTGATGTCATGCTTCCAACCTATAACAGTTATCTATTTCTCTGACTTCTATAGGTTTCAGTTGTACGATAACAACACATAGAGGATCCTGTGTCCTTAGCTCAGTGGGAAATCAGCTAAACATATTTCCCCCAAGCAAACAGTCTATATAAACAGACAATACCAGCAGGGAGGTGATGAACCGTCTAATGTATGTTCTGAGACAAAGAGAGAAAGAGAGAGAGAGAGAGAACAAGAGAGAGAGAGCGAGAGGAAGACATAGGGAGAAAGAGAGAGAGAGAGAGAGAGAGAGAGAGAGAGAGAGAGAGAGAGAGAGAGAGAGAGAGAGAGGTGGTGGCTGGATGGATGGATGGATAGAGTCTGTTGTCTAGTGTCTGTATGGCGTCTCCCACGGCGGTCCCAGTTATTCTGTGTTATTCCTGGCCAGCATCATTACTCCCCTTATCTCCTCCCTCCCCAGCCAGGCCGTGGCTAGCAGACCGCACCGCAGCACAGCAAGGTTAGACAGCGACCCAGCACACCTGCCACACCAGATAAAATAAACATCATACACACAGTCCACACGCTGCTTCCATTCTTTCTCTCCCAGCTCGATTTGTTTTCAGCCTTATAGTTTTTACCTATTCGAGCGCACCAGCACATCATTGTATTATTTGTATTTTTTTACCTTTATTTAACTTGGCAAGTCAGTTAAGTACAAATTCTTATTTTACAATAAGGCCTACCCCGGCCAAACCCTCCCCTAACCCGGACGATGCTGGGACAATTGTGCTCCGCCCCATATGTTTTCATCTCCATTCATCTCCATTCATCTCCATTCATCTCTATGTTGTCTTCTGTCTCCGTCTTGTTCTCTCACACTTCCTCCAGTCTCTCTACCTTTATCTTTCTCTATCGCTCCCCTTCTCATCAATTCAATTTAAGGGGCTTTATTAAGGGGCTTTATATTATGTGCCATGCCTGCTCCCACTTTTCACCCCTGGTACTCGAGGGTGCTAGGCTTCCCAGCATTGCGCACTCCTGCCATCGTCATTACGCACACCTGCCTTCCCCCCGTCACGTGCATCAGCGATTATTGGACTCACCTGGACTCAATCACCTCTGTCATTACCTTCCCTATATCTGTATGGTTCCCCACTCTGTTCCCTGCTTCAGCATTAATGTTCATATGTCCTTGTATACCCGTGTGCTGACGCTGTTTCTGTCCTGTTACCTGTCTGTTCCTATTAAATGTTTGACTCCCCGTACCTGCTTCTCATACCTGGCGTCCGTCCTTACATTATGTTTATATACAGTGTTGTAATGATGCGCAAATAGTTAAGTACAAAAGGGAAACTAAATAAACATAAATATGGGTTGTATTTACAATTGTCACATCTACTCCCGCTCCTCCTCTCTGGCGCTCGTAGACGTCAGTTAATTAACTCATTATTACGCACACCTGTCACCATCGTTACGAGCATCTGCGCCTCATGAGACTCACCTGGACTCCATCCCCTTCCTTATTACCTCCCCTATATCTGTCACTCCCTTTGGTTCTTTCCCCAGGCATTATTGTTTATGTTTATGTAAGGAAAGCTAAGGCTAGCTTATTCAAACAGACATTTGCATCCTGTAGCATTAATTCCAAAAAGTTTCGGGACACTGTAAAGTCCATGGAGAATAAGAGCACCTCCTCCCAGCTGCCCACTGCACTGAGGATAGGAAACACTGTCACCACCGATAAATCTACGATAATCGAGAATTTCAATAAGCATTTTTCTACGGCTGGCCATGCTTTCCACCTGGCTTCCATTATCCCGGTCAACAGCCCTGCAACCCTCACAGCAACTTACCCAAGCCTCCCCCATTTCTAATTCACCCAAATCAAGATAGCTTATGTTCTGAAAGAGTTGCAAAATCTGGACCCCTGCAAATCAGCTGGGCTAGACAATCTGGACCCTCTCTTTCTAAAATTATCCGCCGCAATTGTTGCAACCCCAACCCCTAACCCCTTTCGTATCGTCTGAGATCCCCAAAGACTGGAAAGCTGCCGCGGTCATCCCCCTCTTCAAAGAGGAAGACATTCTAGACACAAACTGTTATAGACCTATATCCATCCTACCCTGCCTTTTGAAAGCAAAGTTAACAAACAAACCTTCTCCGCTACTCAATCTGGTTTCCGAGCTGGTCATAGGTGTACCTCAGCCACGCTCAAGGTCCTAAACAATATCATGACTGCCATCGATAAAAGACAACACTTTGCAGCCGTATTACATGGCCAAGGCTTTCGACTCTGTCAATCACCACATTCTTATCAGCAGACTCAACAGCCTTGGTTTCTCAAATGACTGCCTCGCCTGGTTCACCAACTACTTCTCAGACAGAGTTCAGTGTGTCAAATCGGAGGGCCTGTTGATCAGACCTCTGGCAGTCTCTATGGGGGTGCCACAGGGTTAAATTCTCGGGCCGACTCTTTTCTCTGTATACATCAATGATGTCGCTCTTGCTGCTGGTGATTCTCTGATCCACCTCTACGCAGACAACACCATTCTGTATACTTCTGGCCCTTCTTTGGACACTGTGTTGACTAACCTCTAGATGAGCTTCAATGCCATACAACACTCCTTTCGTGGCTTCCAACTGCTCTTAAATGCAAGTAAAACTAAATGCATGCTCTTAACGACTCAAATACCAGTGGGTCGCTAGCGGGATCATCCCGACACTACCAGCGAAAACCTGTAGCGCCAGATTTAAAATCCGAAAATTGAATTATTAAACATCCAGCTATATACAAGTGTTCCATACTCATCAAAAGCTCTGTTTCTAGGCAATATCACAGCGTTGTCAGATTTCAAAAAGGCTTTACGGCGAAAGCAGCACATTCATTTGTTTGAGGGTAGCACCTCACATATTTTCCAATAGCCATGTATCAATTAGCAATCATGGCACACACATAACACATTTCACAGCGAAAACAAAGTAATTACCTGTTGAAGAACTTCTGCTGAGGTCTTCCTAAGTGTCCAACGAAGACAATCCATGGTTCTTTTGTTAGAAAAAGTAACGTCTTTTATCCATAAATCCTCCATTTGGTTCATGCGTTATAATCAGAAACGACAGCCTCCATTACTCCTTTGAAACTCGGCGCCGACTCGTTAAAATTATACCTATAAACTTGTCCAAAAACAATCAAACATAGTTTTAAATGTATCCTTAGGAACCCTTTTACGTATATGTACTATTATAAATCAGCCGGAATATAAACTGAACGCTAAAAGCGATAAATAAGGCACAGCGCCTTCTCATGCCGCAGCGCCAATGTGACGAGTTTTCAGAAGAGGGGTCCTCATTGCCATGCTGTTTTTCAATGGCCGAAATTCCTCCAAGATGGAGTAAAACACCGTCTCGTGGTTGATGACATCATAAGGAAGCGACGTGCACTGCGTTCACATGCCTATATATGGTCATTTTGGATAGGAGGGGCTCAAAATGAGCAATGTGTCAAAATGACTTTTTTCAGGACAGAGATTCCTCAGGGTTTTGCCTGCCAAATGCGTTCTGATTGACCCACAGACAAATGGTTAACAGTTTTGGAAAATTCAGAGTGTTTCCTATCCAATGGTACTAAATATATGCATATATTTTCTGGGCCTAAATGGGAGGCATTTTACTTTGGGCACGCCAGGCTCTCCAAAACAGTCACCTCTGCTGCTGGAGCCGGTGAGGTTTTAAACCGATCGCTGCCTGCACCTGCCCGCCCGTCCAGCATCACTACTCTGGATGGTTCTTTCTTAGAATATGTGGACAACTACAAATACCTAGGTGTCTGGTAAGACTGTAAACTCTCTTTCCAGACTCACATTAAGCATCTCCAATCCAAAATTTAATCTAGAATCGGCTTCCAATTTCGCAACAAAGCATCCTTAACTCATGCTGCCAAACCTAGTTAGTTTTACGAGGGTATCCTACCGATCCTTGACTTCGGCGATGTCATTTACAAAATAGCCTCCAACACTCTACTCAACAAATTGGATGCAGTCTATCACAGTGCCATCTGTTTGTCACCAAAGCCCAATATACTACCCACCACTGCGACCTGTATGCTCTCGTTGGCTGGCCATCGCTTCATATTTGTCACCAAACCCACTGGCTCCAGGTCATCTATAAGTCTTTGCTAGGTAAAGCCCCGCTCACTGGTCACCATAGCAGCATCCACCCGTAGCACGCGCTCCAGCAGGTATATTGCACTGGTCACCCCCAAAGCCAATTCCTCTTTGGCCGCCTTTCCTTCCTGTTCTCTGCAGCCAATGACTGGAAGGAATTGCAAAAATCACTGAAGCTGGAGACTCATATCTCTATCACTAACTTTAAGCATCAGCTGTCAGATTAGCTCACAGATCTTTGCACCTGTGCATAGCCCATCTGTTAATAGCCCATCCAACTACCTCATCCCCAAATTATTTATTTTTCTGCTCCTTTGCACCCCAGTATCTCCACTTGCACATTCATCTTCTGCACATCTATCACTCCAGTGTATAAATTCTATATTGTAATTACTTCTCCACTAAGGCCTATGTATTGCCTTACCTCCCTAATCTTACCTCATTTGAACACACTGTATACAGATTTTCTATTGTGTTATTGACTGTACGTTTGTTTTTCCATGTGTAACTCTGTGTTCTTGTTTGTGTCGCACTGCTTTTCTTTACCTTTGCCAGGTTGCAGTTGTAAATGAGAACTTGTTCTCAACTGGCCTACCTGGTTAAATAAAGGTAAAAAAAAAAAAAAAAACACTGTGGTATTTCACCCAATAGATATGGGAATTTATCCAAATTAGATTTTATTTTTGAATTCTTTGCGGGTCTGTGTAATCTCTAATATGGTAATACATTTGGCAGGAGGTTAGGAAGTGCAGCTCATTTTGTGGGCAGTGTGCACATAGTCAAAGATTTCCAAAATTTTGGGTCAGTCACAGTGGTCAGGTATATTCTGCCTCTGTGTACTCTCTGTTTAGGGCCAAATAGCATTCTAGTTTGCTCTATGTTTTGTTAATTCTTTCCAATGTGTCAAGTTATTTTATTTTGGTTTTCTCATGATTTTGTGTTGTCGAATTGTGTTGCACTCCCAGCGTTGCAGTCCTGTTTGTGTTTGTGAACAATGCCCCATGGCCAGCTTGCTTTAAACATTGAGTGGTGTTCGGGTCTGTGGGACCCATTTTCGAAGTTTACTAAAAGAAAAATGATACAATGAATTTTCTTTTCAAACTGAGACTCTTTAGCCTTGACTCATTTTCTGTGAAGAACATGTAAAGTAACACATTTTCATTGAGTGCACACAGTGCACCCCCCTACACATTTATATTACAACCCTAACCCTATATTCGGGTCCACTGGAGTGTGGAAAAGTGTGTGTTTAGGTGAAAACAAGTAAAAATGAAACAAAGGTTTGCTATGTGCTTTCACTCTATCTGCCTCCTCCCTGGGACTGCTGCTTCAACATAGCACCAAGAACCTGTCTGTCTCCCTGCCTGTCTGCCTGTTTCCCGCTTTTCTCACACTATTTACCCTTTGTAGTGTGTGAAACTACACAATGTCTTGCAGGAACCTGCACAATGTTTTTACAATACATTATTCCAATACGTTGTAAAAAATTCAGATATTTTCCACACGCTACCCCATTCAGGTGCAGATTGGGGGAAGGACACAACAAATAAATAGCTTTGCATGTGTGGCTCCTTACCACTATCAATCAGTATGGCAAGAGTTATCTCTGCTCAGAGCGCTTTAGAAATATATTTTGCAAACAGAGAAGCTAGTGTGGAAGGAGCGTCTTCCACTTTGGAAGATGAAGAATTTTCCAGATATGAGGATAATGTCTCTGTCAGTTCGGAGTCTGAATGTCACACCCTGATCTGTTTCACCTGTCTTTGTACTTGTCTCCACCCCCCCTCCAGGTGGGTGGTATAAATATCCCCAGTGTATTCATACCTGTGTTCTCTGTTTGTCTGTTGCCAGTTCAGTTTGTTTGTCAAGCCTTCCAGCGTTTTTCCTTTGCTCCTGTCTTTTTCTAGTTCCTGTTTTCTAGTTTTCCTGGTTTTGACCATTCTGCCTGCCTGCCCTGAGCCTGCCTGCCGTTCTGTACCTTGACACACTACCCTGGATTTTGACCACTAACCTTTAGGGTCAAGGGTTAACATCAAGGGAAATCACTCAGCACCACACACTGCAGCATAATCAACCCTACTGTACTAGACCACACTCTTAAACAGCATAACATAGGGAGAACATTGCAACAGCTGACAGTACACTGGCATGCAGACACGCAACTCATGCAAAAGCAATTATTTAAAATATTTGCGTCATCTAAGCATTCATTTTCTTTAAGGACATAGCTGCGGAAACAAAGATTAGCCATGCAAACATCTTTAGGCTCAAGAATCAATTTGTTCCATATTCTTAATTAATTTGCATCATAGTACAGGTGTAACAGCAAACTGTATTTACATGGTAGTTATTGTATTTACACAGTAGTTAGTGCTATTGCGTCACTTTTATTTTGTCAGGAAAACTAATTAAGTTCTCAGGTTCCCTTTCCAATACATGAAAATAAATGCAAAACATTTCACATCAGCGAATACCCCTCTGTAATTCTCCCTTTTAACTTCCTAAAGAGATTAGAGTTTTAACAGGCAAAGACAGAGAGGTTTTATTTGAAGGAAGATACATTTGCAGGTTGAACGATCCTTTCTAAAATTATCCTGTTCTTTTATATCGCAGCTGTGAAGAATTCATGCTCATGTTTAATTTGTAAAGGCCCGTTAACGAACGTCTGGCTAACGAATGTCTCCTCCAGCTATCTGACGATTAATAGGTGTTCACCAGGTGGTCTCAGTGCTTTTTATAACATCAGTATGGCTATGTTAACGACTCTCTGTCTGTCTGTCTGCCTGTCTGCCTGTAACGTATTGTGTTGTAGTGTGAGGTCATTCCTATTCTTGACTTTCACAAAAATAAAGCTCTCACAGTACAGTGGGCGACAACCCATTCAACCACTCTCAGATGGAGGAAAACAGCATATTCACATTTCACCATTCGTTAACTACCAGCTATTGAGTCCAGCAACGGCAAAGTCTAACACACTCTCTGAACCCAGAACAATCGGATCGGACCACACCTCTCCTTCTACCGCAAAACACTTGTTTCCAAATGGACATCAATCCCTATTTCACACCCTGTTTCTCCTTCAACACCCTCATACACCACTCTGCCACACAGACAACACTGTTCAACTCTCTAACACAATAACGACCCTTTGTCCTCGCATATTTGAACACAGACTACAATGCCTACAGAACACGTGTAGACTACACCTACTATAGAACACAGTCTACAACGCCTATAGAACACGTGTAGACTACACCTACTGTAGAACACAGGAGAAGCTTGTGGGAGGTCAAAAACAGAAGATTTCAGAGGGATGAGGTGAAATAATAGAACAAAGGTGGAGAAGAAGAGAGTCCAATGTTTGAAATCAAGCAAACTATATGTCAGGATAGCCAAAGAAAATGTGAGGACAGAGTAAAGGTATGTGAATAAAGTAACGTTGAAGGAGGGGAGAAGCACTTAGCTGGCACACAAGCATGCACACACACACACACGCACGTGCACGTGCACGTGCACGTGCACACATGCACACACACACACACACACCCACAGACAGCAGCACTTTGCCTAATAGAGTAGGAGCAGCAGTGTTTCCATGGTAACCTCATGGCTGGTATTAGGCATGAACACTGGGTCAGGGAGAGCTCTCAGCACCTGTACTACACACACATACACACACCTTGAATTTGAATTTAATGTGAATTGATGCAGTAAACAGGATACAGAATTGCATATACATTAGAATTAAAGGAAATACAATTGAATTCAGTAAAATTCAGTGAAATGCAATTGTCTCTTCTATTTTATAAGGCACTTAACCATAATTGCTCCTGTAAGTTGCAATGGATAATAATGTAATGTAAATTCGGTGTAGTCTATATAAATATACAGTTGAAGTCGGAAGTTTACATACACCTTATAGCCAATTACAATTGAACTCAGTTTTTCACAATTTCTGACATTTAATCCTAGTAAAAATTACCTGTCTTAGGTCAGTTAGGATCACCACTTAATTTTAAGTATGTGAAATGTCAGAACAATAGTAGAGCGAATGATTTATTTCAGCTTTTATTTCTTTCATCACATTCCGAGTGGGTCAGAAGTTTACATACACTCAATTAATATTTGGTAGCATTGCCTTTAAATAGTTCAACTTGGGTCAAACGTTTCGGGTAGCCTTCCACAAGCTTCCCACAATAAGTTAGGTGAATTTTGGCCCATTCCTCCTGACAGAGCTGGTGTAACTGAGTCAGGTTTGTAGGCCTCCTTGCTCGCTCACGCTTTCTCAGTTCTGCCCACAAATTGGATATGGGATTGAGGTCAGGGCTTTGTGATGGCCACTCCAATACCTTGACTTTGTTGTCCTTAAGCCATTTTACCACAACTTTGGAAGTATGCTTGGAGTCATTGTCCATTTGGAAGACCCATTTGCGACCAAGCTTTAACTTCCTGACTGATGTCTTGACATGTTGATTCAATATATCCACATAATTGCCCTTCCCCATGATGCCATCCATTGTGTGAAGTGCACCAGTCCCTCCTGCAGCAAAACACCCCCACAACATAATGCTGCCACCCCCGTGCTTCACGGTTGGGATAGTGTTCTTCGGCTTGCAAGCCTCCCCCCTTTTCCTCCAAACATAACGATAATCATTATGGCCAAACAGTTCTATTTTTGTTTCATCAGTCCAAAGGACATTTCTCGAAAAAGTAAAAATTTTGTCGCCATGTGCAGTTGCAAACCGTAGTCTGGCTTTTTTATGGCTGTTTTGGAGCAGTGGCTTCTTCCTTGCTGTGCAGCCTTTCAGGTTATGTCGATATAGGACTCATTTTACTGTGGATATAGATACCTTTGTACCTGTTTCCTCCTGAATCTTCACAAGGTCCTTTGCTGTTGTTCTCAGATTGATTGGCACTTTTCGCACCAAAGTATGTTAATCTCTAGGAGACAGAACGCGTCTCCGTCCTGAGTGGAATGACGCTGCGTGGTCCCATGGTGTTTATACTTGTGTACTATTATTTGTACAGATGAACGTGGTACCTTCAAGGCATTTGAAAATTGCTCCCAAGGATGAACCAGACTTGCGGCGTCCCAAAAAAACTGGAGGTCTTGGCTGATTTCTTTAGATTTTCCCATGATGTCAAGCAAAAAGGCCCTGAGTTTGAAGGTTGGCCTTGAAATACATCCACAGGTACACCTACAATTGACTTGAATTATGTCAAATAGCCTATCAGAAGCTTCTAAAGCCATGACATCATTTTCTGGAATTTTCCAAGCTGTTTAACTAGTTACCACCACCATGCTTCACCGTAGGGATGGTGTCAGTTTCCTTCAGATGTGACATTTGGCATTCAGGCCTAAGAGTTCAATCTTGGTTACATCAGACCAGCATGTTTCCCATGGTTTGAGTCCTTTAAGGTGCCTTTTGGCAAACTCTAAGCAGGCTGTCATGGGCCTTTTACTGAGGAGAAGTTTCTGTCTAGCCAATCTACCTTAAAGGCACAGTCAACTTAGTGTATGTAAACTTATGACCCACTGGAATTGTGATACAGTGAATTATAAGTGAAATAATCTGTCTGTAAACAAATGTTGGAAAAATTACTTGTGTCATCCACAAAGTAGATGTCCTAACCAACTTGCCAAAACAATAGTTTGTTAACAAGAAATTTGTGGAGTGGTTGAAAAACGAGTTTTAATGACTTCAACCTAAGTGTATGTAAACTTCCCACTTCAACTGCACATCTTGCATATAAAACATTGAACATGTCAATATATACATGCATTTAAAATATTGTTGAACTAACTGATTTTCATGACTAACTAAAACTAATAATCAAGGAAAAAAAGCTTTGAGCGAATAATCTGATATTATATTTAATTAATCACTTGCATTTTTGTTCAATATGGGGAAAATACAATATTTCACAGAATGCATTAGTTTAACCCTCAAGTTGACAATGAGTCATTCAAAAAGAAATGGTTAAAGGAAATATAATTGGCTTTTCTAAGCAGTAAGGTTAAAATAGTTACAGACTATCTACAGACTATCTACAGACTATCAGGTGTAACAGCAAACTGTACTTACATGGTAGTTATTGTATTTACACAGTAGTTAGTGCTTTTGTGTCACTTTTATTTTGTCAGGAAAACTAATTAAGTTCTCAGGTTCCCTTTCTATTACATGAAAATAAATGCAAAACATGAAATATTTCACTGGTGAGAAATGTCTCAGTTCTTGGAGCGAAAAACATTGTGCCATCCAGGAGCACAAGTACAGGACATCAATAAGCTGCTCCCAAACATTATTAACCTGCATTCAACAACATGATGAAGGGCAGCTCAGAACAGCTGAAATTAGGACACTAAAGATGCCTTTCTACTGACTCTGAAAAACACCAAAAGAAAGATGCCCAGGGTCCCTGCTCATCTGTGTGAACGTGCCTTAGACGTGCTGCAAGGAGGCATGAGGACTGCAGATGTGGCCAGGGCAATAAATTGCAATGTCCGTACTGTAAGATACCGCAACAGGGAGACAGGACGGACAGCTGACCGTCCTCACAGTGGCAGACCACGTGTAACAACATCTGCACAGGATCGGTACATCTGAACATCACACCTGCGGGACAGGTACAGAATGGCAACAACAACTGCCCGAGTTACACCAGGAATGCACAATCCCTCCATTAGTGCTCAGACTGTCCGCAATAGGCTGAGAGTGGCTGGACTGAGGGCTTGTAGGCCTGTTGTAAGGCCAGTCCTCACCAGACATCACCGGCAACAACGTCGCTTATGGGCACAAACCCACCGTTGCTGGACCAGACAGGACTGGCAAAAAGTGCTCTTCACTGAGGAGTTGCGGTTTTGTCCTACCAGGGGTGATGGTCGGATTTGCGTTTATCGTCGAAGGAATGAGTGTTACACCGAGGCCTGTACTCTGGAGCGGGATCGATTTGGAGGTGGAGGGTACGTCATGGTCTGGGGCAGTGTGTCACAGCATCATCGGACTGAACTTGTTGTCATTGCAGGCAATCTCAAAGCTGTGCGTTACAGGGAAGACATCCTCCTCCCTCATGTGGTACCCTTCCTGCAGGCTCATCCTGGCATGACCCTCCAGCATGACAATTCCACCAGAATTACTGCTTGTTCTGTGCGTGATTTCCTGCAAGACAGGAATGTCAGCGTTCTGCCATGGCCAGCGAAGAGCCCGGATCTCAATCCCATTGAGAATGTCTGGGACCTGTTTGATCGGAGGGTGTGGGCTAGGGCAATTCCTCCCAGAAATGTCCGGGGAACTTGAGGTTCCTTGGTGGAAGAGTGAGGTAACATCTCACAGCAGGAACTGCCAAATCTGGTGCAGTCCATGAGGAGGAGATGCAATGTAGTACTTAATGCAGCTGGTGGCCACACCAGATACTGACTTACTTTTGATTTTGACCCCCCCTTAGTTCAAGGACACATTTCTCAATTTCTGTTAGCCACATGTATGTGGAACTTGTTCAGTTTATGTCTCAGTTGTGTAATCTTGTTATGTTCATACAAATATTTACACATGTTAAGTTTGCTGAAATTAAACAAAGTTGACAGTGAGAGGACTTTTCTTTTTTGGCTGAGTTTATATCCCTGTAACTGTCCTGAATGCCTCTGCTGATCCTACAGATATTGTATTCAGTAATAGCCTATGAACAAGAGTTATACTCTTAGCACTGAGGCAGTGTTTCCTAGTAGGAAGGTTTGCAACTGCACATTGGGACAAAGATCGTACTTTTTCGAGAAATGTCCTCTGGTCTGATGGAACAAAAATAGAACTGTTTGGCCATAATGACCATCGTTATGTTTGGAGGAAAAAGGGGGAGGCTTGCAATCCGAAGAACACCATCCCACCATGCTTTGATGCAGGAGGGACTGGTGCACTTCACAATATAGATGGCATCACGAGGAAGGGAAATTATGTGGATATATTGAAGCAACATCTCAAGACATCAGTCAGGAAGTTAAAGCTTGGTCGCACATGGGTCTTCCAAATGGACAATGACCCCAAGCATACTTCCAAAGTTGTGTCAAAATGGCTTAAAACCTATTAGGGAGCGGTGGTAGTGTTCGGAGGCAGTGTTTGCAGGTTCGGAGAGTCTAGCATGCCCAAAGTAAAATGCCTGTTACTCAGGCCAAGAAACTAGGAGCTAACATTAACAATATGCACATGGATCTCTCTCATGGCTCAAAGTGGAGGAAAGATCGACTTCATCACTACTTTTTGTAAGAAGTGTTGACATGCTGAATGCACCGAGGTGTCTGTTTAAACTTCTAGTACACACCTCAGACACCCATGCATACCCCACAAGACATGCCACCAAAGGTCTCTTCACAGTCCCCAAGTCCAGAACGGACTATGGGAGGCGCACAGTACTACATAGAGCCATGACTACATGGAACTCTGTTCCACATCAGGTAACTGATGCAAGCAGTAGAATCAGATGTAAAAAACAGGTAAAGATACACCTTATGGAACAGCAGGGAATGTGAAAAGAAACACGCACCGGCACAGACACACATGCACATGATAAGACATGCACTCTACACACACGTATACTTGGATTTTGTAGATATGTGATAGTATAGTTGTGGCCTGCGGGCACACACTTAATGTATTGTTTAAAGTGTCATGTAATGTAATATCATGTAATAATTGAAATTGTGTATAACTGCCTTCATGTTGCTGGACCCCAGGAAGAGTAGCTTGGCAGGAACCAATGGGGATCCATAATAAATCCCAGGAAGAGTAGCTGCTGCCTTGGCAGGAGCTAATGGGAATTCATAATAAACCAGGAAGGAAGAGTAAAAATTAAAATAAAAATCAAATCAAATCAAATGTATTTGTTACATACACATGTACAGCAGATGTTATTGCGGGTGTAGCGAAATGCTTGTGTTTCTAGCTCTGACAATGCAGTAATATCTAAGTTTCACAACATATACCCAATACACACAAGTCTAAGCAATGGAATGGAATTAAGAATATATAAATATATGGACGAGCAATGTCAGAGCGGCATAGACTAAGACGGAATGGAATGGAATACAGTATTTATATATGAGATGAGTAATGCAAATGCTCACCTTTGATGGCCACTGGCACGCTGGAGAAGTGTGCTCTACACGGTATGGCGTTGTGTGGGCGAGCGGTTTGCTGATGTCAACATTGTGAACATGGTGGGGTTATGGTATGGACAAGCAGAAACCTCAGACAACAAACACAATTGCATTTTATTGATGGCAATTTCAATGCACAGAGATACCGAGATGAGATCCTGAGGCCCATTGTCGTGCCATTCATCCACCGCCATCACCTCGTGTTTCAGAATGATAATGCACGGCCCCAAGTCACAAGGATCTTTACCCAATTTCTGGAAGCTGAAAATGTCCCAATTCTTCCATGGACTGTATAATCACCAGACATGTCACCCACTGAGAATGTTTGGGATGTTCGGAATCGACGTGTACGACAGCGTATTCCAGTTCACACCAATATCCATCAATATCCATCAATATCCATCGCACAGCCATTGAAGAGGAGTGGGACAACATCCCACAGGCCACAATCAGCAACCTGATCAACTCTATGCAAAGGAGATGCGTCACGCTGCATGAGGCAAATGGTGGTCACACCTGATACTGACTGGTTTTCTGATCCACACCCCTATATTTTTTTAAGGTTTCTGTGACCAGCAGATGTATATCTGCATTCTCAGTCATGTGAAATCAATAGATTAGGGCCTAATGAATTTGTTTATATTGATTGATTTCTTTACATGAACTGTAACTTTTAAATTGTTGCATGTTGTGTATTCTTTTTTTATACTGTATATATATATATACACACACACACACACACACACACACACACACACACACACACACACACACACACACACACACACACACACTTTATACTGCTAATAGACGAAACAACTAGCTCCATCGTTTTGCATAGTCTCGTTAGATGTGGCTCAGTGAGGCCATGGACATGCTTCATTCACAGATAATATATTGTGGTCCAGTGATTAGGACTGTATAGTAACGTTAGTGATGTGTAATAAAAACAAGCACATATAACAAATACACACAAAACAAACACACAAAACACACACACATCAAATTAGGCCAGCAGTCAAAAGCACTGCATCTCAGTGCTGAGGCGCCACTATAGCCTGGGGTTCGATCGTGACCAGGAGCCACATAGGATGGCGCACAGGGGAGGGTTTGGCCGGTAGATCTCTCTTGGCTCATTGCGCTCTAGCAACTCCTTGAGGCAGGGCCAAGTGCAGGAAGGCTGACTTTGGTTGTCAGTCGAACAGTGTATCCTCTGACACAAAAGCGAGCAGTGTAATAAGAAGTTGCGTCATTTTTCGGAGGATGTATGACTCAACCTTTGCCTCTCTCAAGCCCATTGGAGAGTTACAGCTGCGAGCCAAGGTCGTAATTTGGTGAGACAATGGGGTAAAAACAATACGCATACCACCCTGAATATGCCTGTCTGGAAGAATAGGGTGTTTGTTTAGGCAGATCAATAACCTGGGAGAGGACTCTTATAGTCATTCTTCATTAAGTCAGACCTGCAGAATCATCACCTGGCCTTGTGAGTAAAGGGGTATCACACACATGCACACACATGCACACACACACATAAACACTAGCATGTACACACACATGTACACAAGCATGTACACACACACACACATGTGTACGCACACACACGTGCACACACACAAGTTGACCGTGCCTTTAAACAGCTTGGAAAATTCAAAAAAATGATGAGATGGCTTTAGAAGCTTCTGATAGGCTAATTGACATAATTTGAGTCAATTGGAGGTGTACCTGTGGATGTACTTCAAGGACTACCTTCAAACTCAGTGCCTCTTTCCTTGACATCATGGGAAAATCAAAAGAAATCAGCCAAGACCTCAGAATTTTTTTTAGACCAAGACAAGTCTGGTTCATCCTTTGGAGCAATTTCCAAATGCCTGAAGATACCACGTTCATCTGTACAAACAATAGTACGCAAATATAAACACCATGGGACCCCGCAGCCGTCATCCCGCTCAGGAAGGAGACGGGTTCTGTCTCCTAGAGATTAACGTACTTTGGTGCGAAAAGTGCAAAACAATCCCAGAACAACAGCAAAGGACCTTGTGAAGATGCTGGAGGAAACAGGTACAAAAGTATCTATATCCACAGTAGAGGCATTTTACTTTGGGCATGCAAGGCTCTCCAAAACAGTCACCTCGTGCGCTGCTCCCAAAGAAGTTAAACGTTCTCTAAAACACTTCAGCGAGCAGGCCTTTCTAATCGACCTGGCCCGGGTATCCTGGAAGGATATTGACCTCATCCCGTCAGTAGAGAATGCCTGGTTATTCTTTAAAAGTGCCTTCCTCACCATCTTAAAAAGGCATGCCCCATTCAAGAAATGTAGAACCAGGAACAGATATAGCCCTTGGTTCTCTCCAGACCTGACTGCCCTTGACCAGCACAAAAACATCCTGTGGCGTTCTGCATTAGCATCAAACAGCCACCGTGATATGCAACTTTTCAGGGAAGTCAGGAACCAATATACACTGGCAGTTAGGAAAGCCAAGGCTAGCTTTTTCAAGCAGAAATGTGCTTCCTGTAACACAAACTCAAAAAAGTTCTGGGACACTGTAAAGTCTACGGAGAATAAGAGTACCTCCTCCCAGCTGCCCACTGCACTAAGGATAGGAAACACTGTCACCACCGATAAACCCACAATAATTGAGAATTTCAATAAGCATTTTTCTTTACCCCGGTCAACATCCCTGCACCCCCCTCAGTAACTCGCCAAAGCCTCCCCCATTTCTCCTTCTCCAAAATCCAATTAGCTGATGTTCTGAAAGAGCTGCAAAATCTGGACCCCTACAAATCAGCCGGGCTAGACAATCTGGACCCTTTCTTTCTAAAATTATCTGCCGAAATTGTTGCAACCCCTATTACTAGCCTGTTCAACCTCTCTTTCGTGTCGTCTGAGATTCCCAAAGACTGGAAAGCAGCTGCGGTCATCCCCCTCTTCAAAGGGTGAGACACTCTTGACCAGAACTGCTACAGACCTATGTCTATCCTACCCTGCCTTTCTAATTTCTTTGAAAGCCAAGTTAACTTCTTAGGTAGCGGCAGCAGATGTGATGGTTTTGGAGAGTCTGGCGTGCCCAAAGTAAAATGCCTGCCACTCAGGCCCAGAAAATAGGATATGCACATAATTAGTACTATTGGATAGGAAACACTCTGAAGTTTCTAAAACTGTTACAATAATGTATGTTAGTATAACAGAACTGATATAGCAGGCGAAAACCCAAGGAAAATCCATCCGGATTTGCAGTTTTTTTTTTTTGTACATGACCTTCTTATCCAGGCTGCCTATTCATTTCTATTTTAACTAGGACTGAGACTGCAGTACCTATGGATTCCACTAGATGTCAACAGTCTTCATACAGAGTCTGGAAGGTCTAGCACTCAAGCAGAACAGATAGGAAGAGGAAGTAGAGAAGGGACCACTTTTGTCAACAACGTTTGACGGGCGCGAGATTGTGAGCGCGCCCCACTTTATTTTCCTTTCCTATTGTTCACGTTATCGTCCGGTTGAAATATTATAGTAAATATACATAAAAGGATACCTAAGGATACATTAAAAATGATGTTTGATTTGTTTGTAGAAAGTTTATAGGTATAATTTTAACGTGTTCTCTTCACGGTTCAATGTGCGACTCAACGTTGGATTTTCTGATCATAACGCGCGCCAACCAAACAAAGATTTATGGATCTAATAAATTACTTTTTCTAACAAAAGAACCATTGGATGTCTTCGTTGGACACTTGGGAAGCCCTAAGCAGAAGTTCTTCGAAAGGTAAGTGATAGTTTTGTGTGACCGGCGCTGGAAATGAATTTATGCTAATGTGGAAAATATATGAGGTGCTATCCTCAAACAATCAAATGTTGTGCTTTCGCCATAAAGCCTTTTTGAAATCTGACAACGCTGTGACATTGCCAAGAAGCAGAGCTTTTGATGACTATGCAACACTTGTATATTGATGAATGTTTAATAATTCAACTTTTGGATTTTGAATTTGGCGCCTTACATTTCACCGGGTAGTGTCGGGAGCTAGCGCGTCGCTACTCCCTAAGTAGTTAACCAGTCAGGGATTGCTGGGTCGCTAGCGGGCTCGTCCCGACACTACCAGCGGAAATCTAAAGCGCCAAATTCAAAATCCCAAAATGGAATTATTAAACATCCACCAATATGCAAGTGTTCCATAATCATCAAAAGCTATGTTTCTTGGCAATATCACAGCGTTGTCAGATTTCAAAAAGGCTTTACGGCGAAAGCAGCACATGTCATTGTTTGAGGCTAGCACCTCACATATTTTTCCAATAGCCATGTATCGATTAGCCATCATGGCACACACATAACACATTTCACAGCGAAAACAAATCAATTACCTGTTGAAGAACTTCTGCTGAGGTCATCCTAAGTGTCCAACGAAGACAATCCATGGTTCTTTTGTTAGAAAAAGTAACGTCTTCTATCCATAAATCCTCCATTTGGTTGTAGCGTTATAATCAGAAAGCGACAGCTTCCACTACTCCATTGAAGCAGCGGTGCGAACTCGTTCAAATTATACCTATAAACTTGTCCAAGAACAATCAAACATAGTTTTAAATGTATCCTTAGGAACACTTTTACGTATATTTACTATTATAAATCAGCCGGAATTTAACTTCACAAGTACCAGCAGCAGAGGTGACTGTTTTGGAGAGCCTGGCGTGCCCAAAGTAAAATGCCTCCCATTTAGGCCCAGAAAATGGGATATGCATATATTTAGTACACTCTGAATTTTCCAAAACTGTTAACCATTTGTCTGTGAGTCAATCAGAACGCATACAGCAGGCAAAACCCTGAGGAATCTCTGTCCTGGAAAAAGTCATTTTGACACATTGCTCATTTTGGAACCCCTACCTATTGAAAATGACCATATATAGGCATATGAATGCAGTGCACGTCGCTTCCTTATGATGTCATCAACCACGAGACGGTGTTTTACTCCATCTTGGATGTATTTAGACCATTGATACACAGCATGGCATGGGGACACCACGTTCTGAAAACTCTTCAGATTGTGCGCGCACGAGAAGGCGCGCAGTGCCTTATTTATCGTTTTTAGCGTTCAGTTTATATTCCGGCTGATTTATAATAGTAAATATACGTAAAAGTGTTCCTAAGGATACATTTAAAACTATGTTTGATTGTTTTTGGACAAGTTTATAGGTATAATTTGAACGAGTTGGCGCCGTGTTTCAATGAAGGAGTGGAGGCTGTCGTTTCTGATTATAACGCGCGAACCAAATGGAGGATTTATGGATAAAAGACGTTACTTTTTCTAACAAAAGAACCATGGATTGTCTTCGTTGGACACTTAGGATGACATCAGCAGAAGTTCTTCAACAGGCCTATTTATTGCCTTACCTTCCTTATCCTACCTCATTTGCAATCTTTGTATATAGATTTGTTTTATTGACTGTATGTTTGTTTTACTCCATGTGTAACTCTGTGTTGTTGTATTTTTCGAACTGCTTTGCTTTATCTTGGCCAGGTCACAGTTGTAAATGGGAACTTGTTCTCAACTTGCCTACCTGGTTAAATAAAGGTGAAAAAAAGAAAAAAGAAAAAAATGAAAAATGGGACCAAAGTTAAACAATTTAAAGGCAATGCTACCACGTACTAATTGAGTGTATGTAAAGTGTATATATATGTACCCACTGGGAATGTGAAGAAATAAATAAAACCTGAAATAAATCATTCTCTCTACTATTATTCTGACATTTCACATTCTTAAAATGAAGTGGTGATCCTAACTGACCTAAGACAGGGAATTTATACTAGCATTAAATGTCAGGAATTGTGAAAAACTGAGTTGTATTTGGCTAAGGTGTATGAAAACTTCCGACTTCAACTGTATATTTATATAGACTACACCAAATTTACATTACATTCTTATCCATTGCAACTTAGTCACAGTTAACTGTAGTTCTGTATCACTGAATGAATGTCCAAACATCGCAAAGGATCTTTTTTCCCAAGAACTACAGTACAGTACAAGTCTGCATTCCACAAACACCACTATACTGTGTGGAATTTGAGAAGTGGTTGTGTTTTCAATTAAACAGAGAACCAGTCTCCTCCGTCTTCCTCAGCCCAATGCAATTAGTCAGACTATTCCATTAAACAAACATTACATACTGAACCATTATCCACCTCCGCGACTGTGAAGGGAAAGTAGAAATTAACACCAACATGGAAATCGAACATAATGAACATGAACATTTTCCATCTACAAGTCTCCCAGAGCTGTGTGTTAATTTGTCCCTTCACAGGTTGGGAGGAGGTGGGTTGGGGTGAGGTGAGGAGAAGAGAGGGGTTAGCGTGAGGAGTGGAGAGGAGATGGGTTAGCGTGAGGAGAGGAGAGGGGTTAGCGTGAGGAGAGGAGAGGGGCTAGCGTGAGGAGTGGAGAGGAGAGGGGTTAGCGCAAGGAGCGGAGAGGAGAGGAGAGGGGTTAGCGTGAGGAGAGGAGAGGGGTTAGCGTGAGGAGAGGAGAGGGGTTAGCGTGAGGAGTGGAGAGGAGAGGGGTTAGCATGAGGAGAAGAGAGGGGTTAGCATGAAGAGTGGAGAGGAGAGGGGTTAGCGTGAGGAGAGGAGAGGGGTTGGCGTGAGGAGAGGAGAGGGGTTAGCGTGAGAAGTGGAGAGGAGAGGGGTTAGCATGAGGAGAAGAGAGGGGTTAGCATGAAGAGTGGAGAGGAGAGGGGTTAGCGTGAGGAGAGGAGAGGGGTTAGCGTGAGGAGAGGAGAGGGGTTGGCGTGAGGAGAGGAGAGGGGTTAGCGTGAGAAGTGGAGAGGAGAGGGGTTAGTGTGAGGAGTGGAGAGGAGAGGGGTTAGTGTGAGGAGTGGAGAGGAGAGGGGTTAGTGTGAGGAGAGGGGTTAGCGTGAGGAGTGGAGAGGAGAGGAGAGAGGTTAGCGTGAGGAGTGGAGAGGAGAGGGGTTAGCGTGAGGAGTGGAGAGGAGAGGAGAGAGGTTAGCGTGAGGAGTGGAGAGGAGAGGAGAGAGGTTAGCGTGAGGAGTGGAGAGGAGAGGAGAGAGGTTAGCGTGAGGAGTGGAGAGGAGAGGGGTTAGCGTGAGGAGTGGAGAGGAGAGGGGTTAGCGTCAGGAGTGGAGAGGAGAGGAGAGAGGTTACTGTGTGGAGTGGCAATGGTGGGTTGAATATGGGCATTTAGCTTTCCCAAATAAATAAAAATATTCATATAAAATTTATAAATACCCATAAATATCAAGTAAAAAGTGAAGCTTATTTTATATTTTTCTCTCAGACACAAACAACATGTAGATGATCCTCCTCTGACATACTGCATCATCTACATCCATTTAAAACCCCGGACCATTAGTCCACACACACACACACACACACACACACACACACACACATACAAACACACGCACGCACACATACAAACACACGCACACGCACACACACACACAGCGCACGCACACACACACATACAAACACAAACGCAAATACACACACACCAACAGATCATTCATCCAAACACAACAAAGGCCAATGCGTTTTAGAGAGAGAAGAGAAAACGTCATCCTTCAGAGCAGTGATTTATTGCCTGGTACAGGAGGGTCATAAATTAATTTAAATAAACCGGACATTATTTGCATAAATACGTTCAAACGCAGACACGCACACACACACACACACACACAGTCCTGTTATAATTAGTCCCCCCAGCACTAGACCTTTGGGGGGGAGGGGGTTACATGGCCAGCAGTATTGGGGATGTTTGTATAGAAAGGACAGCTTCACACTCATAGATACACACCAGTCCATCGTTGTTCTTATAAATGTGTGTGTGTGTGTGTGTGTCTGCCTGTCTGTTTGCTTGCGTGCTTGCGTGCTTGCGTGCTTGCGTGCGTGCGTGTGTGATGGGCCTGTCCGGACACACATCTCATCTGACACCTCAGTAGTCACGGTGACAAGTGGGCAACAGGGCCTAAATGACTTCTCCAGGCCCATCACACAGACACAGACAGACACACACAGACACAGACATACTCACATGTTACAGGGTTAAAACAGTAACGAGGAAACCATATAGGAAACCATATATCAACGAGGAAACCATATATCAAAGTTCTCAGGATCTTTTCAAACATCCGATATCACAGTTTATTTCTAGTGATCAGCCTGGGGAGAGAGGGAGGGTTATGTATGCCACTGCTCCAACAGTAGACATTGTTTGAGCTGCAGTCTAATATTGGTGCCTTACAATAAGCCCTGGTTGGTTTTAAACTTAAAAGGATACTTTGGGATTCTGTCAATGAGGCCATTTTTATGTCTGTGTCCAGTATGGAGGAAGATAGAGGTGGTTTCGCAAGCCAATTCTACCTATCATTAGGGCAATGACTTGAAGTCTATGGGTATCTACTACAGTAGCAAGCTCATTGTCAAAATTCCAAAGTATCCCTTTAAGTAATCTCTGTGATCCTCACGTACACCAAAACAGTAAAACATTTGTTGCACATCTGCCGTTAGTGCAATGCAATCCTTGCTGAAGCGCATTAGGACGCCCAAGAGTGTGTTGTTTAAGTCCGGACCACTGAGCAGAACGTCGTTAACTTCTTAGGGAGCGGTGGGGCGCTAGCAGGTGAAATGGGACACTACCAGGTGAAATGGGACACTACCAGGTGAAATACAAGGCGCAAAATTCAAAATCCAAAAGTTGAATTATTAAACATGCATCAACATACAAGTGCTTCATAGTCATCAAAAGCTCTGCTTCTTGGCAATATTACAGCATTGTCAGATTTCAAAAAAGTTTTACGGCGAAAGCACCACATTTGATTGTTTGATGGTAGCACCTAACATATTTTTCCATTACCATAATTTCATAAACCTCCACGGTTAACAGAAAACACATTTCACAGCGAAAACAAATCAATAACCTTTTGAAGAACTTCTGCTGAGGGCTTCCAAAGTGTCCAACGAAGACAATCCATGGTTCTTTTTTTAGAAAAAGCAATGTATTATATCCATAAATCTCCGCTTGGTTGGCACGTTATAATCAGAAAAAACAGCGTTGACTCCTCCATTGAAACGTGAAGAGAACTCGTTCAACTTATACCTATAAACTTGTCCAAGAACAATCAAACGTTTTGTAAATGTATCCTTAGGAACACTTTTATGAATAAATAGCATAATATTTCAACCGGAATATAAACTGGGCGATAAGTAAGGACATCTATGGGGCACTTCCTTATTCCTTTTCTTCTCTGCTTTAAAAGCATCTAAAAAGAATCAGAACACTTTCTCAAGACTGTTGACATCCAGAGGAAGCGATAGGTACTGCTTTCATATGCCCTTATAAGGTCATTTTCATAAGGGAGGGGTTCCAAATGAGGCAATGTGTCAAAACCACTTTTTCCAGGACAGAAATTCCTCTGGGGTTTGCCTGCCATATCCGTTCTGTTTTACTCACAGACAAAATGTTAACACTTTTAGAAACTTCAGAGTGTTTCCTATCCAATGGTACTAAATATGTGTATATCCTATTTTCTGGGCCTGAATGGGAGGCATTTTACTTTGGGCACGCCAGGGTCTCCAAAACGGTCACTTCGTGCGCTGCTCCCTAAGAAGTTAAGTGACATGCCTTGACACTTAGCACTGGAGTCAAACACTACTCTTATTTGTTTAGGCTTTTGTGTATGGTAAACACCAAATATGGGCAGATACCAGCATTCTTTGTCTCCCTCTAGTGGCGGAGAGGTTCGGTTTGGTCATTATCCAGCATCTTTTGCATGAAGTCAAAAAATGACGTTTCATGTCAGGCCTTTTGTCTAAAGTCCTGCGAAGTGATGTGAGACGGTTCATGGCCTGTTCCCTGTTATTAGGAAGGCGACGTCTAGTGGGGCGAAAGGGTAGTGGAGCCACCCAGTTGTTTCCATCATCCTGGAAAACCTGTTTGTCCATATTGTCCAAGAAGACTTTATCCTCCACTGATGGTGCTGGTTTATCATCGTCTTGTGTTTTGTCGAACACGGAACATCCCAGGCTGTCTGTGTTCACAGTTGTGCTTGGATCTCTCGAGTGCACTGTAGAGGGAGAGATGTGTTTCTGAGCTACGCTGTTGTAGTTCTCTTCCACCTGGATGATGTCAGGGCAAGGGCTCAGATAGGATGTGCGACCATTTTGAAGTATGTTTGTCCTGAACACGTTCACATTGGCTGGTCGGTGAGCCTTTCCCAGACAGACCTCACCCACGATGACCCACCCGAGGTCGAGTCTCTGTGCATAAGGAGTGTCATGGGGTCCATTGATTTGCTCTCGTACCTTGTGTACCCTTAAGATGTCTTGTCCTAAGAGCAGGAGGATTGGAGCTTCTGGGTCCACAGCTGGAATTTTCTCCGCCACTGGTTGCAGATGGGGATGATGATACGCAATGTCGGAGGATGGAATCTCCATCCTATCGTCTGGCATCATGTCACACTCTATCAGAGTTGTCATTGATGTTGAAGAGATTGAAAAACTCTGTCTTGGCCAGAGATTTGTTGCTCTGTTCATCAAGCACTACATACATTTTGACAGCTTTCTCTCTTTCCCCAGCTGGATAAGCTTTGACTAGGCATATTTTTGAACATGATCTTGGATTGACTGCCTCACCACAGATCTCGCTACACTTTGAGGTGACAGATAGAAGAGCATCGTCACCTTGCTCCCCGCCATGCTCTTTCTCTGCTGTAGCTGTGTCTGTATTTGAAGGGGCTGGGCCTGGATGCAGAGCAGAGCAGCAAGATGTCTGTCGCTGTAGCACTCAGAGCACTTGATTGACACCTTACAGTCTTTAGCTCTGTGCTGAGTTGACCCACAACATCGGAAACAAATGTCATTCTCTTTGAGATATGATTTGCGCTCATCTAGAGTTTTGTATCTAAACCCACGACACTTTTTAAGAGGATGAGGCTTGTTATGTAGTGGGCAGTGACAGTCAGGGCTTTCAACCTTTGTCTTACTGGGTTTGGTTTGGTGGTCTGAGGGCTCAGATGACACGTCTGTTTTGTATACAGTCACAGGTGTCTTGCTGCTGTACCTGGCAGGTTTCTCACTTTTTGTAGACACGTGGGTAGTTGAGGTGTAGAGGGTGAAACTGGGGTCGTTTCTAGTTTTCGCTTGGTTCCTGATGAATCTCGAGAAGAACGAGATTGGCTGGAATATAGTCCGCCTTGTATTTGGATCCCTGTGCTATCCATTTTTCTTGTAAACTGAATGGAAGTTTCTCTACTATAGGGTTTACCCCCCAGATAAGCAAGGCCTGGAAGTTTCCCTTCTACTTTAGCACACTGCAGTTCGAGAAGAATGTCACCTAGTTCTTTTAGTTTGTGATTGTCTTTGATAGCCAGTTTTGGAAAATCATGAATTTTCTTCAACAGTGCATTCTCGATCACTTCGGGTGTACCGTAGCACTCTTCTAGTCGTTGCCAGACCATGTTAAGCCCAGCTGTTGCGTTGAAAATATGGACAGATCGAATTCTCTTTGCTTGCTCAGACGACTCTGCCCCTAGCCACTTGGTAATTAGATCTAACTCTTCCCTGGCTGATAAATTCAAGTCTCTGGTCGCATTGAGAAAGGATGCTTTCCATCCCCAATAGTTTTCAGGGCTATCATCAAACTTCATGAGTCCGGAACTCACCATCTCACGGCGTAGGAGGTACTTGATGAGGTCTGGTGCAACTTTTGACTCAGGGAAGCTTTGTGTGTGTGACTGAAAGTGGGCTTGTTTTCAATTTCTACCATGCTGCTGTTCATTTCTTTTGAACGGAGAGTCTCTGCTCATGCTCCGTTGTTTGCTACTTTCTAGATTGTGGCATGTAGCTGGGTCAACACAAAGCTCTTGTGTCTCTACTTCAAATGGAAATTCAGCAAAGTAGGGCCTAGCATGTTGTTGCACATACTCACATGTACGCTGGACTGGACTTAAGGGCTGTGTCCCTGTATCTAGTTCTTTGCGAAGCTCTCTGAGTTCTGATCCTACAGCTTCTTCAAAGGCTGCAGCTTCAGCCAAAGCAGCAGCGGCTGTTCTCTTGGAGAACATATAAACTTGCCTCGAGGTCAGCTTTTTGCTTCAACAAGCTGGCCTCTATTTCCGCCATTTGTTTCATCACAGAAGCTTCCTTCTCGCATAGGAGACTTGAACACGCGCTGCGTCCGCTTTGGCGCGTGCTTTGATGGCTGCAGAACTCGTCGTTGAGGATCTGCTTGACTGTTTTGAAGACCTTGATCTTTTTGACTGAGACTTGGTCCCAATGTGCTGAAGAGGATCCTGCAACTCTCTCTGTTGAACACTTGGCTTTGGTTGTTGCATCACAGACTGCTGGTCCTCCCTAGGATCAGAGGTTTTGTTGGCTGATGAACGTAGAAACATAACCACTGTGTGCGGTTAATCGTGTGCTTGAGCCCGCCGTGATGATGTTTTTTCACTATTCTGCCCTTGATTTGCATTCCCATGCAAAACTAGACAGATAGCTAACAACTAAGTCTTCAGTAAAACTCCCAAGGCGTGACTTTTCTTGAATTAATATATTGAAAACGTTTATGTTGTGAAACTGCAAAATACAGAAAAGAATATACTTTAGTATTCAATTCAAATCGAAATACTGTAGCTGTACATTATACCTTTCAAGTTGAAGTTGCATAAATACAAAGCACGTGCCAAGGTACCATGTATCTGGCATGATGCCAAACCATATAGCTAATTGTTACTCATATGGTAATTGGCTAACTCCTTTAATTACTCCAATAATGTGCAACCACCTCTGTACAATAACAACGCATATTATACTAGAAACAGTAAAAAAACTTCAGTATTGTATGCTTTACAATTCGTTTACATGACGTACGAGCAAAGTAATACAGCTGACGGCATACATGAATGGCAAAGCAATTTGTGTGAGTAAATACAACCAACTAACATTGATATGTAAGCAATTCTATCTATAACAAGATTATCATCACTAGCTAAATGCTTGAGTCGAACTTACAACAAATATTTTCAGAGGCTGAAGCGTGACAAGAGATAACTGCACTGAAAGACCTGCACAGAGCGTTGTTTTTAGATGGTTCAACGCGTCTCTTCCTGTTTCCTTACAGCCTTTCTAAGTACCAGAAAGCTCCACTAGGGGGCGAATAACACCATGGAACACAATGAAAATCCATCTTAACAACTGTAATAAAATAATCTGTTACCTTCTAACAGGATGGCAGCACAAATAGCAATAAGGTACCTCGGGTGTTTGTGATATATGGCCAGTATACCACAACTAAGGGCTGTATCCTAACACTCAGAACAGCCCTTAGCCGTGGTATATTGGCCATATACCAGACCCCCTCAGGGCTTTTTGCTTCATTAGAACCTTGGGAACCATTCCACCACTCCAGAGCCAAGGAGTTGAGGGATGGAGAGATATTGAAGGAAGATAGAGGGATGGAGAGATATTGAAGGAAGATATTGAAGACAGGAAATGAGAGGAGAGAGGTAGATAATGAAAAGAAGGGGTGAAGACATGAGGAGGAGAGGGAACAGCAAGAAGCGATTGGACATATTGAAGATATGTACAATTGGGGAGAGAGGTAGAGGGGGAGAATTGGAGAGAGGACAAGATAGAGAGAGGGATAGGGTGAGACAGAGAGAGGGATAGGGTGAGAGGAGAGAGGGAGACAAGGATAGGGTGAGATGAAGAGAAGGACAGGGAGGAGGCTTCTAATGCTAATATGCATGAAACCAATGCTTTTACGGTTGCAGAAGTCAAGAAATGAGAGCACCTGGGCAATGGGAGTGATGCTGGAGACTACAGGACCTGGGTTAACCTCTACATCACCAGAGGAACAGAGGAGGAGTAGGATAAGAGTACGGCTAAAGGCTAAAATAACTGGTCGTCTAGTGCGTTCGGAACAGAGAGAAAAATAGCAGATTTCTGGGCGTGGAAGAATAGATTCAAGACATAATGTACAGACAAGGGTATGGTAGGATGTGAGTACAGTGGAGGTAAACCTAGGCATTGAGTGACGATGAGAGAGGTTTTGTCTCTAGAGGCACCATTTAAGCCATGTGAGGTCACTGCATGTGTGGGGTGTGGATCAAAAGGGCTAGCTAAGGCACATTGAGCAGGGCTGGAGGCTCTACAGTGAAATAAGACACAAATCACGAACCAAAACAGCAATAGACAAGGCATTTTGACATTAGGGAGAGGCATGTGTAGCCGAGTAGTCATAGGGTCCAGTGAGTAGCTAAGCGAGCTGGAGAGACGGCGATTCAGACAGCTAGCAGGCCGGGGCTAGCAGGCTAACGTCGCAACAGGAGAGCCTGTTGAAACCCCCCTCGAACGGTTAACGTCGGCAGACCAGTCGTGATGGATCAGACATCCGACTGCTACGCCATCTTGGAACTGGGATAGGGTGTGTTGGAGAGAGGGATAGGATGAGAGGGAGAGAGGGATAGGATGAGATGGAGAGAGGGATAGGGTGAGATGGAGAGAGGGAGAGAGGGATCGGGTGAGACAGAGAGAGGAATAGGGTGAGAGGGAGAGGGAAAGTGGTAGATAGAGAGAGGGAAAGTGTGAGATAGAGAGAGGGGTTAGGTGAGAGCAAGAAAGGGAGAGGGATAGGTTGAGATGGAGAGAGGGATAGGGTGAGATGGAGAGAGAAAGAGAGGGTGAGAGGGATAGTGTTAGACAGAAAGAGGGATAGGGTGAGAGGGAGAGAGGTATAGGGTGAGAGGGAGAGAAGGATAGGGGGAGATGGAGAGAGGGGGGAAAGTATAGGGTGAGATGGAGAGGGGGATAGGGTGAGATGGAGAGGGGGATAGTGTGAGTTAGAGAGAGGGGTAGGGTGAGAGCAAGAAAGGGAGAGGGATAGGTTGAGATGGAGAGAGGGATAGGGTGAGTTAGAGAGAGGGATATGGTGAGATGGAGAGAGGGATAGGGTGAGACGGAGAGAGGGATAGGGTGAGATGGAGAGGGAAAGGGAAAAGGGGAGATAGAGAGAGGGATAGTGTGAGTTAGAGAGAGGGGTAGGGTGAGAGCAAGAAAGGGAGAGGGATAGGTTGAGATGGATAGAGGGATATCAAGAGATGGAGAGAGGGATAGGGTGAGATGGAGAGAGGGAGAGCGGGATAGGGTGAGATGGAGAGAGGGATACGGTGAGATAGACAGAGGGATAGGGTGAGATGGAGAGAGGCATGGGGGAGAGGGTGAGATGGAGAGTGATAGGGTGAGAGGGAGAGAGGAATAGGGTGAGGAGAGAGGGATAGGGTGAGATGGAGAGAGGGATAGGGTGAGACAGAGAGAGGGATGGGGCGAGAAGGAGAGAGGGATAGGGTGAGATAAAGAGTGGGATAGGGTGATATAGAGAGAGGGATAGGGTGATATGGAGAGAAGAGAGAGTGATAGGGTGAGATGGAGAGAGTGATAGGGTGAGATGGAGAGAGGGATAGGGTGAGATGGAGAGAGGGATAGGGTGAGACAGAGAGAGGGATGGGGCGAGATGGAGAGAGGGATAGGGTGAGATAAAGAGTGGGATAGGGTGAGATAGAGAGAGGGATAGGGTGAGATGGAGAGAGGGATAGGGTGAGACAGAAAAAGGGATAGGGTGAGATGGAGAGAGGGATAGGGTGAGACAGAGAGAGGGATGGGGCGAGATGGAGAGAGGGGTAGGGTGAGATAAAGAGTGGGATAGGGTGAGATAGAGAGAGGGATAGTGTGAGTTAGAGAGAGGGGTAGGGTGAGAGCAAGAAAGGGAGAGGGATAGGTTGAGATGGAGAGAGGGATAGGGTGAGATGGAGAGAGGGAGAGAGGGATAGGGTGAGATGGAGAGAGGGTAAGAGGGATAGGGTGAGATGGAGAGAGGGAGAGAGGGATAGGGTGAGATGGAGAGAGGGAGAGAGGGATAGGGTGAGATGGAGAGAGGGAGAGAGGGATAGGGTGAGACGGAGAGAGGGATAGGGTGAGATAGACAGAGGGATATGGTGAGATAGAGAAAGGGATAGGGTGAGATAGAGAGAGGGATAGGGTGAGAGGGAGAGAGTGAGAGAGGGTGAGAGGGATAGTGTTAGACAGAAAGAGGGATAGGGTGAGATGGAGAGAGGTATAGGGTGAGATGGAGAGGAGGATAGGGTGAGATGGAGAGAGGGATATTGTGAGATGGAGAGAGGGATAGGGTGAGATGGAGAGAGGGATAGGGTGAGATGGAGAAAAGAATAGGGTGAGATAGAGAGAGGGATATGGTGAGATAGAGAGAGGGATAGGATGAGAGGGTGAGATGGAGTGAGGGTAGGGTGAGAGGGAGAGGGGAATAGGGTGAGATGGAGAGATGGATTGGGTGAGCTGGAGGGAGGGATAGGGTGAGAGGGAGAGAGCGTGAGAGGGATAGTGTGAGACAGAAAGAGGGATAGGGTGAGATGGAGAGAGGGATAAGGTGAGATGGAGAGAGTGATAGGGTGAGATGGAGAGAGGGATTGGGTGAGTTAGAGAGAGGGATATGGTGAGATGGAGAGAGGGATAGGGTGAGATGGAGAGAGGGATAGGGTGAGACAGAGAGAGGGATAGGGTGAGAGGGAGAGGGAAAGGGGGAGATATAGAGAGGGATAATGTGAGTTAGAGAGAGGGGTAGGGTGAGAGCAAGAAAGGGAGAGGGATAGGTTAAAATTGAGAGAGGGATAGGGTGAGATGGAGAGAGGGAGAAATGGATAGGGTGAGATGGAGGGAGGAATAGGGTGAGAGGGAGAGAGTGAGAGAGGGTGAGAGGGATAGTGTGAGAGGGAGAGAGGTATAGGGTGAGAGGGAGAGAGGATAGGGTGAGATGGAGAGAGGGATAGGGTGAGATGGAGAGATGGATAGGGTGAGATGGAGAGAGGGATTGGGTGAGTTAGAGAGAGGGATAGGGTGAGATGGAGAGAGCGATAGGGTGAGATGGAGAGAGGGATAGGGTGAGACAGAGAGAGGGATAGGGTGAGAGGGAGAGGGAAAGGGGGAGATAGAGAGAGGGATAATGTGAGTTAGAGAGAGGGGTAGGGTGAGAGCAAGAAAGGGAGAGGGATAGGTTAAAATGGAGAGAGGGATAGGTTAAAATGGAGAGAGGGATAGGGTGAGATGGAGAGAGGGATATCAAGAGATGGAGAGAGGGATAGGTTGAAATGGAGAGAGGGAGAGAGGGGTAGGGTGAGATGGAGAGAGGGATAGGGTGAGATAGACAGAGGGATAGAGTGAGATGGAGAGAGGGATAGGTTGATATGGAGAGAGGAGATTGAGAGAGTTATAAGGTGAGAGGTAGAAAGCGAGAGATTGATAGGGTGAGACAGAGAGGGATAGGGTAAGATGGAGAGAGGGATAGGGTGAGAGAGAGAGGGATAGGGTGAGTTGGAGAGAGGGATAGGGTGAGATAGAGAGAGGGATAGGGTGAGATGGAGAGAGGGATAGGGTGAGACAGATAGAGGGATAGGGTTTTATGGAGATATTGAAAGGGTGAGATGGAGGGAGGGATAGGGTGAGATAGAGAGAGGGATAGGGTGAGATGGAGAGAGGGATAGGGTGAGATGGAGATAGGGATAAGGTGAGACAGAGATAGGGAGATATTGATGGAAACAAAGAGGATCCCTGTATTGAGTTCGGAGACAGAGGGAGAAAGGGGGAAGGTAGAATGGAAAAGATGGTCATAAGTGGGGTAAGATGAGAAAACATGAGGGAATAAACCACAGGATGGGCTTCTTAAATCACTGGGTAAACATTGAAAGGCTTTAATGAGATAAAAGCTGTGTATTTGTCTGTGGGTCCACTGGGACAGGGAGCTGACAATAGGATTGATCTTCTACAGGTATATGCGTGTGTGTGCGTGTGTGTTTGTCTGTGTGAGTGTGTGTGTGTATGTGTGCGTGTGCGTATGTGTGCGTGTGTGCGTTTGCGTGTGTGGGTGTGCGTTTGTGTGCTTGTGTGTGTGTGTATGTGCATGTGTGATTGTGTGTGTGCTCCAGTTATTACAACACTTTTTTACTCTCCTCCTTATTTTCTCCTTTCCCCCTCATCCTTCCATTCTCTTTTCCTTATCCCCCATCCTTCTCCTCCTTCTCTTCTCCCTTCCCCCCGCATCCTTCCATTCTCTTCTCCTTATCCCCCAACCTTCTCTTCCTTATTTTCTCCTTTCCCCCTCATCCTTCTCTTCTTCAACCTGAATGCTTTTCCGATAAATATTTCTTCAGTTTCACCTTTTCTACAGACCAGAGCTCTTGGGCACATTTCCATTACCCAAGTGGCGGCAAATTAGAATGCGCTTTTAAAGAAAACAATGAACTTTCTTAATTTTCATTGTAATTTGTGATTATCTGATGTATTGAGATGTGTCTTCCGTACGTTGGGGAGTATGATATAATATGAGACAGCTAGCTGTGTTTATTCTAGCTCCTGTAGCATTAAGGAAATATAAAGAGGAATAGTGGAAGACAGGATCTTATTCCCATTCATATTAAATCAAATAAAATCAATGTTTATTTGTCACGTGGGCCGAATACAACAGGTGTAGACCTTACAGTGAAATGCTTACTTACAGGCCCTATCCAACAGTGCAAAAAAGGTATTAGGTGAACAATAGGTAAGTAAAGAAATAAAAACAACAGTAAAAAGACAGTGGAAAATAACAGTAGCGAGGCTATATACAGTAGCGAGGCTATATACAGTAGCGAGGCTATATACAGTAGCGAGGCTATAACAGTAGCAAGGCTATATACAGTAGCGAGGCTATATACAGTAGCGAGGCTATAACAGTAGCGAGGCTACATACAGTAGCGAGGCTATATACAGTAGCGAGGCTATATACAGTAGCGAGGCTATAACAGTAGCGAGGCTACATACAGGCACCGGTTAGTCGGGCTGATTGAGGTAGTATGTACATGTAGATATGGTTAATGTGACTATGCATATATGATGAACAGAGAGTAGCAGTAGCATAAAAGCGGGGTTGGCGGGTGGTGGTTGGCGGGACACTATGCAGATAGTCCAGTTAGGCAGTGCGGGACCACTGGTTGGTTGGGCCAATTGAGGTAGTATGTACATGAAATGAATGTATAGTTAAAGTGACTATGCATATATGATAAACAGAGAGTAGCAGTAGCGTAAAATAGGGGTTGGGGGGCACACAATGCAAATAGTCCGGATAGCCATTTGATTACCAGTTCAGGAGTCTTATGGCTTGGGGGTAAAAACTGTTGAGAAGCCTTTTTGTCCTATACTTAGCACTATACTTGGTACCGCTTGCCATGCGGTAGTAGAGAGATGGCTGACTGGGGTGGCTGGCATCTGACAATTTTTAGGGCCTTCCTGTGGTGTAGATGTCCTGGATGGCAGGCAGCTTAGCCCCAGTGAGGTACTGGGCCGTACTGGGCCGTACGCACTACCCTCTGCAATTGTCGTACCAGGCAGAGATGCAACCAGTCAGGATGCTCTCGATGTTGCAGCTGTAGAACCTTTTGAGGATCTCAGGACCCTTGCCAAATCTTTTTAGTTTCCTGATGGGGAATAGGCTTTGTCGTGCCCTCTTCACGACTGTCTTGGTGTGTTTGGACCATTCTAGTTTGTTGGTGATGTGGACACCAAGGAAATTGAAGCTCCCACTACAGCCCCGTCGATGAGAATGGGGGCCTGCTCGGTCCTCCTTTTCCTGTAGTCCACAATCATCTTCTTAGTCTTGGTTACGTTGAGGGATAGGTTGTTATTCTGGAACCACCCGGAAAGTTCTCTGACCAGTTTTGAGGATCAGCGTGGCAGATGTGTTGCTACATACCCTCATTTACTTGGGGGCGGCCCGTCAGGAAGTCCAGGATCAAGTTTCAGAGGGAGGTGTTTAGTCCTTAGCTTAGTGATGAGCTTTTAGGGTACTATGGTGTTGAACACTGAGCTGTAGTCAATGAATAGCATTCTCACGTGTTCCTTTTGTCCAGGTGGGAAAGGGCAATGTGGAGTGCAATAGAGATTGCATCATCTGTGGATTGGAGTAGGTCTAGGTTTTCTGGGATAATGGTGTTGATTTGAGCCATTACCAGCCTTTCAAAGCACTTCATGGCTACGGACGTGAGTGCAACGGGTCTGTAGTCATTTAGGCAGGTTGCCTTTGTGTTCTTGGGCACAGGGACTATGGTGGTCTGCTTGAAACATGTTGGTATTACAGACTCAATCAGGGACATGTTGAAAATGTCAGGGAAGACACCTGCCAGTTGGTCAGCACATGCCCGGAGCACACGTCCTGGTAATCCGTCTGGCCCGCAGCCTTGTGTATGTTGACCTGTTTAAAGGTCTAAATCACGTCGGCTGCAGAGAGCGGGATCACACAGTTGTCTGGAACAGCTGATGCCCTCATACATGCCTCAGTGTTGCTTGCCTCGAAGCGAGCATAGAAGTGATTTAGCTCGTCTGGTGGGCTCGTGTCACTGGGCAGCTCGCGGCTGTGCTTTCCGTTGTTGTCTGTAATAGTTTGCAAGCCCTGCCACATAAGACGAGCGTCGAAGCCGGTGTAGTATGATTAAATCTTAGCCCTTAATTGACGCTTTGCCTGTTTTATGGTTTGTCGCAGGGCATAGCAGGATTTCTTGTAAGTTTCCGGGTTAGTGTCCCGCACCTTGAAAGCGGCAGCTTTACCCTTTAGCTCAGTGCGAATGTAGCCTGTAATCCATGGCTTCTGGTTGGGGTATGTACCTGCAGTTGCTGTGGTGACGACATCCTCAATGCACTTATTGATAAAGCCAGTGACTGATGTGGGGTACTCCTCAATGCCATCAGAGGAATCCTGGAACATGTTCCAGTCTGTGATAGCAAAACAGTCCTGTAGTTTAGCATCTGCTTCATCTGACCACTTTTTCATAGACCGAGTCACTGGTGCTTCCTGCTTTAATTTTTTCTTGTAAGCAGGAATCAGGAGGATTACAGTATGTTGTCCCGTTGAAGATAGGATCTTATACCCATTCATATTACAGTATGTTGTCCCGTTGAAGACAGGATCTTATTCCCATTCATATTACAGTATGTTGTCCCGTTGAAGTAATTACTCCACAGGCTACTACTGTTAGTTCTCTACAATATAACCTTGGTTTAGAGGCCATGAGACAAGTGTGTGTGTGTGTGTGTGTCTGTGTCTGTGTCTGTGTCTGTGTCTGTGTCTGTGTCTGTGTGTGTATGTGTGTGTGTGTGTGTGTGTGTGTGTGTGTGTGTGTGTGTGTGTGTGTGTGTGTGTGTGTGTGTGTGTGTGTGTGTGTGTGTGTGTGTGTGTGTGTGTGTGTGTGTGTGTGTGTGTGCGCGTACGTGCGTACGTGAGTCTGGGAGGGTGGTGACCGTTCTGTACAGTACCATTTAAAAGTTTGGACACACCTGCTCATTCAAAGGTTTTTCTTTATTTTTACTATTTTCTAAATTGTAGAATTATAGCGAAGACATCAAAACTATGAAATAACACACATGGAATCATGTAGTAAACAAAAAAAGTGTTAAACAAATCAAAATATATTTGAGATTTGAGATTCTTCAAAGTAGCCACCCTTTGCCTTGATGACAAATTTGCACACTTTCGGCATTCTCTCAACCAGCTTCACCTGGAATCCTTATCCAACAGTCTTGGGTTGAGGTATGGTGATTGTGGAGGCGAGGTCATCTGATGCAGCACTCCATCACTCTCCTTCTTGGTCAAATAGCCCTTACACAGCCTGGATGTGTGTTGGGTCATTGTCCTGTTGAAAAACAAATGATTGTCCCGCTAAGCGCAAACCAGATGCCTTGAATTCAAAATCAATCACAGACAGTGTCACCAGCAAAGACCCTCCACACCATCACACCTCTTCCTCCTTGCTTCACAGTGGGAACCACACATGGGGAGATCATCCGTTCACCTACTCTGCATCTCACAAAGACACGGCGGTTGGAACCAAAAATCTAAAACTTGGACTCCTCAGACCTAAGGACACGTTTTCACCGGTCTAATGTCCTTTGCTCGTGTTGCTTGGCCCAAGCAAGTCTCTTCTTATTATTGGTGTCCTTTAGTAGTGGTTTCTTTGCAACAATTCGACCATGAAGGCCTGTTTCACACAGTGTCCTCTGAACAGCGGATGTTGAGATGTGTCTGTTACTTATTTGGGCTGCAATTTCTGAAGCTGGTACCCTTAACAAACGTATCCTCTGCAGCAGAGGTAACTCTGCGTCTTCCTTTCCTGTGGCGGTCCTCATGAGAGCCTGGTTCGTCATAGTGCTTGATGGTTTTTGCGACTGCACTTGAAGAAATTTCCAGAGTGACTGACCTTCATGTCTTAAAGTAATGATGCACTGTTGTTTCTCTTTGCTTACTTGAGCTGTCTTCATAGTTTTGATGTCCTCACTATTATTCTACAATGTAGTAAATAGTAAAAATAAAGAAAAACCCTGGAATTAGGAGGTGTGTCCAAACTTTTGACTGGTACTGTATGTCTGTGTGAAATCCTTGCATGCGGAGAAGACTGAGAAATAAACAGAGATTGACACAGATTACAGATTGCTAGATTTATTATGTCAAATTCTTAGTGATCTGATCATTGATTCAAAGAAAACCAGCAACTCCCCACATCTACTGATCTACTCTTGCTTCAACACATGTACACAAACATTTTGTTTCCATAATAAATTATTCACAGTTTCTGATGATGGAATTTGTGTTCTTATTTACTATATAATCTCTTAACATGCAGATAGGCTTTTGATAATATTATAGCGCCATGCGGTAGCCGGAGTGGATATATCACCACGCTCTACTGGGATCTACTGTGCTCTACTGGTCTCTATACTGGTCTTTATTCTGGTCTCTACTGGTCTCTTATGTTCTCTATACTAGGCTCTACTGGTCTCTACTGGTCTCCACTGGGCTTTGCTTGTCTCTTCTGATCTCTGTACTGGGCTCTACTGGTCTCCACTGGTATACTGGTCTCTACTGGTCTCTATACTGGTCTCTATGCTGGGCTCTACTGGTCTCTTATGTTCTCTATACTGGGCTCTACTGGTCTCTACTGGGCTCTACTTGTCTCTTCTGGTCTCTATACTAGGCTCTACTGGTCTCTACTGGTCTCCACTGGGCTCTGCTTGTCTCTTCTGATCTCTATACTGGTCTCTACTGGGTTTTTGATGACTTTGCAACAATTGTATATTTATGAATGTTTAATAATTCAACTTTTGGATTTTGAATTTGGCGTCTCACATTTCACCGGGTAGTGTCGGGAGTGGGGCGCCCCACTGCTCCCTAAGTAGTTAAAACTTCTTAGGGAGCAGCGCATGAGGTGACCGTTTTGGAGAGCCTGGCGTGCCCAAAGTAAAATGCCTCCCATTCAGGCCCAGAAAATAGGATATGCACATATTTAGTACCATTGGATAGGAAACACTCTGGATTTTCTAAAAGTGTTAACCATTTGTCTGTGAGTAAAACAAAACGGATATGGCAGGCGAAACCCCGAGGAATGTCTGTCTTGGAAAAAGTGGTTTTGACAGAGTGCCTCATTTGGAACCCCTCCCGTATGAAAATGCCCATATAAGGGCATATGAATGCAGTAACCGATCGCTTCCTCTGGATGTCAACAGTCTCGAGACAGTGTTCAGATTTTCTGGGGATGCTATTAGAGCAGAGAAGAAGAGAAAACAGGAAGTGTCCCCTTGGAAGTCAACAGAAGAGAATGTGCGCTCCCGAGAAGGCACGCTCTGTGTTTTTTCCGTTCTTATAGCCCAGTTTATATTCCGGTTGAATTATTATAGTAAATATATCAATAATTGGCCCACTATTGTTCTCAATATATATAAACAACATTGGTGATGATGTCAGATATTGTAATTTCCATTTATATGCAGATGACACAGTGATGTACTCTATTGCTCCAACAGCGGACCAAGCTTTAATGCAGTTGGAGTCTGATTTTAGGATATTACAGGAGTCTCTTTTACAGCTTAAACTTGTTTTAAACGCTAAGAAACAAATGTCATGCTTTTTTCTAGGTCTAACCTCTCAGTTAGAAACACTTTTGTAATCACTAGCTTGGATGGTACTCAAATCAAACAGGTCTCTGCATATAAATATTTAGGGGTATGGTTAGATGATAGGCTCTCTTTTAAAAAACATGTTACTGAATTGGGAAAAAAGCTCAAATTCAAGATAGGGTTCCTTTACAGAAACAGGGCTTGTCTGTCCTCCGTAAATAGGAAACAAATTGTGCAGGCTACTTTTATGTCCGTTTTAGATTATGGTGATATGTTTCTGTTGAATTGTGTCTTTGTTTTGTATGTTTTGAAATGTTCTTGTCTGTATGCCTAGAACTGTACATGTCAACATGTTTACACAGGGCACAGCCGTAAAAGAGATCCAGGTCTCAGTCTGTTTTCCCTGTTAAAATAAAGATTAAAAAAAAAAAAAAACGTGAAAGTGTTCCTAAGGATACATTTAAAATGATTTTTGATTGTTCTTGGACAAGTTTATAGATATAAGTAGAATGAGTTCTCTTCACGTTTCAATGGAGGAGTGGAGGCTGTAGTTTCTGAATAAAACGCACGAACCAAACAGAGATTTATGGATATAATACATTACTTTTTCTAACAAAAGAACCATGGATTGTCTTCATTGGACACTTAGGAAGACCTCAGCAGAAGTTTTTCAAAAGGTAATTGATTTGTTTTCGTTGTGAAATGTGTTTGTGTGAACCGTGAAGGCTAATGAATTCTTGGTAATGGGAAAAATAGTAAAGGTGCTACCCTCAAACAATCAAATGTGTTTTGTGTGAACCGTGAAGGCTAATGAATTCTTGGTAATGGGAAAAATAGTAAAGGTGCTACCCTCAAACAATCAAATGTGTTTTGTGTGAACCGTGAAGGCTAATGAATTCTTGGTAATGGGAAAAATAGTAAAGGTGCTACCCTCAAACAATCAAATGTGGTGCTTTCGCCGTAAAGCCTTTTTGAAATCTGACAACGCTGTGATATTGCCAAGAAACAGAGCTTTTTATGAGTATGAAACACTTGTATATTGGTGCATGTTTAATAATTCAACTTTTGGATTTTGAATTTGGCGCCTTGCATTTCACCTGGTAGTGTCGGGATTGGGGCGCTTGCGCCCACCACTCCCTAAGAAGTAGCGCCCCACTCCCGACACTACCCGGTGAAATGCAAGGCGTCAAATTCAAAATCAAAGTTGAATTATTAAACATTCATCAATATACAAGTGTTGCATAGTCATCAAAAGCTCTGCTTCTTGGCAATATCACAGCATTGTCAGATTTCAAAAAGGCTTTACGGCGAAAGCACCGCATTTGATTGTTTGAGGATAGCACCTCCACTATTTTTCCCATTACCATAAATTCATAAGCCATCACGGTTCACACATAACACATTTCACAGCGAAAACAAATCAATTACCTTTTGAAGAACTTCTGCTGAGGGCTTCCCAAGTGTCCAACGAAGACAATCCATGGTTCTTTTGTTAGAAAAAGTAATGTATTATATCCATAAATCTCCGTTTGGTTGGCGTGTTATAATGAGAAAATACAGCGTCCACTCGTCCATTGAAATGTGAAGAGAACTTGTTCAACCTATACCTATAAACTTGTCCAAGAACAATCAAACATAATTGATAATGTATTCTTAGGAACACTTTTATGTATATTTTGTATAATATTTAAACCGGAATATAAACTGGGCGATAAGAAAGGAAAAAACCACAGAGCACGCAAGCCGGGAACGCGCGTTCTCTTCTATTGACTTCTGTGAGGCCACTTCCTAATTCTTTTTCTTCTGCCATCTAAAGCAACTAAAAAGAATCAAAACACTGTCTCGAGACTGTTGATATCCAGAGGAAGCAATAGGTACTGCATTCATATGCCCTTATATGGGCATTTTCATAAGGGAGGGGTTCCAAATGAGGCAATGTGTCAAAATCACTTTTTCCAGGACAGAAATTCCTCGGGTTTTCGCTTGCCATATCCGTTCTGTTATACCCACAGACAAAATGTTAACACTTTTAGAAACTTCAGAGTGTTTCCTATCCAATGGTACTAAATATGTGCATATCCTACTTTCTGGGCCTGAGTGGGAGGCATTTTACTTTGGGCATGCCAGGCTCTCCAAAACCGAAGTTTAAGGTTTCTCTGGTATGAAGACTACAACCCAGATAGAAATATAACTGAGTACAGGATGAAAGTCCATGTATTTGGGAACAGCCCCTCACCAGCCGTAGCCATCTACTGTATGAGACGAGCAGCTCTACCGGGTGAGAAGGAACACGGGTCAGAACCCAAGCAATATGTGTTGAGGAACCTCTACGTCAATGATGGGCTGACATCAGTAGCTACTACAGAAGAAGCTATCAACATTCTAAGAAAAACACAAGCAATGTTAGCTTGTGTCCAACACGAAACTACACAAGATTGCATCCAATAGCAAAACAGTTATGGAAGCCTTCCCTATGGAGGACCGTGTAAAAGATTTGGACCTCGGAGTGGTTCCTCTCCCCTTTCAATGGAGCCTGGGACTTTCCTGGAACCTGGAAACAGACAGCTTCTCATTCCAGGTGTCCCACAATGAGAAGCCTTTTACGCGGAGAGGCATCCTGTCCATAGTGAATAGTCTGTATGACCCCCTTGGGTTCGTGGCTCCAATAACAATGCAAGGTAAAGCTTTAATCAGAGAACTCTCTTCTGATCAGAGTGAGTGGGATGCCCCTCTTCCCACAGAAAAAGAAGAGGAATGGAAAATGTGGAAGGAATCTTTGATGGAGTTGGAACATATGTATATTCAGCGGACCTGCATCCCAGTCTCCTTGTCTACCACTCAAAGAAGAGAGCTACACATCTTCTCGGATGCCTCTACAGTAGCCATAGGAGCAGCAGCCTACCTGAAAGTTATTGACTCGGAAGGTCATGTTGGATTTGTCATGGGGAAATCAAAATTGGGACCTCGACCGGCCCACACTATCCCACGCCTAGAACTGTGTGCAGCTGTGCTAGCTGTTGAGATGTGTAAACTGATCAGAGATGAAATGGACATTGATGTAAATGCGGCCAAGTTCTACACAGACAGTAAAATATTTCTTGGTTACATCCACAATGTCACCAAAAGATTCAATGTGTATGTTGCCAATAGGGTAACTCGCATCAGGAAGTCTACCCATCCAGGTCAGTGGTGCCATGTAAACAGTGACAGCAATCCAGCAGACCATGCAACCAGGCCCATATTAGCTGCACTCTTAATTAAAGCACACTAGTTGGTTCCCAGGTCCACCTTTCCTGACCCAAGTAAACTCAAGTGAGCCTGAGACCATCAAGCCTCAGGCAGACGCAGAGATTCGACCATTCGCCACTAAGGTTTCTGGAGCTCAACTCGGCTCTCATCGCTTTGAGAGGTTCTCAAGCTGGAAAGCTCTTAATCGAGCCACAGCCCGACTCATTTATGTTGCCAGGTCCTTCCATGAAGGTGCGGACAACACCAGCTGCAGAGGCTGGCATGACTGTAATAAATCATGCAGTAGAAGTGAGTTGTCGCAAGCAAAAACAGCAATCATTCACTGTGTGCAACATGAAGTCTTCAAAGAGGAATTCAAATGCCTTGAAAAAGGAAAATAGTTCCCAAAACAAAGTACACTCAAAAAGCTGAACCCAGTGATTGATGAGGATGGGTTGCTGAGGGTGGGAGGCCGCTTATCCTCTGCCGACATGTCACTAGACGAAAAACCTCCTCTCATCATCCCATGGACACATCATGTCGCCACTCTGTTGGTAAGACATTATCACGAGCAAGTGGCTCACCAGGGCCGTCATTTTTCAGATGGAGTTATTCGAGTGGCAGACTTCTGGATTATTGGGAGCAAACGTCTGGTCTCTGGTATCATCCACAAGTGTGTCACCTTCCGCAAAGTTAGAGGGAGGTTAGTTGGCCAAAAGATGGCTGACTTGCCTGCAGACAGACTCACATCTGAACCACCATTCACCAGCGTTGGACTTGATGTGTTTAGACCATGGAATGTCATAACTCGCCGCACTAGAGGTGGTAGTGCAGACTCCAAGCGCTGGGCGGTGCTCTTTACATGTATGTCTACTAGAGCAGTCCATATTGAGCTCATCGAATCCATGTCCACATCCAGTTTCATCAACGCGCTGAGACATTTTTTCTCTATCCGTGGTCCAGCAAAAATGCTACGCTCTGATCGAGGTACAAACTTTATAGGTGCCTGCAGGGAATTGGGAATCGACACAAATGACTCAGAACTGACCAAATACCTCTCAGACAAGGGATGTACTTGGATATTTAATCCCCCACACTCGTCTCATATGGGTGGTTCTTGGGAGAGACTCATTGGAGTAGCCAGACGTATCCTAGATGCTATGCTGTTTCAGACGGGCTCCACTCATCTCACACATGAGGTCTTGAGCACTCTAATGTCTGAAGTTATGGCAATAATCAATGCGAGACCCCTAGTGTCAGTGTCAACCGACCCTGACATGCCTGCCATTCTCACACCCTCAATGTTACCGACACAAAAGGCCAGCGCTACCTCAGCCTCTGCTGGAGACTTCAGCATGAACGACCTTCATGAAAAACAGTGGAAGCAAGTCCAGTGTCTTGCTGACACCTTTTGGAAAAGGTGGAGACAGGAGTACCTGACAACGCTGCAGAGATGCAGAAAATGGACAGCAGAAAAGCCAAATGTAAAAGTGGGAGATGTTATCTTATTGAAAGACAGTCAGGCGCACAGAAATGACTGGCCAGTCGGGCTTGTGGTCAAAATCTTTCCCAGTACTGACAAAAAGGTTAGGAAAGTAGAACTAAAAATTGTAAAGCAAGGAGCTGCTAAGGTGTTTTTGAGACCAATCTCAGAGATTGTTGTTATTCTTTCTGAAGCATCCTAGAGACAAAAGATAAAAATAGAAAAAGGACATTATTTGTTACTAGATACATGTTTTATTTCATAGTGGCACAATTTCATTATACCAGGCGGGGAGTGTGCTGCCATCCTGTTAGAAGGTAACAGATTATTTTATTACAGTTGTTAAAATGGATTTCCATTGTGTTCCATGGTGTTATTCGCCCCCTAGTGTAAGGAAACAGGAAGAGACGCGTTGAAGCAGCTAAAAACAACGCTACGTGCAGGTCTTTCAGTGCAGTTATCTCTTGTCACGCTTCAGCCTCGGAAAATATTTGTTGTAAGTTCGATTCAAGCATTTAGCTAGTGATGATAATCTTGTTATTGATAGAATTGCTTACATATCAATGTTAGTTGAATACTATTATATTATAAACTGGTTACCAGTGTAACTGGGGCAGTAAAAAATATTTTGTCATACCCATTGTACACGTTCAGGTATACTACAGCTTTCAGCCAATCAGCATTCAGGACTCGAACCACCAAGTTTATAAACAGTCTGAAGCTCTTAATAAAACACACTCGCATGGACGGACACACACACACAGGCATGGACGGACGCACAAACACACACCCGCATGGACGGACCCACACACACGCGCATGGACGGACGCACACACACGCGCATGGACGGACGGACGCACACACACACGCATGGACGGACGCACAAACACACACCCGCATGGACGGACGCACACACACACGCATGGACGGACACACACACAAAGACGCATGGATGGACGCAAACACACACACACATGCGCATGGACGCACGCACACACACACACACACGCGTGAACGGACGCACACACACGCATGGACGGATACACACACATGCATGGACGGACACACACACACACGCATGGACGCTCACACACTCACACACACACACACTCGTGGACGGAAGCACACACCAACACACACGCATGGACGACGCACAAACGCTCACCAGAATGGATGGAAGCACACACACACGCATGGACGGACGCACACACACGCATGGACGGACGCACACACACGCATGGACGGACGCACACACACACACTCATGGACGGACGTGCGCACACACACGTGCATGGACGGGGACACGCATGGACGGACAGGCACACAAACATGGACGGACGCACACACGCATGGACGTACACACACACATGGACGGCATCACACACACACATGCATGGACAGATGCACACACACACACGCATGGATGCAAGTTCACACACACATGGACGCATGTACACACACGCATGGACGAACGCACACACACGCACAAGCATAGATGGACGCACACAGATACATGCATGGATGAACGTACATACAAACGCATGGGCGGAAGCACACACATACACGCATGCACGTACACACACGCACACGTGGTCATCTATGAAGGTCTTTATTGCAGTTCATTAGCGGATCAATTATCAATCACCTCCTGGTCCCTGGGGTACCGTTCCCATAGTGATGGATCACTGGGGGGATAGCACAGTACTGCAGTCATGTAGATCCACACAGACACAGACACACACACACAGTGCGGTCAGAGAAAGAAAGAGAGAGAAAGGCATGTCCACTCCACTACAGTCCTCCATCACTACATTCATACATCAGATGGCTTCTAACAGACTCATTTGCATTAGTGAGAGATAATCTGGACGACTTTGGAGTTTCACTCTGCACCAGGGAGGGGAGGCAAACACACACACACACACACACAGAGAAACGCAAACATGCGTGCGCACACACACACACGCATACACACACACACACGCATACACAAACAATGGTGCACACACACACGCATACACACACAGAAACACAAACATGCGCGCATACACACACGCATACACACACAGAAACACAAACATGCGCGCACACACACACGCATACACACACATGCATACACACACTAATCCTGTCCCTGCTCAGCATGCAGAATAAAGGCTTTCTGCACCTGCATTCCCTTACTCCCTAACCTAGCTCCTGTGACCTGCCATAGGACTGAAATCCGGTGGCATATACACACACACACACACACAGAAAACATACACACACACATAGCACACACCTATAAATCCCCTGTTGCTACTCTACACTCCTCACCAGCCCTCTATCCTCTCACAAGTGGTAGATGAAAACAGTCCATCTCACTTCCCATAGATAGACCATCTGGCATGAGTCTCAAATGGCACCCTATTCCCTACATAGTGCACTACGTTTGACCTGAGCCCTATGGGCCCTGGTCAAAAGTGGTGCACTATAGGCTATGGGGAAAATGATGCCATTTGGGACTAGGCCCTGCAGTGTGATTAATCCACTGGTCTCTATGCAGCGTATGGAGCGTTGGAGGCCATCTTAAATAAGAGATGAGGACGTTGATCAAGGCTCTGAGATGGAGAGAGTCTGCTGTACCAACACAGCTGCTTAATTACAGGCTTATTGTCCCAGACACACACAGCAATGATAGGTCCTAACACAACCCCAGGCCAAAAACCAACACAGCAGAACAGAGTTAATTATCAAGCAGAAGAGAAACTTCAAGGGCAACTTCAGAATGTGGTGGGGAGCTTGAATAGTCCCAGAGCTGCACCAATTAAATGCAGTGTAGAAAATATCAGCGGTACATACCAATTATCAACTGTTTTAATTTTTAGGATAATTGTTAGAGGTGAAGCCTAGCTGAGTCTTAGCTGAGTTGATTGCAGTTCAGACTACTGCAAGGTACCTGTCCTTTCCATTACCTGCCTGTTCCTATAGTAAAAGAACCCACAGTACGCACACACACACTCTCTGCTGCTCTCCTTGCACACACACTAGGGTGATGGACTGACATTATGCTGATTAAACCAGCTGATGGGAACAGCCAGGTCACCCATGATACATGTCAGTATTTGACAATGTCTGAGGACGTTGGGAGATGATGAGGAAACCGGCCACTAGGGCCAACAGTAGGTTTTGGTTTTACTAGGGCGTTGTGGATAGTGATGGCAGATGGGCGTAAGCATCTGCCACTGGGGCCAAACTTCCTGCCATTCAGGACATAGTATATACTAGGCAGTGTCAAAGGTAGGCCCAAAAAATTGTCAAAGATTCCAGTCTGCCAAGGCATAGACTGTTCTCTCTGCTACCGCATGGCAAGCGGTACCGGAGCGCCAAGTCTAGGTCCAAAAGGCTCCTTAACAGCTTCTTCCCCTCAAGCCAAAAGACTGCTGAACAATTAATTAAATGGTTACCCAGAATATTTACATTTACACGCCCCCCCTCCCCACTTTTTTTGTTTTTACACTGCTGCTACCTGCTGTACAAATTACCTGGACTAACCTGTATCCCAGCACATTAACTCGGTACCGGTACCCCCTGTACATAGCCACATTATTATACTTTCATTGTGTTACTTTTTTTATTTATTTTTTACTTTAGTTTATTTAGCAAATATTTTCTTAACTCTATTTTCTTAAAACTGCATTGTTGGTTAAGGGCTTGTAAGTAAGCATTTCACTGTAAGGTCTGCACCTGTTGTATTAGGCGCATGTGACAAATACAATTTGAATGTATATGATTCCAAAGGTTTCAAGTTTCAATCCAGCGATATAACGTTATTTAACCCTTACCATTCAGAGTTAATATCTAACCTTAAAGGTGAATGGAAACCCTTTAGGAAGTAAATCAAAGCAAATAGATGTATTCAATCCACTAATACTAAACATGTCCATTTAACATAAAAACATCTCTATATTTAGGATTTTGATTGTCGACAAGGTTTATTTGAGTTATGGTCAACGCCATTTTAAATTCCCATAATAACGACTGACGCCAGTGCGTTATTGGCAGGAATCAGCAAATTGTCTGTGGTAATGAGTTTTCGCATGGAGAGTGAATCGAAGAGAGTGAGGTTAGGTGTGGACAACGAAGATGGCAACAAGTAGTAATTCAACCATGAACTGTATAGCACCAGGTTGTTGGAATTGGCTACAAAAAAACATTGGCTGCCCAAGGACACAAAACGTTTGAAGAAGTGGCTCCATGTCCACAAAAGGAAGGACGTGTCAGCTCAAGCTAGCGGTATCTGCAGACAGCCCTTCGCGGAGGATGAATTCGCAATGAAGGGCGCTTTCGATGAGGCAACCGGGACCGAATGGAAAGGAGTCATAGGCCTACGCTGAAGCCCTCTGCTTGCCCGTCCATTTTGAGGGTTAGGGTGTAGGGGTTACCGACCGACCATCATCAACATCGCTGACTTTGAAGTCAAGCAAAAGCCAGACTTAAAGGAAGAAGCAACGCAAGTTGCCTCTTCGGTCATGAGTCATGACTGTTGTTCCGCTAGGCTAGCTTTATACAACTTTGTTGCAATTTTAGTTGAAGGTAACTAGCTAATTGCGTCTGAAGGGTTTTGTGTAACACCCCCCAGCAAGTGTTGTTAGCAAGCAACTCAACTGCAACTAAAATTGCAACACAGTTTCTCTGTGTAGCCCTGTTATAAGGTAGTTAGTGTAGCTTGCTTCCACCTCAAATAGTTAAGTACGGTAATACATTTTCTTTACAGATTTGTTTTTGGAATGTTTTGTTAGCTCCCCCTTATTTAGCTAGGCTGAAGTTGATATAGCTAATGTTTGCTGAAAAATAAATGTCCCTGTATTTTCTGTGTGTGTGGGTGTGTGTTGAAATAGCATACAATAGCATACAAGGTAGCTTGTTAACCTCTCTAGGAGCGGCAGCTGGGGTGGCGGTTTTGGAGCGTCTGGCGTGCCCAAAGTAAAATGCTTGCCACTCTGGCTCAGAAAATAGGATATGCACATAATTAGTACTATTGGATGGGAAACACTCTGAGGTTTCCAAAAATGTTAACATAATGTCGGTGAGTATAACAGAACTCATTTGGCAGGCAAAAACCAGAGAAAATTCCATCCGGAAATGTCATTCTGGTGGCATATGGCCCACTTTGAGAGACTGCCTATTGAAAACCACGCTGAATGTAGTACCTATGGCTTCCACTGGATGTCAGCAGTCTATATATAACGTTTCAAAGCAATCGGAACTAATGTGTTGAATAGGCAGGGGTTTTGGTGAGAGGAGCTCTTTTTCGGTTGCACGTTTTTGGGCGCACGTTTGGCTGAGCGGCCCACTTTATTTGACTTATATAACGTTTAGGTGACCATCCAAGTGAAATATTATCACTTTTATTCATAAAAGATAAGCTAAGGATGCATTTTAATTGTTTTTGTTTTGTTGAGGAAAGGTTTATAGGTTTAGTTGAATGCGTTCTCTTCACGTTGGATTTTCTGAACACAAGGCGCCAACCAAACGGAGATTTATGGATATAATAAATGACTTTTTCTAACCAAATACCCATGGATTGTCTTCGTTGGACACTTAGGAAGCCCTCAGCAGAAGTTCTACAAAAGGTAGGGCACAGGCTTTCCCTGTGAAATGCCTTTTCTATGGACCGCACTGGCTAATGAATTCATGGTAATGCAAAATATTGAAGGTGCTACCCTCAAACAATCAAATGTAGTGCTTTCGCCGTAAAGCCTTTTTTAAATCTGACAACGCTGTGATATTGTGAAGAAGCAGAGCTTTTGATGAGTATGAAACACTTGTATATTGATGCATGTTTAATAATTCAACTTTTGGATTTTGAATTTGGCGCCTTGCATTTCACCTGGTAGTGTCCCACCACTCCCTAAGAAGTTAACGCCAACTGTTATATTTGGGTTCAGTTGTCTTAACAAAAAATGTGTTTTCAGGATGGCATCTTCATCCCTGAAAGGTTTTCGTCCTGGAGCAGACTGAAGGAGGCAGAGGAGGTACATGCAAATCCATGTTATTTCTAAGGCTGTTGTTTATTTCAAGACACAATCTGTCATCCCTAAGGCCTTCTTGGATATAAAATGGACAGTATACAGTATATGCAGTGAATCTTCAATATAACTATAGCCTAAAAGATGCCTTAACTTCTCAGGGATCACTGGGGCGCTAGCGGGCTGCTCCCGACACTACCAGGTAAAATGTAAAGCGCCAAATTCAAAATCCAAAAGTTGAATTATTAAACATCCACCAATATACAAGTGTTCCATACTCATCAAAAGCTCTGTTTCTTGGCAATATCACAGCGTTGTCAGATTTCAAAAAGGCTTTACGGCGAAAGCACCACATTTGATTGTTTGAGGGTAGCATCTCACATATTTTTCCCATAGCCATGAATCCATTAGCCATCATGGCACACACATAACACATTTCACAGCGAAAACAAATCAATTACCTGTTGAAGAACTTCTGCTGAAGTCATCCTAAGTGTCCAACGAAGACAATCCATGGTTCTTTTGTTAGAAAAAGTAATGTATTTTATCCATAAATCCTCAATTTGGTTCGCGCGGTATAATCAGAAACGACAGCCTCCACTCCTCCATTGAAACGTGACGCAAACTCGTTCATCTTATGCCTATAAACTTGTCCAAGAACAATCAAACATAGTTTTAAATGTATCCTTAGGAACACTTTTACGTATATTTACTATTATAAATCAACCGGAATATAAACTGATCGATAACGACGGTAAAAAAGACACTGCGCAACTTCTCGGGAGCGCGTGCCGGGTACTGTTGACATAAAAGATACACTTCCTGGTTTGCTCTTCTTCTCTGGTCTAATTCATCCAAATTGAAATTTCTAAAGGAAGCGATGGGTACTGCAGTCATATGCCCTTATATGGTCATTTTCATGAGGGAGGGGTTCCCAAATGAGCAATGTGTCAAAATCACTTTTTCCAGGACAGAAATTCCTCGGGGTTTCGCCTGCTATATGCGTTCTGTTTTAGTCACAGACAAATGGTTAACAGTTTTGGAAAATTCAGAGTGTTTCCTATCCGATGGTACCAAATATGTGCATATCCTGTTTTCTGGGCCTGAATGGGAGATATTTTACTTTGGGCACGCCAGGCTCTCCAAAACCGACCCCTCAGCTGCCACTCCCTAACAAGTTAATTGTTATCTACCAACAGGAAAGAACGGTTAGTATAGCATGCCAAACTGACCACCAGACTGTTCCTGTGCTGCAGTGGAGGAGAGGTCCACCGGGACCATCACTAAAGAGCTCGAGGACCAGCTAGATTGCGCTCACGACCATCAGTATACAACCTAGTCCTGGTCCTATACTCGACAGTTTGAGCTGACAGAGAGAAAGTGGGATCAGTGAAGACTAGAACTCGCTGTATGAACCTGAGCTCAGAATCACAATCCTCACAGTGCGAGCCAAGAGATACTATCGAAGAGTGTGTGCAAGATCCAAAATATATAGTCTTTGATAGCAAGCTGAAGGAGTTGTTCAATGTCTGCCTTGGAAATCTGTTGGTGCCATCAGCGGTCCTCCTTACTGGTGGCTCCCACTCCACTTTTGTGGAAATATGTCACCTCCTCAGTCTGGTGTCCATGTCGCTGCGACAGTTCGCAAACCAACAGCGCATCTACATTGTGCCAGAGGTTAACTACATGTGGACCCAGCAAACGGAGCCCATTCTGGCTACAATTGTTAACAGTCCATTGATCGTATCTGGAGACGCACGGTGTGATTCGCCAGGCCATTCTGCCTCCTTTGGCACTTACATCATCCTGGACATCCTGTTTCCCAACTTATCCTCCCCCAGGAGAAAGTATAATTGTAGTAGCCTACTTATTAAATTCTAGTTACATTAATTCAATATTTTCTTTTGTAGGTGACGAAGTGTGTTCAGACCGATGAACTCGAGAGTGTACATGCCCTGGAAGCTAAATACGTGCCCAAGAGTAACAAGTTCAGCCAGCAGGGGATGGTCGCAAGACTCCAAGTGGCTGCCTTGGACCACAATTATTCAGTGGACAGACATCAGGCTACAACAAAGGAGGGAGTGCTCAGTTTCAAGCAAGAGTTCTCCAAGGCTGCCAGGGCGTTTGTGGTGAAACCCATCAAGGAGCAGAAGACATGATGTAGCTCCTACACCGCATCGTTGACCGCTGTGCCAATGGTAAGTCTACTAGATTATGTCAGATGTAGACATATAGAGAGAGATTACCTACAATGATTTGTGTAACGTCTATCTGGCTCTAGGACCATCCCATAGGACTCTCATGTTCCCAAAGAGAGAGAGTGGTGATCATTTTTGGGGAGCGGGCTGGTGAAAATGGAGAAGGAGCAGGCCATTCAACAGCGAATTCAAAGATACGCCATTCCATAAAGGGAATCGGAGTGGAATTGTTTTTGCACAGATTTTTTTACCCGCTTCAACGGACATGCTACCTTGTCCCAAACCTGCTGTTTCAACTCTCGCTCTCCCTCTCTCCCAGGCCTCCAGTCTCGACCTATGAATGCTCAGCTATGAAATGTCTGATATTAGCTCCTGAGGTGTTGAACTGTTGCACCCACTATAACCACTGTGGTTATTATTTTTATATAAAAAGGGCTTTTGTAAAATACATTTGATTAATTGATTGATTGTTTGCTGTGCTGGATGCTGTGCTGCATTTCTGAGTGATGTGACATTTTTATAGTATATGTTACATCAAATCAAATCAAATCAAATCAAATGTATTTATAAAGTCCTTCCTACATCAGCTGATGTCACAGAGTGCTGTACAGAAACCCAGCCTAAAACCCCAAACAGCAAGCAATGCAGGTGTAAAAGCACGGTGGCTAGGAAAAACTCCCTAGAAAGGCCAAAACCTACGAAGAAACCTAGAGAGGAACCAGGCTGTGAGGGTTGGCCAGTCCTTTTCTGTCTGTGCCGGGTGCAGATTATAACAGAACATGGACAAGATTTTAAAATGTTCATAAAACAGGCAGAACAGTTGAAACTGGAGAAGCAGCACGGCCAGGTGGACTCGGGACATCAAGGAGTCATCAGGCCAGGTAGGCCTTGAGGAATGGTCCTAATGCTCAGGTCCTCCGAGAGAGAGAGAGAGAGAGAGAGAGAGAGAGAGAGAGAGAGAGAGAGAGAGAGAGAGAGAGAGAGAGAGAGAGAGAGAGAGAGAGAGAGAGAGAGCGAGAGAGAGAAAAAAAGAAAGAGAGAGATAATTAGAGAGAGCATACTTAAATTCTCACAGGACACCGGATAAGAGAGGAGAAATACTCCAGATATAACGGGCAGTAAGGAGGCCTGCGTCTTGTGACTGTAGCGTACGTGTAGGTATGTACGGCAGGACCAAATCAGAAAGATAGGTAGGAGCAAGCCCATGTAATGCTTTGTAGGTTAGCAGTAAAACCTTGAAATCAGCCCTTGTCTTAACAGGAAGCCAGTGTAGAGAGGCTAGCACTGGAGTAATATGATCACATTTTTTGGCTCTAGTCAAGATTCTAGCAGCCGTGTTTAGCACTAACTGAAGTTTATTTAGTGCTTTATCCGGGTAGCTGGAAAGTAAAGCATTGCAGTAGTCTAACCTAGAAGTTGCAAACGCATGGATTAACTTTTCTGCATCAGTTTTGGACAGAAAGTTTCAGATTTGTACAATGTTACGTAGATGGAAAAAAGCTGTCCTTGAAACAGTCTTGATATGTTCGTCAAAAGAGAGATCAGGGTCCAGAGTAACGCCGAGGTCATTCACAGTTTTATTTGAGACGACTGTACAACCATCAAGATTAATTGTTAGATTCAACAGAAGATCTCTTTGTTTCTTGGGACCTAGAACAAGCATCTCGGTTTTGTCAGAGTTTAAAAGTAGAACATTTGCCGCCATCCACTTCCTTATGTCTGAAACACAGGCTTCCAGGGAGGGCAATTTTGGGGCATCACCATGTTTCATCGAAATGTACAGCTTTGTGTCATCCGCATAGCAGTGAAAGTTAACATTATGTTTCCGAATGACACCACCAAGTGGTAAAATATATAGTGAAAACAATAGTGGTCCCAAAACAGAGCCTTGAGGAACACCGAAGTTTACAGTTGATTTGTCAGAGGACAAACCATCCACAGAGACAAACTGATATCTTTCTGACAGATAAGATCTAAACCAGGCCAAAACTTGTCCATGTAGACCAATTTGGGTTTCCAATCTCTCCAAAAGAATGTGGTGATCGATAGTAATCAAAAGCAGCACTAAGGTCTAGGAGCACGAGGACAGTTGCAGAGCCTCGGTCTGACGCCATTAAAAGGTCATTTACCACCTTCACAAGTGCAGTCTCTGTGCTATGATGGGGTCTTCAGGACCCTTTTGTTTGTCTTCAGGAAGGCAGTGAGTTGTGCGCAACAGCTTTTTCTAAAATCTTTGAGAGGAATGGAAGATTCGATATAGGCCGATAGTTTTTTATATTTTCTGGGTCAAGGTTTGGCTTTTTCAAGAGAGGCTTTATTACTGCCACTTTTAGTGAGTTTGTTACACATCCGGTGGATAGAGAGCTGTTTATTATGTTCAACATAGGAGGGCCAAGCACAGGAAGCAGCTCTTTCAGTAGTTTAGTTGGAATAGGGTCCAGTATGCAGCTTGAAGGTTTAGAGGCCATGATTATTTTCATCAATGTGTCAAGAGATATGGTACTAAAAAACTTGAGTGTCTCTCTTGATTCTATGTCCTGGCAAAGTTGTGCGGACTCAGGACAACTGAGCTTTGGAGGAATACGCAGATTTAAAGAGGAGTCCGTAATTTGCTTTCTAATGATCATGATCTTTTCCTCAAAGAAGTTCATGAATGTATCACTGCTAAAGTGAAAGCCATCCTCTCTTGGGGAATGCTGCTTTTTAGTTAGCTTTGCGACAGTATCAAAAGATATGTTGGATTGTTCTTATTTTCCTAAATTAACTTGGAAAAATATGATGATCGAGCAGCAGTGAGGGCTCTTCGATACTGCACGGTACTGTCTTTCCAAGCTAGTCGGAAGACTTCCAGTTATGTGTAGCGCCATTTTCGTTCCAATTTTCTGGACGCTTGCTTCAGAGCTCGGGTATTTTCTGTATACCAGGGAGCTAGTTTTTTATGGCAAATGTTTTTTGTTTTTAGGGGTGCGACTGCATCTAGGGTATTGCGCAAGGTTACATTGAGTTCCTCAGTTAGGTGGTTAACTGATTTTTGTACTCTGACGTCCTTGGGTAGGTGGAGGGATTCTGGAAGGGCATCTAGGTATCTTTGGGTTGTCCGAGAATTCATCCTTGGGTGGGGTTTGAGCAGATTGTTTGTTGCGATTTCAAACGTAATAAAATGGTGGTCTGATAGTCCAGGATTATGAGGAAAAACATTAAGATCCACAACATTTATTCCACGGGACAAAACTAGGTCCAGAGTATGACTGTGGCAGTGAGTAGGTCCGGAGACATGTTGGTCAAAACCGAGTGAGTCGATGATGGCTCCGAAAGCCTTTTGGAGTGGGTTTGTGGACTTTTCCATGTAAATATTAAAGTCACCAAAAATGTGAATATTGTCTGCCATGACTACAAGGTCCGATAGGAATTCAGGGAACGCAGTGAGGAAAGTTGTATATGACCCACACCGCAAGTGGAGAAACAAACTAACTTAAATATGGTCCCCAATTAGAGGTAAACGACACTCAGCTGCCTCTAATTGGGAACCATCAAAAAAACAAACATAGAGTCTCTAAGATAACCCTAGTCACACCCTGTCCTAACCTCCATAGAAAATACCAGAGGACTCTCTATGGCCAGGACGTGACAGACTGGATGTAATACAGCCACCATCCAGACAGACTGACAGGAACCTCTGACTGGATGTAATACAGCCACCATCCAGACAGACTGACAGGAACCTCTGACTGGATGTAATACATCACCATCCTGACAGACTGACGGGAACCTCTGACTGGATGTAATACAGCCTCCATCCAGACAGACTGACAGGAACCTCTGACTGGATGTAATACAGCCTCCATCCAGACAGACTGACAGGAACCTCTGACTGGATGTAATACAGCCACCATCCAGACAGATTGACAGGAACCTCTGACTGGATGTAATACAGCCACCATCCAGACAGACTGACAGGAACCTCTGACTGGATGTAATACAGCCACCATCCAGACAGATTGACAGGAACCTCTGACTGGATGTAATACAGCCACCATCCAGACAGACTGACAGGAACCTCTGACTGGATGTAATACAGCCACCATCCAGACAGACTGACAGGAACCTCTGACTGGATGTAATACAGCCTCCATCCAGACAGACTGACAGGAACCTCTGACAGGATGTAATACAGCCACCATCCAGACAGACTGACAGGAACCTCTGACTGGATGTAATACAGCCACCATCTAGACAGACTGACAGGAACCTCTGACAGGATGTAATACAGCCACCATCCAGACAGACTGACAGGAACCTCTGACTGGATGTAATACAGCTTCATGTAATACAGCCACCATCCAGACAGATTGACAGGAACCTCTGACTGGATGTAATACAGCCTCCATCCAGACAGACTGACAGGAACCTCTGACTGGATGTAATACAGCCACCATCCAGACAGATTGACAGGAACCTCTGACTGGATGTAATACAGCCACCATCTAGACAGACTGACAGGAACCTCTGACTGGATGTAATACAGCCACCATCCATACAGACTGACGGGAACCTCTGACAGACTGACAGGAACCTCTGACTGGATGTAATACAGCCACCATCTAGACAGACTGCCAGGAACCTCTGACTGGATGTAATACAGCCACCATCCAGACAGACTGACAGGAACCTCTGACTGGATGTAATACAGCCACCCCTGCTGGGATTTTGTGCTGTATCGCCACCATCTCTCTACAACACACACAGTCATACTCTAGCCATTATCTGACAGCATCCGCACTAATACCAGATTGTGTCACTGCTACGCCGACCCTCTAGCTGAGGTGTTTCCGCTGAGGTGGCATATCTGTGTTGTTATTGCTACGAGAACAAACTCTTTGATCTGGGGAAATGATCGGCTCAGTGATGCAATAATGCCAATATGGCTATTTACAGTTCCAGTTAGCTGCCGTTCTGAATACTAGTGTTTCCATTCCCCTTTAAGAAACTTAACCTTACAAATTCAGAGTTGATGCCTAAACTTCACCTTAAACACTTAGAAATGTAACATTTGCAACAGCTTCAAAATGTTACATTTTGAGAAACATGGATGAACGTCTATTTCTGAGACTGTGAGACTGTGAGAGCTAGTTTTGTGGGAAGTGTTTGTTTAACAAACCCTCACCTGACATGGAGAGAGAGCGGGGGAGAGAGAAACGAAGAGAGAGAGAGTGAGAGAGAGAGAGTGAGAGAGAGAGAGAGAGAGAGAGAGAGAGAGAGAAAGAGAGAGAAACGTAAAGAGAGGGATGGAGAGAGAGGGATGGATGGGAGAGTGTGAGTGAGTGAGTGAGTGGAGAGAGTGACATAAGCACTTACTGGTATTAGAGGGTAAACTTCCCCCAGGCATCCATCACAAAGTTGTAGAAAAAAACCTGTTAAACTCAAAGTTACTTCACTCATCTACTTTGATCGGCCAATGACAAATGAGCGTCTGGAAAAATGGCTGTGCTGTTATTCTCCAGCGAGAGAGATGGAGAAATGCCCTCTTGGCCCCAAGCTGAGGACATTACAGACTGAATAAATAAAGTGAGAAAGTTTGCATATTGAATAACTGTCAGGTAGCAGCCAGAAGCTGTTCCTCAGGTAGCTGATGGAGAGGCTTGTTTCCCGGCTGAGCCCTCCCTTCCATGGATCACACGCGCACACACACTCACTCACACATGAAGGTACGCATGCACACACAAGCACACACAGGCACACACACACACACACACACACACAGGAAGTACAGTACAGTGAAAGTTGTCAAACCCCTTGATTTATTCCACATTTTCTACACACAATAAATACCCCATTATGACAAAGTGAAAACATGTTTTTAGAAATGTTTGCAAATGTATTGAAAATGAAATACAGAAATATCTCATTTACATAAATATTCACACCCCTTTGCTTTGACACTCCAAATTGAGCTCAGGTGCATCCAATTTCATTTTTAACCATCCTTGAAATGTCACTACAACTTGATTGGAGTCCAGCTGTGGCCAATTCAATTGTTTGTACATGATTTAGAAAGAACTACACCTGTCTTTATAAGGTCCAACAACTGACAATGCATGTCAGAGCAGAAACTATACCATGAAGTCCAAGGAACTGTCCATAGATCTCTGAGATATAATTGTGATGAGGCATATATCAGGGGAAGGGTATAAAACAATCTCTAGAGTGTTGAAAGTTTCCAAGAAAACAGTGGTCTCCATCATTGGGAAATTAAACAAATACTCCCCAGACTCTGCCTAGAGCTGTCAGTAATGCCAAACTGAGCAGCTGGGCAAAAAGATCCTTGGTCAAGGAGGTGACCAATAACCCAATGACCACTCTGACAGAACTACAGAGTTCCTTGGCTGAGATGGGAGATTCTGCCAGAAGGACAAGAGTCTGTACAGCACTTCACCAATCTGGGCTTTATGGGAGTGTGGCCAGACGGAAGTGACTCTAAAGATAAAGGTTACATCACAGCATTCCTGGAGCTTGCAAAAAGACAAGTGAAAGACAGAGCATAAGGCGAAAGATTATGTGAAAGTGGCACCGTACTGGATGGGCGCCGATTTTGCAAGCTCTGGCCCAACTTAGCTGTTTTGTGATTAGTTACTTTTACTTTATTCTTACGAAATGTACCCGATATTATTTCTTACAACCGACAAGAACTCTTGAACATGAGATCAGCTGTTACTTATTCCAATTCCGACTTCTACTTCGATTCATCTGCCCTGGGCTCTCTCTGTTATTTCAACACAATTTTCTGGCTAACCAAGCGGTAAACGCTGGCATTACAGAGGCAAGGGGGGGATCCGGCCACTTCCTCCCTCCACTCTACGCCTCCCTCCACTCTACGGGTCACTCGAAAATAAGATGGATGACCTCCAATCACAGATTTGCTACCAACGGCAATCTAGAAACTGCAATTTTCTTTGCTTTTGTGACACATGGCTCACGGACAATATACCCCCATTGCTATCTGTTACGTTCTCCAGTTTCTGTGTTGTGGGTTTGTGTATACGTATGTGTGTATTTCAGGAAATGGCTTCCTGGATTCCCCCAAGCAGCTAAGCAGCTGATAGGTCGGCCCCAGTGCAGATTGGAGCTCTGACCCCGCCCTCTCGTCAGGAGATACAGCTGTCTGCAATTACCAACTCCTCCTGCAGCTTTAAAAGCGAGTGTTCCTTTGTTAGGAGAGAGAGCTTCTTGGTATGTCCTGTGTTGGTTGTTGTTCAGAGAGAGCTTCTTGGTATGTCCTGTGTTGGTTGTTGTTCAGAGAGAGCATCTTGTATGTCCTGTGTTGGTTGCTGCTCAGAGATATAATTTGTTGTAAAGTATTTTGTAGCCGGTCCTGCAGAGGTATGTGTATGCCATAGGACTGTGTTTTTGGATCATTGAAACTGTTTACGTACATTAGTAATTATTCTATTTTGTTCCCAGGGGGGAAGGGGAAGGCACCTTGAGAGTGCTTAGGCAAGAGGCCTGCGGGCATACATATACCCGTAGTATGTACTCTGTCTATGCACACTAGGTAAGACCTGGGTGGACCATCACCTGTATTTTGGTTAGTGAGCCAGGTGGTGCTAGTTAGGTAAGTTGTGGGTAGGTAAGGTAGGAGAGGGGGCTCTTTATCTTTTACTTTCTTTGCTTAGGTTTTGTCTAGCCCCTTTTCCCCATATTACCGTGTGAAGGAAATACATTCCTTGTTAACGGTAAAATTCTCTGCCTCTGTCATCCTTACCCGCACCTGCAGTCAAATACCTCTTTCACTCCACGGGGAGTTGAGAGTAGCAGGGTGTTGCGTTCCCTCCTCCAAGAGGCGTGCGTAACGCTATCCAACTCGATGGATTCTCCATTCACCGGGCCGACAGGACAGTGGAGTCGGGGAAATCGAGGGGGAGAGGGGTTTTTCCTCTACATCAACTCCAACTAGTTTGCTAACTCCAGCGCGGTGGAAGTGTTGACCCACTGTTCACCCATCTTGGAATATCTGATTGTCAAATGTCAACCCTTCTACCTCCCGAGGGAGTTAAAAAAAAATAACAAGCTGGCACATAATGAACTGTGCAAGGCGATAAACAAGTAAGAAAATCTACATGCGGATAGGCTGCTTTTCTGGATGCCGTCAATTTTAATTCCGCATCACTAAAACATGTGATGCCCAACTTCCATCAATATGTATCCAATGCCACTAAGGGGGATACAGTTATTCTACCCACAGGCAAGTAAACAAGGCCATCCCACTTTCACCAGGGCTTTCATTGGGAAAATCAGATCATGACTCCATACTCCTGCTTCCTGTTCACAAGCATAAACTCCAACATGAAGTACCTGTGAGTCGCTCCATTGAAAAATGGGCACCAGAATCAGAGATTATGCTACACGGCTGCTCTGCTAGCTCTGATTGGAATATGTTTTGAGACTCCGCTGATAACATTGACATGCTAACCACATTTGTCACCGGCTTCATTAGAAAATGTAGCAGCGACATTGTCCCCACGATGAGGGTTCGCTGCTTCCCCAATGAAAGCCCTGGATTAACAATGCACACCACATGTTTCAGGGGCTACAGACCATTACAGTTTACAAAGGAAGACCCAACAGCGATGTACCCAACGATGCCTCTCTACGAGATGAACTCAATTTTGTGCACGCTTTGACAACAACATTGTGCCGGGTGTGAGGGCCGTCACTGACCAAGAGGATTGGGTGATCTCGCTCTCTGATGGTGACATGAAAAAGGTCTTTAATCAGGTCAACACCCGCATTCTCACAGCATGCTCAGGACAGCTAGCAGGCATTTTCACGGTCATTGTCAACCTCTCCTTGTCCCAGTCTGCAATCCCCAGGTTTTAAGATGACCACCATCATTCCTGTCCCCAAGAACTCTAAGACTTCATGCCACCATAACTACTGCCCTGTTGCACTCACTTCTGTAATCATGAAGTGCTTTGAGAGGCTGGTTATGGCACACATTAACTCCACCATCCCAGACACCCTAGACCCACTCAAATTTGGCTTGTCACCTAAAACTCTCAATCTTTTTAAGATGCACAATTGAGAGCATCCTGTCAGGCTGTATCACTGCCTGGTACAACAGCTGCACCGCCCGCAACCAAAGGGCTCTCCAGAGAGTAGTGCGGTCTGCTCAACACATCACCGGGGCAAACTACTTGCCCTCCAGGACACCTGAAGCACCCGATGTCACAGGAAAGCCAAAAAGATAAACAAGGATAACAACCACCCGAACCACTGCCAGTTCACCCCGCTATCATCCAGAAGGCGAGGTCAGTACAGGTGCATCAAAGCTGGGACCAAGAGACTGAAAAACAGGTCATATCTCAGGGCCATCAGACTTTTAATTAGCTATCACTAGCGCTTTAAAGGCTGCTGCACTACTGTATATAAATATACTTGAAATCACTGGCCACTTTAATAATGGAACACTAGTCACTTTAATAATGTTTACATATTTTGCATTACTAATCTCTTATGTATATAATGTATTCTATACTATTCTACTGTATTTCAGTCTGTGCCGCTCTGACATTGCTTGTCCAAATATCTATATATTCTTAAGTACTGCAGTGCATCTCCTCCTCATGGACTGCACCAGATTTGCCAGTTCTTGCTTTGAGATGTTACCCCACTCTTCCACCAAGGCACCTGCAAGTTCCCAGACATTTCTGGGGGGTTGGCCCTAGCCATCACCCTCCGATCCAACAGGTCCCAGATGTGCTCAATGGAATTGAGATCCGGGCTCTTCACTGGCCATGGCAGAACACTGACATTCCTGTCTTGCCGGAAATCACACACAGAACGAGCAGTATGGCTGGTGGCATTGTCATGCTGGAGGGTCATGTCAGGATGAGCCTGCAGGAAGGGTACCACATGAGGGAGAAGGATATCTTCCCTGTAACGCACAGCGTTGAGATTCCCTGCAATGACAAAAAGCTCAGTCCGATGATGATCTGACACATCGCCCCAGACCATGACAGACCCTCCACCTCCAAATCGATCCCGCTCCAGAGTACAGGCCTCGTGTAACGCTCATTCCTTCTATGATAAACGCAAATCCGACCATAACCCCTGGTGAGGCAAAACTGCGACTCTTCAGTGAAGAGCACCTTTTGCCAGTCCTGTCTGGTCCAGCAACGGTGGGTTTGTGCCCATAGGCAACGTTATTGCCGGTAATGTCTGGTGAGGACCTGCCTTACAACAGGCCTACAAGCCCTCAGTCCAGCCTCTCTCAGCCTATTGCGGACAGTCTGAGCACTGATGGAGGGATTATGCGTTCCTGGTGTAACTCGGACAGTTGCTGGGGACCATCCTGTACCTGTCCCGCAGGTGTGATGTTCGGATGTACACGTGGTCTGCCACTGTGGGGAGGATAAGCTGTCCGTCCTGTCTCCCTGTAGCGCTGTCAATTTATTGCCCTGGACACATCTGCAGTTCTCAAGCCTCCTTGCAGCATGCCTAAGGCACATTCACTCAGATGAGCAAGGACCCTGGGCATCTTTCTTTTGTTGTTTTTCAGAGTACGTAGAAAGGCCTCTTTAGTGTCCTAAGTTTTCATAACTGGGACCTCAATTGCCTGCCGTCTGTAAAGTGTTAGTGTCTAAACGACCATTCCACAGGTGCATGTTAATTAATTGTTCATGGTTCATTGAACAAGCATGGGAAACAGTTTTTAACTTCTTAGGGAGCGGTGGGGCGCTAGCGCTACTCCCGACACTACCCAGTGAAATGCAAGGCGCCAATTTCAAAATCCAAAAGTTGAATTATTAAATATGCATCAATATACAAGTGTTGCATAGTCATCAAAAGCTCTGCTTCTTGGCAATATCACAGCGTTGTCAGATTTAAAAAAGGCTTTACGGCGAAAGCACCACATTTGATTGTTTGAGGATAGCCCCCCACATATTTTTCCCATTACCATAAATTCATAAGCCTTCACAGAAAACACATTTCACAGCGAAAATGAATCAATTACCTTTTGAAGAACTTCTGCTGAGGGCTTCCCAAGTGTCCAACGAAGACAATCCATGGTTCTTTTGTTAGAAAAAGTAATGTATTATATCCATAAATCTCAGTTTGGTTGGCGCGTTATAATGAGAAAATACAGCGTCGACTCCTCCATTGAAACGTGAAGAGAACTCGTTCAACTTATACCTATTAACTTGTCCAAGAACAATCAAACATAATTGTAAATGTATCCTTAGGAACAATTTTATGTATTTATAGTATAATATTTCAACCGGAATATAAACTGGGCGATAAGAAAGGAAAAAACCACAGAGCGCGCCAGCCGGGAACGCGCATTTTCTTCTATTGACATCTGTGTGGCCACTTCCTTATTTGTCTTCTTCTACAATCTAAAAGCAGCTAAAAAGAATCAAAACACTGTCTTGAGACTGTTGACATCCAGAGGCAGCAATAGGTACTGCATTCATATGCCCTTATATGGGCATTTTCATAAGGGAGGCAATGTGTCAAAACCACTTTTTCCAGGACAGAAATTCCTCGGGTTTTCGCCTGCCATATCTGTTCTGTTATACTCACAGACAAAACTTTTAGAAACTTCAGAGTGTTTCCTATCCAATGGTACTAAATATGTGCATATCCTATTTTCTGGGCCTGAATGGGAGGCATTTTACTTTGGACATGCCAGGCTCTCCAAAACCGTCACCTCGTGCGCTGCTCCCAAAGAAGTTAAACCCTTTACAATGAAGATCTGTGAAGTTATTTGGATTTTTACGAATTATGATTTTTACGAGTTTATTAAGGCAAATCATCCAGGTCCTGAGGCAGCAAAGCATCTCCAAACCATCACACTACCACCACCACCATGCTTGACCGCTGCTATGAGGTTCTTAATGTGGAATGCAGTGTTAGTATTTCGCCAGGCATAATGGGCTCCAAGTCGTCCAAAAAGTTTGACTTTTGAGTCAGCTGTCCATGGAATATTCTTCCAAGAGTATTGAGGATCATCCAGGTGCTTCCAGGTGCTTTTTGGCAAACTTGAGTCAACGCTTTGGATGACATGTGTCTCATTATGCCTGGCGAAAACCAAACACTGCACTTTTGCATGTGAACTTACAACTTGAAACTTGTTCTGATGAGACAAAAATGTAACTCTTTGGCCTGAATGCAAAGTGCTATGCCTGGAGGCACAGCTCATCACCCGTCAAACACCATCCCTACCGTAAAGTATGGTGGCGGCAGAATCATGCTATGGGGATGCTTTTTGTCGGCAAGGACTGGGAGACTGGTAAGGATAGAGGGAACAATGAAGGGAGCCAAATACAAGCAAATCCTTGATGAGAACATGCTTCAGAATGAAAACGACCTCAGACTGGGGCGAAAATATACGTTCCAGCAGGATAATGACCCAAGCATACAGCCAAAGCAATGCTGGAATGGCTTCAGAACAAGAATGTGAAAGTCCTTGAGTGGCCCAACAAAAGCCCGGGCTTGAATCCCATTGAAAATCTGTGGAAAGGCTTGAAGATTGCTGTTCACTGCCGCTCCCCATCTAACTTAACAGAGCCTGAGAAAATCTGCAAGGAAGAATGGGAGAAAATCCATAAATCCAGATTTGCAAAACTGATACAGATGTCTCAAAACTGGAATCGCCACCAACGGTGATTCTACAATGTACTGGTGTGAATACTTCTGTAAATGAAACATTTCTGTATTTACTTTTCAATAAATTAGCAAAAAAAAATATCTTTGTCATTATGGAGTATTGTGTGCAGATGGGTTGAGAAAAACAATCTATTAAATCCATTTGAATTTAGGCTCTAACACAACTAAATGTGGAATAAGTGAAGGGTTATGAATACTTTCTGAAAGCACTGCAAATAAGCATGTACACAGACATGCACAGGTCCGCACGAAGCCACGCACACACAGCACAAACACACAGTGATGGACTGGCTCTAGTCCTCAGACTCAGGCCCATCGGTAGTTGTCATTTAATGATATTGCCTGAATGTTGGCCACTTAGACCATGCACACACAAACACAAACACACAGAGGAAGACAATCACACACACACACATAGATCAAAGACAGGACGGAAATCTTCACATGGGTGTTGACAGACAGGGTAACTCTTCACTCACTCTGAGTTTGTGCACTTACACATCAATCCTATATACTGCATGCATCACCCTGGACCAGGTCTTCAACCCTGACCTTACTGTGAACCTTACAGGGAGGAATGGAGTGAAGTTGCTCTACACACTGATCTAACGTACGTTTTAATAGACCTCACAGTGAACCTTCAGGTCCCTGGAGGGACGTTGCTCTTTACACTGATCTAAGGTTAATTTAGCATTTCTACAACCGATAGCTGGATTTTCACCATTTGATGGGTAAGGATTTGGAAGAGTGAACTGATCTTAGATCAGTGCCTTGATCTGGAAAGATTGAAGACTTTTGGTGTTCATTATTTTGTTCTCACAACTTTAACTGCCATTCAAACGACCAATCCATGACTACCAAGCTATTACCTTCCCCTTAAGCTTTTGGAAATAAACTCTTTATTTCAAGATCTCTCACAATATACTTGTGTTTACAAACACACTGAACCACATAGACAACCTTTCACCTTGTGTCTAAGATATCATGTTAGAGTTTAAAATCTGTTTTGAGTGAAATATCAAAACATGTCATGCTAACCCACAACCCACTAGCCTGCCTGACTGGTGTTTAAACTTATCCAATGCCTGCAGCAGGAACCTAACACACACACACGTCACACAGAGAGTGAGCTGTTGTCTCTCGTTAAGCCAGACTCTGAGTTGTGGTGACGACCAGCTCCTGACACACTTCACATCCAATCACATTCCAGCACTGTGACAGGATGCATTATGAATGAACCAACACACACACACACTTCCCCTGCAAATGTATACACTTTTCAGTATGTACACCACCACTAAAGTGACCAGTTTGAGCTGTGAAAGCCCACAGGTATATAGTATAGGTTCAATAAAATCCACAGTGAACCACTGTAGCTGTCCAGAGGTGACATCCCTGTTAAAGAGGAAACAATACAAAAGATGAAGGGGTGAAGGGTGGAGGAATTAGGAGAGGTGGAAAACAAAAAGGAGGAGGAAGAGGATGATGACAAGGAAGAAGAGTTGTCTGAGGGGGTGAAGGAGGAACAGGCCTTATGAGCAGAGGACAGTCAGGTATACAATCCATTTGAGGTGATTCTAGGTGCCTGTGTATTCGAATGAGGTATGGTTGAAATGTGAGGTGAATTTAAATTGGGTTTAATGTGTGTAAGAGCTTCTTAAATACCTCTAAAACACAGCCCGGCAATAGAGGGCTTTACCATCCATCATGTAATGCCACCGTTTGTGTGTGTGTGTGTGTGTGTGTGTGTGTGTGTGTGTGTGTGTGTGTGTGTGTGTGTGTGTGTGTGTGTGTGTGCGTGCGTGTGTGTGCACGGTGTCACCATCTCCCACTGCCAGGCCAATACATCATGGCACTCGTGGGCCAAATGAGGCAATTGCTCAAAATTATTTGCATAGAAACTAATGAAATATTACTGGGTGAAAACTCAGTTGAATGTTAATTACAAAGGTAATGCACTATTTACTGATTAATGGGCCAACCGTCTTTCGGGGCAAAGGATGTTCGAAGTGAATGGAGGATGGCTACAAAATAGGTGATGGGCAGAGTGGGGATGGGGAGATTAACATTTTTTTGGGGTGGTTGTAAGAGTAAGATGAGGGACCGGAATAAGGTCTAGAAAGAGAGACAATGTTTGGATGGAGAGCTTTACTGGTAAACAACTCAACAACTTTACTCTCCCTCTCTGCCCTATGTGAATAAGGGTGTACCGCTCAAAAACGGGTGTCTAGGCTGCAGGGTGTGTGGGCTACGGGGTGTGCGGGCTGCAGGGTGTGTAGGCTGCAGGGTGTGTAGGCTGCAGGCTGTATAGGCTGCAGGGTTTGCAGGCTGCAGGCTGTGTAGGCTGCAGGGTGTGTAGGCTGCATGGTGTGTAGGCTGCAGGCTGTATAGGTTGGAGGGTGTATAGGCTGCAGGGTGTGTAGGCTGCAGGGTGTATAGGCTGCATAGGCTGCAGGGTGTATAGGCAGCAGGGTGCATAGGCTGCAGGGTGTATAGGCAGCAGGGTGTATAGGCTGCAGGGTGTATAGGCTGCAAGGTGTATAGGCAGCAGGGTGTATAGGCTGCAGGGTGTATAGGCTGCAGGGTATGTAGGCTGCAGGGTGTATAGGCTGCAGAGTACTATACTGTAAGCAAAAAGTTGTGCATGCATTAGTAGATAGATGTCGTCAGACACATGTATGGTTTTACTAGAGTATGAGAGGGAAAGACATAATTCATCTGTAGATCATTAATTATATATCCAGCCGAAGCAGGATTATAGGTTGTGTCCCAAATTGCACACTTTTCCCTACATAGACCCAATAGGGCTCTGGTCAAAAGTATTGCACTATAGGAAAAAGGCTGCCAATTGGAACGCAGCCAGAACTCCAGGCTGAAGGTGTAAAGAAGCCAGCCTGTTCTCATAGACTAGATCTAACATAGTAAACTAAAATCCAGGACAATCAAATTAGTATGATATGGTTACATAAGACAGAAGGTTGCTTAAGGCAAAAACGAAAGAGGGTGGTTAGTCGTGGTGGGTCGTTAGGCATATAACAAGAACGTTTAGCAACCCAAAGATTGCGTGTTCGAATCTTATCACGGACAACTTTTGAATTTGAGTACTTTGCTGATATTTACCACATTTTAGCTACTTTGCAACTACTTACCATGTTAACCAACATTCCCCCTAACCTTAACTCTTTAACCTAACTCCTAAGCCTAAACTTAACCTTAACCCTAACCTTAACCCCTAACCCTAACTCCTAGCTATTTTTATCCACCTAGGTAACATATTATACATACTGCAATTTGCAAATATATCATACGAAATGTATGATGAAATACACAAACTAATACATAACATACCAAGCTTAACTTGGGCTCCCGAGTGGTGCAGTGGTCTACAGCACTGCAAGAGGTGTCACTGCAGTCCCTGGTTCAAATCCAGGCTGCATCACATCTGGCTGTGATTGGGAGTTCAATAGAGCAGTGGCCCAGCATTGTCCAGGTTTGGCTGGGGTAGGCTGTTATTGTAAATAAGAATTTGTTCTTAACTGACTTGCCTGGTTAAATAAATGACCATACTGATTTTAGTTTATAATGATACGTCTACCCCTGAGTCCAGGTTGGTGAAGCAGCCTAGTCAGAGCAGTTTCTGCTGTGAAGACACATATTACATATTTCACCTCAGAGTTTTTCTGCTTGCCTATGTGGTCCCAGACACTTAGAACGGGTCAGTGACATTGAAGTGGTGTTGCTAGAAACTTTCTCAGAGGTTTGAAGAGATGCGTTCAAGGTACTAAGACAGGGATACATACACACACATTCACACACACACATGCACGATTGCACAAACTCTCTCTAACAAACACACACACACACATGCACGCACGCAGACACACACAAGCTATTCTACTGAACGCAATGAAGGCTCTGTGATAGCTAATAACGTTCACGCTTTACAGATCAGTGAAACAGGTAGTGCTAAAGCAATTATTGCTGCACCTCTTAGTCTCTGATGAAACAGAAAATCCATGCAGAAACTCTCCACCACACTGCACAACCAGAGATGCTGGAGTACTCAGTCCAACAAGCTAATCACTATTGACCCATACAAACATAGCTTCAGTTTGTACATGACTATAATTATCATTCACTTATTATCCAGTTGAAGTGGAAACACATGGAAGGCCTCAACCAACATTTCAAACTGAGCTCACAATGCAACATATTTCTACATCCTTCTGTCTTTTCAGATGTAGGCCTGACAAGGACCCACAGTGCTTGAAAAGTCATAGCATTAAAGTTGCGTATCAATGTATATTTTTTCAGAATAGGTAGTACTTACAGATAGGAGTCTTGGTGCTGGAGGAAAGAGGTTCAGAGGTATTCAGATGGGGCCGTAGTGTTGGACAGAACTGTGTTGCTCGGCCACATCTGGAGATTCCTAAGGACAGGTTACAGGGTCCATCTACAATACACACACAAACACAGGGGGACATATACTGTATTTACAAAACTATTCTCAGTGGTGGAAAAAGTACCAAATAGTCGTACTTGAGTAAGAGTAAAGATACCTTAATAGAAAATGAATCAAGTAAAAATGAAAGTCACCCAGTAAAATACTACTTGAGTAAAAGTATTTCGATTTAAATATACTTAAGTATCAAAAGTAAATGTAATTGTTAAAATATACTTAAGCGTCAAAAGTAAAAAATAATTTCAAATGCATTATATTACGGCGGGTAGCCTAGAGGGTAAGAGCATTGGGCCAGTAACTGAAATGTTACTGGATTGAATCCCTGAGCTGACAAGGTAAAAATGTATTGTTCTGCCCCTGAGCAAGGCAGTTAACCCACTGTTTGCAGATGATGTAAATTAAGGCAGCCCCATGCACCTCTCTGATTCAGAGGGGTTGGGTTAAATGCACATTATTATTTTATTTAACTAGGCAAGTCAGTTAAGAACAAATTCTTATTTACAATGACGGCCTACTCCGGACGAGACTGGGCCAATTGTGCGCCGCCCTATGGTACACCCAATGACAGCCGGATGTGATACAGCCTGGATTCAAACCAGGTACTATAGTGACACCACTTGCACTGAGATGCAGTGCCTTAGACCGCTGTGGCACTCGGGAACCCGATACATGAATGCATTCACTTGTACAATTGACTATGTATCCCCCTTTCCTATTGAGCAAACCCCTTAGCTATCTATTTTTTATTTACGGATAGCCAAGGGCACACTCCAACACTCAGACATAATTTACAAACAAAGCATTTCTGCTCAGTGAGTCGGCTAGATCAGAGGCAGTAGAGATGTTCTCTTTATAAGTGTGTGAATTGGATCATTATCCTGTCCTGCTAAGCTTTCAAAATGTAATGACTGCTTTTTGTAAAGAATACTCAGGGAGAAAAAGGTGTAGATTCACACGCAGAGCGCGGCAGATGTTTATTAAGCCTTTGGCAGGAATTGTGGTCACAGGCAGGCAATGGTCACAGGCAGGCAATGGTCAAACAGGTAGGCAGTCACAAAAACAATACCTCACAACCAGAAAGAACTGAACTAAATAGGGTGCTGATGAGAAACGAACACAGGAGAAATCAATTAACAAAAATGAAAGACAGGGCTATGTTCCAGAACACAAAGAAACAGGGCTACGTTCAAGAACACAAAGAAAAAGAACACAAGGTTGACTAAGAAATGAAAAGCAGAACCTTACACTTTTGGGTGTCAGGGAAAATGTATGGAGTAAAAAGTGCATAATTTTCTTTAGGAATGTAGTGAAGTAAAAGTAAAAGTTGTCAAAAATATAAATAGTTGTCAGGCTCATGTGTAGCTGGTGCATAAATCAGGCGCAGGAGAACAGTACTGAGTGAGCAAAAAAGTTTACTCAAACAATAAACATGAAAAACCACAAAACGCGTAAAATACAAAATACATGACATACGCAACACAGGTGAGGCAAAATGTATAAATGCACCAGCCATAAATAACATCTTCACAATAAACAAACACACACAAGTACATGGGGGGAAAACAGAGAGTTAAATACACAACAGATAATGATGGGGAATGCAAACCAGGTGTGTGAAAAACAAGACAAGACAAATGGAAAATGAAAAGTAGATCGGTGATGATTAGAAGACCGGTGATGTCGACCGTCGAACGCCGCCCGAACAAGGAGGGGAACCGACTTTGGCTGAAGTCGTGACTATAGTAAAGTACAGATACCCCAAAAAACTACTTAAGCCGTATTTGAAAGTATTTTTACTTAAGTGCTTTACACCACTGACTACTCTACTGCTGTGTGAAACAGTAGACACACACACGCGCACACGCACACACACACTTACACACACACACTTACACACACACACACACACACACACACACACACACACACACACACACACACACACACACACACACACACACACACACACACACACACATATAAAGAAAGAAAGTCAATAGATTGAAGTCTAAAGTGTTACTAGCATCACCATGCATGCTACTGACAGATACGTTGATAACCGCAGCAGGAATAAGCCAGATGCATGTGAAATGACTGTCTGATGTGCTGTTTATATCCATACACTATGTATAATGCATGACCCAGTGCCTGGCCTGAGTGACTGACTGACTGACTGATTGATAGATTGATTGATTGATGATGACAGATATGGGTTATTCATTTAGTCCTAGAACACTGGGCTGGTCGTAAGACTCATTTGAGCTAAGGGAGGCAAACGGTCCTCAGCTACTAAGCCCTGGAGTGTGTGTATGTGTGTGTTGGGGCGCTTGTGTGCGTGTGTTAGTCCACTGAGGCATGGTTGAAATGGGGAAGCCTGAAGCTGTTCTCCTGCATGTTGACAACTTCTAATCCAACACACACCACGTTCTGGCAGTCTAGACACAGTCCGCTACGCACAGCTAAACATAAGCACACACACACAAACACACACACAGACACATACAGCCCAGTGTGGTGCAGCTCTGGAGGCCTCAGTAAAGCTCTAACATAATGCTAACCATGTTTACGTGACTTACAGAATACAACACCAGAGGCCAATACAGAGGCTTCACAATAAACCCCCCAGTAAGCTCTCAGTGTGTGTGCCTGCCTGCGTGCGTGCGTTCTATGCATGTAAAGATTATTTATATACACCACATCATCTCTATTTAAACATCAGATAGAGCCCATCATGTTTTATTCCGATTGATTTTGTGTTATGTTAAAGTCCTTAATGTCTGGAGCTGGGCAGCGGCCCAAATGGCACCCTATTCCCTACAAATTGCAATACTTTTGGGCCCTGGTCACCATCGACAGCATCCTGACTGGTTACATCACTGCTTGGTATGGCAACTGCTCGGCATCTGACCGCAAGGTGCTACAGAGGGTAGTGCGTATGGCCCTGTACATCACTGAGGCCAAGCTTCCTGCCATCTAGAACCTCTATACCAGACGGTATCAGAAGCAAGACCTAAAAACTGTAAAGACTCCAAGTCATAGTCTGTTCTATCTGCTGCCGCAAAGCAAAGCGGTACCGGATGGCCTGAAGTCTACATCTAAAAAGGCTCCTGAACAGCTTCTACCCCCAAGCCATAAGACTGCTAAACATTAAATCAAATGGCTACCCGGACTATTTGCATTGACCCCTTTTCTACATTCTGCTACTTGCTGTTTATTATCTATGTGTAGTCACTTTACCCCTACTTACATGTACATACAGTGGGGAAAAAAAGTATTTAGTCAGCCACCAATTGTGCAAGTTCTCTCACTTAAAAAGATGAGAGAGGCCTGTAATTTTCATCATAGGTACACTTCAACTATGACAGACAAAATGAGGAAAAAAAAATCCAGAAAATGACATTGTAGGATTTTTAATGAATTTATTTGCAAATTATGGTGGAAAATAAGTATTTGGTCACATACAAACAAGCAAGATTTCTGGCTCTCACAGACCTGTAACTTCTTCTTTAAGAGGCTCCTCTGTCCTCCACTCATTACCTGTATTAATGGCACCTGTTTGAACTTGTTATCAGTATAAAAGACACCTGTCCACAACCTCAAACAGTCACACTCCAAACTCCACTATGGCCAAGACCAAAGAGCTGTCAAAGGACACCAGAAACAAAATTGTAGACCTGCACCAGGTTGGGAAGACTGAATCTGCAATAGGTAAGCAGCTTGATTTGAAGAAATCAACTGTGGGAGCAATTATTAGGAAATGGAAGACATACAAGACCACTGATAATCTTCCTCGATCTGGGGCTCCACACAAGATCTCACCCCGTGGGGTCAAAATGATCACAAGAACGGTGAGCAAAAATCCCAGAACCACACGGGGACCTAGTGAATGACCTGCAGAGAGCTGGGACCAAAGTAACAAAGCCTACCATCAGTAACACACTACGCCGCCAGGGACTCAAATCCTGCAGTGCCAGACGTGTCCCCCTGCTTAAGCCAGTACATGTTCAGGCCCGTCGGAAGTTTGCTAGAGAGCATTTGGATGATCCAGATGAGGATTGGGAGAATGTCAGATGAAACCAAAATAGAAAATTTTGGTAAAAACTCAACTCGTCGTGTTTGGAGGACAAAGAATGCTGAGTTGCATCCAAAGAACACCATAGCTACTGTGAAGCATGGGGGTGGAAACATCATGCTTTGGGGCTGTTTTTCTGCAAAGGGACCAGGACGACTGATCCGTGTTAAGGAAAGAATGAATGGGGCCATGTATCGTGAGATTTTGAGTGAAAACCTCCTTCCATCAGCAAGGGCATTGAAGATGAAACGTGGCTGGGTCTTTCAGCATGACAATGATCCCAAACACACCGCCCGGGCAACGAAGGAGTGGCTTCGTAAGAAGCATTTCAAGGTCCTGGAGTGGCCTAGCCAGTCTCCAGATCTCAACCCCATAGAAAATCTTTGAAAGTCCGTGTTGCCCAGCGACAGCCCCAAAACATCACTGCTCTAGAGGAGATCTGCATGGAGGAATGGGCCAAAATACCTGCAACAGTGTGTGAACCTTGTGAAGACTTACAGAAAACGTTTGACCTCTGTCATTGCCAACAAAGGGTATATAACAAAGTATTGAGATAAACTTTTGTTATTGACCAAATACTTATTTTCCACCATAATTTGCAAATAAATTCATAAAAAATCCTACAATGTAATTTTCTGGATTTTTTTCCTCATTTTGTCTGTCATAGTTGAAATGTACCTATGATGAAAATTACAGGCCTCTCTCATCTTTTTAAGTGAGAGAACTTGCACAATTGGTGGCTGACTAAATACTTTTTTCCCCCACTGTACTACATCAAATACCTTGACTAAACTATACCCCCGTACATTGACTCGGTACCGGTACCCCTTGTATATAGCCTCGTTAATATTATTTTATTTTATTTTTGTAAATTCGACGACGCGGTTCGATTACCAAGATTCTGAGCTTTTGAATGGTGTACAACACTTGTATTTTCATGAATGTTTAATATTACTATTTTTGTAATTTGAATTTGGTGCTCTGCATTTCACTGGATGTTGTCGTAGATGGCGCTAGCGTCCCACCAATCCCTAAGAAGTTAATGCAGCTGGTGGCCACACCAGATACTGACTGTTACTTTTGATTTTGACCACTCCTTTGTTCAGGGACACATTATTCCATTTCTGTTAGTCAAATGTCTGTGGAACTTGTTCAGTTTATGTCTCAGTTGTTGAATCTTGTTATGTTCAAACAAATATTTACACATGCTGAAAATAAACGCATTTAACAGTGAGAGGACATTTCTTTTTTGGCTGAGTTCATATATGGAGAGATTATATATACACTGCTCAAAAAAATAAAGGGAACACTTAAACAACACAATGTAACTCCAAGTCAATCACACTTCTGTGAAATCAAACTGTCCACTTAGGAAGCAACACTGATTGACAATAAATGTCACATGCTGTTGTGCAAATGGAATAGACAACAGGTGGAAATTATAGGCAATTAGCAAGACACCCCCAATAAAGGAGTGGTTCTGAAGGTGGTGACCACAGACCACTTCTCAGTTCCTATGCTTCCTGGCTGATGTTTTGGTCACTTTTGAATGCTGGCGGTGCTTTCACTCTAGTGGTAGCATGAGACGGAGTCTACAACCCACACAAGTGGCTCAGGTAGTGCAGCTCATCCAGGATGGCACATCAATGCGAGCTGTGGCAAGAAGGTTTGCTGTGTCTGTCAGCGTAGTGTCCAGAGCATGGAGGCGCTACCAGGAGACAGGCCAGTACATCAGGAGACGTGGAGGAGGCCGTGGGAGGGCAACAACCCAGCAGCAGGACCACTACCTCCGCCTTTGTGCAAGGAGGAGCACTGCCAGAGCCCTGCAAAATGACCTCCAGCAGGCCACAAATGTGCATGTGTCTGCTCAAACGGTCAGAAACAGACTCCATGAGGGTGGTATGAGGGCCCAACGTCCACAGGTGGGGGTTGTGCTTACAGCCCAACACCGTGCAGGGACGTTTGGCATTTGCCAGAGAATACCAAGATTGGCAAATTCGCCACTGGCGCCCTGTGCTCTTCACAGATGAAAGCAGGTTCACACTGAGCACGTGACAGACGTGACAGAGTCTGGAGACGCCGTGGAGAACGTTCTGCTGCCTGCAACATCCTCCAGCATGACCGGTTTGGCGGTGGGTCAGTCATGGTGTGGGGTGGCATTTCTTTGGGGGGCCGCACAGCCCTCCATGTGCTCGCCAGAGGTAGCCTGACTGCCATTAGGTACCGAGATGAGATCCTCAGACCCCTTGTGAGACCATATGCTGGTGCGGTTGGCCCTGGGTTCCTCCTAATGCAAGACAATGCTAGACCTCATGTGGCTGGAGTGTGTCAGCAGTTCCTGCAAGAGGAAGGCATTGATGCTAAGGACTGGCCCGCCCGTTCCCCAGACCTGAATCCAATTGAGCACATCTGGGACGCTCCATCCACCAACGCCACGTTGCACCACAGACTGTCCAGGAGTTAGCGGATGCTTTAGTCCAGGTCTGGGAGGAGATCCCTCAGGAGACCATCCGCCACCTCATCAGGAGCCTTCCTGCCGTTGTAGGGAGGTCATTCAGGCACGTGGAGGCCACACACACTACTGAGCCTCATTTTGACTTGTTTTAAGGACATTACATCAAAGTTGGATCAGGCTGTAGTGTGGTTTTCCACTTTAATTTTGAGTGTGACTCCAAATCCAGACCTCCATGGGTTGATAAATTTCATTTCCATTGATAATTTTTGTGTGATTTTGTTGTCAGCACATTCAACTATGTAAAGAAAAAAGTATTTAATAAGATTATTTCATTCATTCAGATCTATTATGTGTTATTTTAGTGTTCCCTTTATTTTTTTGAGCAGTGTATGTATATATATATATAGAGAGAGAGAGAGAAAGGGAGAGAGAGAGGGGAGGAGGGGGATAAAGAAAAGGGACAAGATTAAAGAAGACAATGGAAGACGACTTTTGTCGTCCGTTTTGTTCTCTGATTTATAGAATAATGTTAGCTGCCATCCTGTATCTCCTTGTAGAAGTAGAAGTGACAAGAGAATTCTGGAATAGGAGAGGCCTACCTTCTCATCCTTCAAGATGGCGCTGATGGAAGAGGGCGTCATCTTACAAGTTCCTACCCAACTTTGCTATACTGTGACTTTTATCGTGTTTATCTTAACTTTTTAAAGTTCATACTTTTATCACATATGACAGCAAAGCACTTATGGACACCATTTTGGGAAGCATGCTCTACATCTCAGTATTCAAACAGACCTATGAATATTTGAATATACCGTGAATTGTCAGGACACCATGAATAATGAGATATTTGGGTGCCTTATTTGATAACTTTACTTGTCTGAGAAAAAGAAGGAGAATTGTTATGAGAAGGAATTTTACGAGAGAAATGGAGACTAAATATTATGAGGGAGATAGAGTGGAGACTGAATATTATGAGGGCGATAGAGACGACACTGACTATTAAGAGGGAGATAGGAGACTGAATATTATAAGGGAGAGTGGAGACTGAATATTATGAGGGAGATAGAGAGGAGCCTGAATATTATGAGGGAGATAGAGAGGAGACTGAATATTATAAGGGAGAGTGGAGACTGAATATTATGAAGGGTTATAGAGAGGGGACTGAATATTACGAGGGAGATAAAGTGGAGACTGAATATTATGAGGGAGAAAGAGAGGAGACTGAATAGTATGAGAGATATAGTGAAGACTGATCAGTTTGCCATAACATGTTTTCATACTAAAGGTACTACACACATACATGCCCCAACCCTTCATCACCAGATCAATCATTCTCAACATCAACAAAAATCTATACAACTTCCAAGAACCTGGGCCTGTGTCCACAATGAGTATCAGAGTAGAGGAGCTGATTGAGGATCAGGTCCCCACCTGTCTAAATAACTGATCCTAGATTAGCACTCCAACTCTGAGATGCTTTGACGGGCTCTGGTTTGGTAAAAATATTGATCCAATTGATCTTCATCTCTCAAACATACATTTCAGGATGTACCCTAAGATAGACAGAAACTGACTGTCTATATCTACAGTATTATTGAATCTCTCTGATCTGCTCGGATATAGTAAGTGATCTCTAGAAGTCTCTCAGTGTTCCCTTTATGAGAGACTACTTACACTAGTTTAACCACACAAATGGGGACTGAAGAGAGAGAAGAACAGAGGGAGAGAGACAGAGAGCGAGATATAGAGAGCGAGAACAAGGGAGGGAGAGAGAGAGAGAGAGAGAGAGAGAGAGAGAGAGAGAGAGAGAGAGAGTGAAAACAATGTCAAATTGGCTTTTTAACAAATTACCGCACGACAGATCACGTATTAACCCTGCACACACAATTTGAAAAACAAACAAACCTAAACAAAGACAAAGTCTTCTCATGCTTCGCCGCTTTCAAAAAAGCTTCCTAATTTTATATATTTAACTAGGCAAGTCAGTTAAGAACCAATTCTTATTTACAATCACAGCCTACCAGGGAACAGTGGGTTAACTGCCATTTTCAGGGGAAGAATGATAGATGTGTACCTTGTCAGCTTGGGGATTTGATTCAGCAACCTTTCGGTTGCTCTAACCACTAGGCCAGCTGCCGCTCCTCATCAATCTACACACAACAGACCATAATGACAAAGCAAAAACAGGTTTTTAGAAATGTTTGCTAAATATCACATTTACGTAAGTCTTCAGACCCTTTACTCAGTACTTTGATGAAGCACCTTTGGCAGCGATTACAGCTTTGAGTCTTCTTGCGTAAGATGCTACAACCCTGGATAACCTGTATTTGGGCAGTTTCTCCCATTCTTCTCTGCAGATCAAATCAAGCTCTCAGGTTGGATGGGGAGCGCCGCTGCACAGCTATTTTCATGTCTCTCCAGAGATGTTCGATTGAGTTCAAGTCCAGGCTTGTCCTGAGACTTGTCCTGAAGTCACTCGTGTTGTCTTGGCTGTGTTCTTACGGTCGTTGTCCTGTTGGAAGGTGAACCTTGGAGCAGGTTTTCATCAAATATCTCTCTGTACTTTTCTCCGTTCATCTTTCCCTCGATCCTGACTAGTCTCCCAGTCCCTGCCGCTGAAAAATATCCCCACAGCGTGATGCTGCCACCAATGTGCTTCACTGTAGGGATGGTAACAGGTTTCCTCTAGACATGACGCTTGGCATTCAAGCCAAGAATCTTGTTTCTCATGGGAGTCCTTTAGGTGCCTTTTGGAAAACTCCAAGCGGGCTGTCATGTGCCTTTTACTGAGGAGTGGCTTACGTCTGTTAACTCTACCATAAAGGCCTGATTGGTGAAGTGATGCAGAGATGGTTGTCCTTCTGAAAGGTTCTCCCATCTCCACAGAGGAACTCTAGAGATGGGAGAGTGACCATCGGGGTGACCATCGGGATGGGAGAGTGACCTGTCAGAATGACCATCGGGTTCTGGTCAGCTCCCTGACCAAGGCACTTCTCCCCGGATTACTTAGTTTGTCTGTGCGGCCCACTCTAGGAAGAGTCTTGGTGGTTCCAAACTTCTTCCATTTAATAATAATATTGGCCACTCTGTTCTTGGGGACCTTCAATGCTGCAGAATTACTTTGATACCCTTCGCCAGATCTGTACCTCGACACAATCCTGTCTCTGAGTTCTGCATACAATTCCTTCGACTTCATGGCTTGGTTTCTGCTCTGACATGCACTGTCAACCGTGGGACCTTATATAGACAGGTGTTTGCCTTTCCAAATCATGTCCAATCAATAGAATTTACAACAGGTGGACACCAATCAAGTTGTAGAAACAGCTCAAGGATAATCAATGGAAACACGATGCGCCTGAGCTCAATTTCGAGTCTCAAAGCAAAGGGTCTGAATACTTACGTGAAAAAGGTATTTATGTTTTTTAATTTTTATACATTTGCAAAAATCCCCCTTGTTTTCCCTCTGTCATTATGTGGTATTGTGTGTAGATTGAAGATGAAAATACTTTCCGAATGCACTGCAAGTAAACTAATTTGAATGGCCACTAGAACAGTCTGCAGCACACGGCCTCAACCTATTAGAATCTAAAGTCAAATGTCTACTGTTTGCTGATGATCTGGTGCTTCTGTCCCCATCGAAGGTGGCCTACAACAGCACCTAGATCTTCTGCACAGATTCTGTCAGACCTGGGCCCTGGCAGTAAATCTCAATAAGACATAAATAATGGTGTTCCACATAGGTCTGTTTGCCAGGACCACAAATACAAATTCCGTCTAGATACCGTTGCACTAGATCACACAAAAAGCTAAACATACATCGGCCTATACATCAGCGCCACAGTTAACTTCCACAAAGGTGTGAACGATCTGAGAGACAAGGCAATAAGAGCCTTCTATGCCATCAAAAGAAACATAAAATTCGACATACCAATTAGGATCTGGCTAAAAATACTTAAATCAGTTATATAACCCATTGTTCTTTATGGTTGTGAGGTCTGGTATCAACTCACCAACCAAGATTCACAAAATGGGACAAACACGAAATTGAGACTCTGCATGCAGAATTCTGCAAACATATCCTCAGTGTACAACGTAAAACACCAAATAATGCATGCAGAGCATTATTAGGCCGATACCCTCTAAGTATCAAAATCCAGAAAAGAGCCGATAAATTCTACAACCACCTAAAAGGAAGCATTTCCCAAAACTTCCATAACAAAGCAAACACCTACAGAGAGATGAACCTGGAGAAGAGTCCCCTAAGCAAGCTGGTCCTGGGGCTCTGTTCACAAACACAAACAGTGGGGTCAAACAGAGCCCAGGACAGAAATACAATTAGACCCAACCAAATCATGAGAAAACAAAAATATAATTAATTGACAAATTGGAAAGAATTAAGAAAAAAACTGAGCAAACTAGAATGATTTGCAGTGCTAAACAGTGAGTACACAGTGGCAGAATACCTGACCACTATACTGACCCAAACTTAAGGAAAGCTTTGACTATGTACAGACTCAGTGAGCATAGCCTTGCTATTGAGAAAGGCCACCGCAGGCAGACCTGGCTCTCAAGAGAAGACAGGCTATGTGCACACTGCACACAAAATTAGGTGGAAACGGAGATACTCTTCTTAACCTCCTGCCAAATGTATGACCATATTAGAGACACATATTACCCTCAGACTACACAGACCAACAAAGAATTCAAAAACAAGTCCAATTTTGATAAACTCCCATATCTATTTGGATGAAAAACCAGTGTGCCATCACAGCAACACGATTTGTAACCTGTGCCACAAGAAACAAACAAACACCACTGTAAATAAAACCAATATTTATGTTTATTTATTTTCCCTTTTGTACTAACTATTTGCACATCGTTACAACACTGTGTATAGAAATAATATGACATTTGAAATGTCTTAATTCTTTTTGAACTTTTGTGAGTGTAATGTTTACAGTTAATTTTTTATTGTTTATTTCACTTTTGTTTATTTTCTATTTCACTTGCTTTGGCAATGTAAACATATGTTTCCCAAGCCAATAAAGCCCCATAAATTTCAAAATTGAATTAAGAATGAGAGAGAGAGAGCACATTATACTTACCAATAATTGGTTATTGCAGCATTATCGCAAAAAGGGAAGAGGAAAGTGGAAAGGTGAAAAGTAAGGAACTTGTCTGTCAAAATCAAATCAAATTTTATTGGTCAAATACACATATTTAGCAAAATGCTTGTGTTCCTAGCTCCAACATTGCAGCAGAATCTAACAGTGCAGTAGTATCTAAAAACGATTCACAAAAATATACACAAATCTAAAAGTAAAAGAATGGAATTAAGAAATATATACATTTTAGATTGAGCAATGTCAGAATGGCATGACTAAAATACAGTAGAATAGAATACAGTATATACATATGAAATGAGTAAAGCAGTATGTAAACATAATTTCAACATTATTAAAGTGACAAGTGTTCCATTATTAAAGTGGCCAGGGATTCCAAGTCTTTGTACAGTATATAGGGCAGCAGCCTCTAAGGTGCAGGGTTGCATAACCGTGTGGAAGCCGGCTAGTGATGACTATTTAACGGTCTGATGGCCTTAAGAAAGAAGCTGTTTTTCAGTCTCTCTGTTACGCGGAGTGGAACAGGGAAACCCAAGAGCAGACTCAGACAAGGAGACTGGGATGAAGTAACTAATATATTTATTGAAACACAGGGGGAAGATGGATCCAAGATGGCGTAGCAGTCGGACGTGTGTTTGTCTTGTCCCGTCTTGTCCCATGTAAATAGTCGGTTTCATCTGTTTTAAAAAAATATATATTTTAATCTCACTTTCCACCTAAGATCTAAATATACTTTCCTGCAACCCGCCTCACCCAATGTGGTATGGACCTGCTATTTTTATACGTTATAACTGGAACTTACATCAGAAGCTAGCCAGCTAACTAGCAGTCACAATTTGATGCCGACACGGAGCCCTGCCGATCCATCACAAATGGTCTGCCAACATAATCGTCCAATGTGATTTCAACAGGCTTTCCGTTGCGATGTCACCGAAGACCCATCTTCTATCCCCGGCATTAGAACGCCATACCTCCCGCTCGCCTTGCACAGTAGTGACTACCGAACGGCTCCCGGACTCACCTATTGCTGCTCATTGGACCCTATGATCACTTGGCTACACATGCCTCTCTCTAATGTCAATATGCCTTGTCTATTGCCGTTTCGGTTAGTTATTGTCTTATTTCACTGTAGAGCCCTTAGTCCAGCTCAACATGCCTTAGATAGCTCTTTTGTCACACACCCCACACATGGGGAGACCTCACCTGGCTTAGCTGGTGTCTTCAGAGATGCAAGCTCTCTCATCGTCACTCAATGCCTAGGTTTACCCCCACTCATCAAACCTTGTCTAAAGACTGTTGACATCTAGTGGAAGCCATAGGTACTGCAACCTGGGTCATGGATTAAAGCAGATCCCATAGACAACCATTGGAAAAGAAGGCATATCACAAAAAAAAACATTTTTCCGGACAGAAATTCCTCAGGTTTCTGCCTGCCAAATCAGTTGTGTTATACTCACAGACATTATTTTAACAGTTTTAGAAACTTCAGAGTGTTTTCTATCCAATAGTACTAGTTATGTGCATATCATAGTTTCTGGGCTTGAGTGGCAAGCATTTTACTTTGGGCACGCCAAAACTCCCACCACTGCTGCCGCTCCCTAAGAAGTTAAAAGTGCTTTCCATGCCATCTTAAATGAGCATGCCCCATTAAAAAAATGTAGAACAAAGAACAGATATAGCCCTTGGTTCACTCCAGACTTGACTGCCCTTGACCAGCACAAAAACATCCTGTGGAGTACTGAATTAGCATCGAATATGCAACATTTCAGGGAAGTCAGGAACCAATATACACAGTCAGTTAGGAAAGCTAAGGCTAGCTTTTTCAAACAGAAATTTGCATCCTGTAGCAGTAATTCCAAAAAAGCCATTGAGATTAAGGATACCTCCTCCCAGATGTCCACTGCACTGTGGCTAGGAAATACTGTCACCACCGATAAATCTACGATAATCGAGAATTTCTATAAGCATTTTTCTACAACTGGCCATGCTTTCCACCTGGCTACCCCTACCCCAGCCAACAGCTCTGCACCCCCGCAGCAACTTGCCCAAGCTGCCCCCTCGCTTCTCCTTCACCCAAATCCAGATAGCTGATGGTCTGAAAGAGCTGCAAAATCTGGATCCCTACAAATCAGCTGGGCTAGACAATCTGGACCTTCTCTTTCTGCAACTTCTATTACTAGCCTGTTCAACCTCTCTTTCGTATCATCTGAGATCCCTAAAGATTGGAAAGCTGCCGCGGTCATCCCCCTCTTCAGAGGGGGAGACACTCTAGACCCAAACTGCTACAGACCTATATAAATCCTGCCCTGCTTTTCTAAAGTCTTCGAAAGCCAAGTTAACTTCTTAGGGAGCGGCTCCCAAGGTGACGGTTTTGGAGAGTCTGGCATGCCCAAAGTAAAATGCCCCCCACTCAGGCCCAGAAAATAGGATATGCACATAATTAGTACTATTGGATAGGAAACACTCTGAAGTTTCTAAGAGTGTTAAAATATTGTCTGTGAGTTTAACAGAATGGATATAGCAGGCGAAAACCCGAGGAATTTCTGTCCTGGAAAAAGTGTATTTGACACATTGCCTCATTTTGAACCCCTGTCTATTGAAAATGACCATATATGGGAGTAAGATTGCAGTACCTATTGCTTCCACTGGATGTCAACAGTCTCTAGACAGTGTTTGATGATGTTTAGTTGCTCTGGATGGTAATAGAAGAAGAATTCCGAAGTGGTCATCGGATGTAAACAGAAGAGGATGCACGTTCACGGGCTCGCATGCGCTGTAGTTTTTCCTTTCCTATCGCCCAGTTTATAATCCGGTTGAAATATTATACTAAATATACATAAAAGTGTTCCTAAGGATACATTATCAATGATGTTTGATTGTTCTTGGACAAGTGTATAGGTATAGGTTGAACGCATTCTCTTCACGGTTCAATGGGCGAGTGGACGCTGTATTTTCTGATCATAACGTGCCAACCAAACAGAGATTTATGGATATAATAAATGACTTTTTCTAACAAAAGAATCCTTGGATGTCTTCGTTGGACACTTGGGAAGCCCTCAGCAGAAGTTCTTCAAAAGGTAAGGGATTTGTTTTCGCTGTGAAATGGCCAGATGTATACATGGTGTGAAATGTGTTTTGTGTGAACCGCGATGGTTTATAAATTTATGCTAATGGAAAAATATTGGAGGTGCTACCCTCAAACAATCAAATGTAATGCTTTTGCCATAAAGCCTTTTTGAAATCTGACAACGCTGTGATATTGCCAAGAAGCAGAGCTTTTGATGACAATGCAACAATTGTATATTGATAAATGTTTAATAATTCAACTTTTGGATTTTGAATTTGGCGTTAACAAACAGATAGTAGTTAACAAACAGATCACCAACCATTTTGACTCCCCCCGTACCTTCTCCACTATGCAATCTGGTTTCCGAGCCGGTCAATATAGTACGGTGCAGCCATTTTCATTGACCTGGTCAAGGCTTTCGATTCTGTCAATCACCGCATTCTTATCGGCAGACTCAATAGCCTTGGTTTCTCAAATGACTGCCTCGCCTGGTTCACCAACAGCTTCTCAGATAGAGTTCAGTGTGTCAAATCGGAGGGCCTGTTGTCCGGCCTTCTGGCAGTCTCCATGGGGGTGCCACAGGGTTCAATTCCCTTTTCTTTGTATATCTCAATGATGTCGCTCTTGCTGCTGTTGATTCTCTGATCCACCTCTACGCAGACAACACCATACACACCATGTATACATCTGGCCCTTCCTTGGACACCAACTGTAGTGGAGAGAAAAAACATGTCAGGCAAGGAAAACAGACACAACAGGATAACAGGATCTAAATAGTAACAAACGGCTAGAAACGTAGACTGACTGAGCAGATATTATGATCTGGCAGTGTGGAAGTGGCAGGACTGAGTATTTGTAGAGGTCTTGAATATGGAACAGGTTGCTGCTGGTGGGGATCTGCTCTGGATCTGCCCTGTTTCTGCCCACACAATCACAAAGAGAGAGAGGGAGAGAGCGCTGGGGAAGTGGTGGCAGGTCAAGGAGACACAGGATGAGCAGTAGAGGGCGTGGCAGGAGCAGATGTAACACTCTCGTCCCAGCTTTGATGCACCTGTACTGACCTCGCCTTCTGGATGATAGCAGGGTGAACAGGTCGTGGCTCGGGTGGTTGATGTCCTTGATGATCACGATATGCTCTTTTGTTTTGTTGACGTTGAGTGAGAGGTTGTTTTCTTGGCACCACTTTCACCTCCTCCTTGTAGGCTGTCTCGTCATTGTTGGCAATCAGGCCTACTACTGTTGTGTCATCTGCAAACTTGATGATTGATTTGGAAGTGTGCATGGCCACCTAGTCATGGATGAACAGGGAGTACAGGAGGGGGCTGAGCACCCACCCTTGTGGGCCCCCTGTGTTGAGGATCAGCTAAATGGAGGTGTTGTTTCCTACCTTCACTACCTGGTGGCAGCTTGTCAGGAGGTCCAGGACACAGTTGCACAGGGCGAGCTTCAGACCTAGGGCCCCGAGCATAATGATAAGCCCTGCATTAAATACCATAATTGGTCAAAGAAATTGTGATAAAAAAAGTATAGCTGTTTCATTTATGGACCAAAAAATTGACAGCTGTGCCATATAGATTGCAAAATAGTTGAGAAGAGATTTTAGACATACTAGTGTAAAACATACTGTGTCCGTAAAACGTATAAAACTTTTGGGAAAGAGCACAGTTTGAAAGATATGGCAAACAGAAATCGAACCGGATGGACATCAGAAATAGATAGAGAGATTGAAGGTAGAGGAAGGACAGGAGTAAAAACAAACAAAATAGAACTATTGTAAATTAGAATGTGTCCATAAAATGTATATAGTATGTATGAGCTGGAAGTAGAAGCCTAAACTTGTTGTTCACTAGTTTACTCCAATTAGGGGACAGGTGGTAGGGTTAGAAAGTAATAAAGGAAAATATATTTTAAGAAAAATATGTATTTACAGTACCACCAGTCAAAAGTTTGGACACACCTAAGGGTTTTTCTTTATTCTACATTGTAGAATAATAGTGAACACATCAAAACTATGAAATAATACATCTGGTAGAATCCAAAAAAGTGTTAAACAAATCAAAATCTATTTTATATTTAAGATTCTTCAAAGTGGCCACCCTTTGCCTTGATGACAGCTTTGCACACTTTTAGCATTCTCTCAACCCACTTCATGGGGTAGCCACCTGAAATGCATTTCAATTAACAGGTGTGCCTTGTTAAATGTACATTTGTGGAATTTCTTTCCTTCCTAATGCTTTTGAGAAAATCAGTTGTGTTGTGACAAGGTAGGGGTGGTATACAGAAGTAACCCCTATTTGGTAAAAGACCAAGTCCATATCATGGCAAGAACACATAATAAGATAATAAGCAAAGAGAAAGTTTTTTTCAAGTGCGGTCACAAAAACCTTCAAGCTCTATGATGAAACTGGCTCTCATTTGGACTGGCACAGGAAAGGAAGACCCAGAGTTACCTCTTCTGCAGAGCATAAGTTCATTAGAGTTAACTGCACCTCAGATTGGAGCTCAAATAAATGGTCAGATGCATCAGATGACCTGGCCTCCACAATCAAACGACCTCAACACAATTGAGATGGTTTGGGAAGAGTTGGACTGCAGAGTGAAGGAAAAGCAGCCAACAAGTGCTCAGCATATGTGGGAACTCCTTCAAGACTGTTGGAAAAGCATTCCAGTTGAAGCTGGTTGAGAGAATAACAGGAGTGTGCAAAGCTGTCATCAAGGCAAACGGTGGTTACTTTGAAGAATCTAAAATATATTTGGATTTGTTTAACAAGTTTTTTTGTTGAACACGTTGTTTAACATGAGTCTATATTTGTTACTTCATAGTGTTGATGTGTTCACTATTATTCTACAATGTAGAAAATAGTAAAAATACAGAAAAACCCTTAAATGAGTAGGTGTGTCCAAACTTTTGACTGGTACTGTATATGTATATACAGCTCTGGAAACAATTAAGAGACCACTGCAATATAATCAGTTTCTCTGGTTTTACTACTTATAGGTATGTGATCAATATTTGATCTGGTGGTCCTCCATCCACATCTTGATTGACATGGCTGTGTGGCATGGAGCATTGTCCTGCTGGAATAACCAATCCAAAAATATTTGCAAAAAAATATATGGGGGATTGGAAGTGATGCAGAAAATGTAACTGATGGAAGCAACAGTCTATTGCAATGGTGAAGCTGATCTACCCCCTAAAAAAATTAAAAATAAACTTTTCTAAAAACTCGTTTTTTGCTTTGTCATTATGGGCTATTGTGTGTAGATTAATGAAACTATTTAATATATTTTAAAATAAGGCTGCAACGTAACAAAATAAAAATAAAAAGTCAAGGGGTTGGAATACTTTCCAAATGCACTGTACACCAATAATTGGTATTTGAAAGCTTTTAGAGCCCTTACTTGCAAACATAAATACTTTGTAGGTATACATAGAGAGACATGTGGACTTTGTAGGTATACATAGAGAGAAGTGTGGACTAAACAGAGAAGCAGAAAGGGTGAGACATTTTTCAGACTCAAATTACAAGCAAAATTAGGTTTAAGTTGCTCAAGGACACATTGACCAATTTTTCACCTAGTTAGCTCAGGGATTTGAACAAGCAACCTTTAAGTTACTGGCCCAAAGCACTTAACCACTAGGCTACCTGCAACACTACAGAGAAAAAGAGAAAGATAAAGCCCTGAAATTGAAAGTGAGAGAGAGAGAGAGAGAGAGAGAGAGAGAGAGAGAGAGAGAGAGAGAGAGAGAGAGAGAGAGAGAGAGAGAGAGAGAGACATGTGTAAGGGAGGAACAGAACAGAACAGCAGCAGAGGGACACTAAATTGCAGAAGCTTAAATGGAGGTACTCCATCTTAAAAGTCCTCCTTTACCCCTCCATCTCGCCCTCATCCCTCCCTACTCTCTCCTTTCATCACTCCTTCCTTCCGCTCTCAAATGACTCCACTTAGACCTCCCTGCTCACCACCCTCCTTCCATCACTCCTTCTCACACCTCCTACCTTCACCCCTTCTTCCTTCCATTATCCATCTTCCTTCTCAACACTGTAAGCCTCTCCGTTTTTCTATATTCCCTCAACTACTTACTGCCCATTCCACCCCGTCCCCCACACTCTCTACCCCCGTCCGCTCACTCCCTCACCCTCTCTCCTCCCACCCCCTGCCCATGTGCTGCCTTCATAAATCAGGTCCTAGAGATAGTTTTAATGGGTTTTTAATGAGCCTAATGTTTTGTGTTTTAATGAACTTATTACATCAGCTTGAATCATTTTAGAAGAATGAAAAATTATGGAGAAATGGCCTACATTAATTTAATTTACTGCTCAATCTGCCTGCCCAGCTAGCCAGGGGTAGGGCAGAAGAGAGAGAGGAGAGAGAGGAGGAGAGAGAGAGGAGGATAGAGAGGAGGGAACAGGAGAAGGGGAGGAGAAGAGAGGGGAAGGGAGGTATGAATGAGGTGCAGAAGTAGAAGAAGGAGGCTGAAGAGGAGAAGGATGAGATATAAGAATAAAGGGAAGAGGAGAAGAAGAGGAAACAATCAAAGAGGGAGGAGGTGAGGAGGAGGAGGAAAGAGAGAGAAGAGTAAACAAAGACGTCTCCCAGACTGGTAGGAGGAGACGTCTTTCTCTCTCTCCAGACTGGTAGGAGGAGACGTCATTCTCTCTCTCCAGACTGATAGGAGGAGACGTCATTCTCTCTCTCCAGACTGGTAGGAGGAGACGTCATTCTCTCTCTCCAGACTGATAGGAGGAGACGTCATTCTCTCTCTCCAGACTGGTAGGAGGAGACGTCATTCTCTCTCTCCAGACTGGTAGGAGGAGACATAATTCTCTCACTTCAGACTGGTAGGAGGAGACTTCATTCTCTCTCTCCAGACTGGTAGGAGTAGACGTCATTCTCTCACTTCAGACTGGTAGGAGGAGACTTCATTCTCTCTCTCCAGACTGGTAGGAGGAGACGTCTTTCTCTCACTTCAGACTGGTAGGAGGAGACATCATTCTCTCTCTCCAGACTGGTAGGAGGAGACGTCTTTCTCTCACTTCAGACTGGTAGGAGGAGACATCATTCTCTCACTTCAGACTGGTAGGAGGAGACGTCTTTCTCTCTCTCCAGACTGGTAGGAGGAGACGTCTTTCTCTCACTTCAGACTGGTAGGAGGAGACGTCTTTCTCTCTCTCCAGACTGGTAGGAGGAGACGTCATTCTCTCAATTCAGACTGGTAGGAGGAGACATCATTCTCTCACTTCAGACTGGTAGGAGGAGACTTCATTCTCTCTCTCCAGACTGGTAGGAGTAGACGTCATTCTCTCTCTTCAGACTGGTAGGAGGAGACATCATTCTCTCTTTCCAGACTGGTAGGAGGAGACGTCTTTCTCTCTCTCCAGACTGGTAGGAGCTAAATGGTAGTAATTTACGAGGCTACACAGCAGGGTTGTTGGTTAGGCTTATCTCCAATTCAAGCTCTTTGTAAGGATCTCTCGATGCTCTCACAAAGACACAGAGAATGGTACACACACACACACACAGAGAATGGTACACACACACACACAGAGAGAAAGGTACACACACACACAAAGGTACACACACACTCACACGGAGAAAGGTGCACACACACACTCACACAGAGAAAGGTACACACACACACTCACACAGAGAAAGGTACACACACACACACAGAAAGGTACACACACACACTCACACAGAGAAAGGTGCACACACACACTCACACAGAGAAAGGTACACACACACACACAGAAAGGTGCACACACACACTCACACAGAGAAAGGTACACACACACACACAGAAAGGTGCACACACACACTCACACAGAGAAAGGTACACATACACAGAGAAAGGTACACACACACACTCACAAGGAGAAAGGTACACACACACACTCACACAGAGAAAGGTACACACACACACAGAGAAAGGTACACACACACACAGAGAAAGGTACACACACACACACTCACACGGAGAAAGGTACACACACACACTCACACAGAGAAAGGTACACACACACAGAAAGGTGCACACACACTCACACACACAGAGAAAGGTGCACACACACACACAGAGAAAGGTACACACACACATACACACAGAGAGAAAGGTACACACACACACACACACAGAGAAAGGTACACACACACAGAGAAAGGTACACACACACAGAGAAAGGTACACACACGCACACTCACACGGAGAAAGGTACACATACACAGAGAAAGGTACACACACACTCACACGGAGAAAGGTACACACACAAATACACACACACTCACACTCACACACACACACAGAGAAAGGTACACACACACACACAAGCATAGAGAAAGGTACACACACTCACAAAGAGAAAGACACACACATACATGCTCACACACAAACACTGCCGAAGATGATCGCTCTTATTTTCACTGCAGCCATTAAGAAGAGAGGTGGTGAATAGATGAGGGCAGAAGATCCCACAGCTCTCTCTAACTAGCTATCACATTAGGGTGCCACTAGGTAAACTGGCTATGATAGCTAGCTAACGTTAGCTAGATCAACCGGTCAGTTTATCGCAGCATCTCTCTCTCTCTCTCTCTCTCTCTCTCTCTCTCTCTCTCTCTCTCTCATTTCAATAGACTTTATTGACATGGCAACTTAAATTACTTACATTGTCAGAGAATACATATAACAAAAAATGGTGGGACCTTTCTTTCAGTTCAAGGGCTTTATTGGCATGGGAAACACATGTTAACATTGCCAAAGCAAGTGAGGTAGATACAATAAGTGAGGTAGATACAACAATAAAAATGAAGCGTAAACATTACACTCAGAAAAGTTACAAAAGAATAAACACATTTCAAATGTCATAATATGTGCAAATAGTTAAAGTACAAAAGGAAAGATAAATATGGGTTGTATTTACAATGGTGTTTGTTCTTCCATGGTTGCCCTTTTCTTGTGGCAACAGGTCACAAAATCTTGCTGCTGTGATGGCACACTGTGATATTTCACCCAGTATATATGGAAATTCTTTCTGGATCTGTGTAATCTGAGGGCAATATGTGTCTCTAATATTGTCATACATTGGGCAGGTTAGGAAGTGCAGCTCAGTTTCCACCTCATTTTGTGGGCACATAGCCTGTCTTCTCTTGAGAGCCAGGTCTGCCTACGGCGGCCTTTCTCAATAGCAAGGCTATGCTCACTGAGTCTGTACATAGTCAAAGCTCAGGTCAGGCATTCTGCCACTGTGTACTCTCTGTTTAGGGCCAAATAGCATTCTAATTTGCTCTGTTTTCTTGTTAATTCTTTCCAATGTGTCAAGTAATTATCTTTTTGTTTTCTCATAATTTGGTTGGGTCTAATTGTGTTGCTGGCTCTGTGGGGTCTGTGGGGTCTGTTTGTGTTTGTGAACAGAGCCCCAGGACCAGCTTGCTTAGGGTACTCTTCTCCAGGTTCATCTCTCTGTACGTGATGGCTTTGTTATGGAAGGTTTGGAAATTGCTTCCTTTTAGGTGGTTGTAGAATTGAATTGCTCTTTCCTGGATTTTGATAATTAGCGGGAATTGTCCTAATTATGCTCTGTGTGCATTATTTGTTGTTTTACGTTGTAGATTGAGGATGTTTTTGCAGAATTCTGCATGCTTAGTCTCAATTTGGTGTTTGTCACATTTTGTGAATTCTTGGTTGGTTAGTGGACCCCAGGCCTGACAACCAGAACGAGTAATAGGTTATGTAAAGTATTTTTAGCAAGATCCTAATTGAGATCAAAATGTATGTTCCTTTTGATGGTGTAGAAGGCCCTTCTTGCTTTGTCTCTCAGATCATTCACAGCTTTGTGGAAGTTACCTGTGGTGCTGTCTAGATGGAATTTGTATTTGTGGTCCTCACAAATTGACCTTTTTTGGAACACCATTATTTATGTCTTACTGATATTTACTGTCAGGGCCCAGGTCTGACAGAATCTGTGCAGACGATCTAGGTGCTGCTGTAGGGCCTACTTGGTTGGGGACAGAACCACCAGATCATCTGCAAACAGTAGACATTTGACTTCAGATTCTAGTAGGGTGAGGCCCGGGTGCTGCAGACTGTTCTAATGCCCAACCAAATTCATTGATATATATGTTGAAGCGGCTGCATCCCTGTCTCACCCCCCGGCCCTGAGGAAAGAAATCGGTGTGTTTTTTGCCAGTTTTAACTGCACACTTGTTCTTTTATTATAAGAAGACTTTGCTTTTGTTTTGGTTTAATTGTTTGTCAATTAATAGCTGATTCTAAGATTTGTATATGATGATGTATGTTTTTTCTCTTTGTTCTTTGTTATAGAGCCAAAAAGATTGGCGAAGTGGTTTATCCATACATCTTCAATTCTTCAACTACATTGAGCTGATTTCTGATGTGCTGTTCCATCTTTTTCCGTAGTGTATTTCTGTATTAATTTAGTGATTCACCATAGTGATGGCGTAGGCTCACATTTTCTGGGTCTCCATGTTTTTGGTTGGATAGGTTTGTCCATGTTTTCTTAAGTTTTTGCATTCTTCATCAAATCATTTATTGTTTTTAATTTTCTTTGGTTTTCCTACGGTAGGTGTACCTACCGTAGGAGTCCCCTCGAAGCCTACCATTGACTATGTACAGACCCAGCGTGCAACAGAGCTGCAGGAGTTGTGACCCGTTGGTTGTTTTGTCATATTTGTCTCTATGGGGGCATATAGGGGAGGGAACGCTGTCATCTCCAGGTAGGTGTTTGTCCCTGGTGTGCTGAGGGTGTCAGGTACTTGTCCAGTTATGGCTTCTACAGTAAGTCGCCACAGACTAGTGCATATCCCCTGGGCCTGGAAATGATTGATTTCCCCCTCCAGGATGGAGAAACTATCTTCATTACAGTATGTGGATTCTAGTGTGGGGATATACAGTGAGGGAAAAAAGTATTTGATCCCCTGCTGATTTTGTAAGTTTGCCCACTGACAAAGAAATTATCAGTCTATAATTTTAATGGTAGGTTTATTTGAACAGTGAGAGACAGAATAACAACAAAAAAATTCAGAAAAACGCATGTGAAAAATGTTATAAATTGATTTGCATTTTAATGAGGGAAATAAGTATTTGACCCCCTCTCAATCAGAAAGATTTCTGGCTCCCAGGTGTTTTTTATACAGGTAATGAGTTGAGATTAGGAGCACACTCTTAAAGGGAGTGCTCCTAATCTCAGCTTGTTACCTGTATAAAAGACACCGGTCCACAGAAGCAATCAATCAATCAGATTCCAAACTCTCCACCATGGCCAAGACCAAAGAGCTCTCCAAGGATGTCAGGGACAAGATTGTAGACCTACACAAGGCTGGAATGGGCAACAAGGCTTGGTGAGAAGGTGACAACAGTTGGTGTGATTATTCGCAAATGGAAGAAACACAAAATAACTGTCTATCTCCCTTGGCCTGGGGCTCCATGCAAGATCTCACCTCGTGGAGTTGCAATGATCATGAGAACGGTGAGGAATCATCCCAGAATTACACGGGAGGATCTAGTCAATGATCTCAAGGCAGCTGGGACCATAGTCACCAAGAAAACAATTGGTAACACACCATGCCGTGAAGGACTGAAATCCTGCAGCGCCCGCAAGGTCCCCCTGCTCAAGAAAGCACATATACATGCCCGTCTGAAGTTTGCCAATGAACAGGACAACTGGGTGAAAGTGTTGTGGTCAGATGAGACCAAAATGGAGCTCTTTGGCATCAACTCAACTCGCCGTGTTTGGAGGAGGAGGAATGCTGCCTATAACCCCAAGAAAACCATCCCCACCATCAAACTTGGAGGTGGAAACGTTATGCTTTGGGGGTGTTTTTCTGCTAAGGGGACTGGACAACTTCACCGCATCAAAGGGACGATGGACAGGGCCATGTACTGTCAAATCTTGGGTGAGAACCTCAGCCAGGGCATTGAAAATGGGTTGTGGATGGGTATTCCTGCATGACAATAACCCAAAACACACGGCCAAGGTAACAAAGGAGTGGCTCAAGAAGAAGCACATTAAGGTCCTGGAGTGGCCTAGCCAGTCTCCAGACCTTAATCCCATAGAAAATCTGTGGAGGGAGCTGAAGGTTCGAGTTGCCAAATGTCAGCCTCGAAACCTTAATGACTTGGAGAAGATCTGCAAAGAGGAGTGGGACAAAATCCCTCCTGAGATGTGTGCTAACCTGGTGGCCAACTGCAAGAAACATCTGACCTCTGTGATTGCCAACAAGGGTTTTGCCTCCAAGTACTGAGTCATGTTTTGCAGAGGGGTCAAATACTTATTTCCCTCATTAAAATGCAATTCCATTTATAAAATTTTTCACGTGCGTTTTTCTGGATTTTTTTTTTGTTATTCTGTCTCTCACTGTTCAAATAAACCTACCATTAAAGTTATAGACTGATCATTTCTTTGTCAGTGGGCAAACATACAAAATCAGCAGGGGATCAAATAATTTTTTCCCTCACTGTACAGTGGCTTATAAATGTATTTACCCCCTTGGAACTTTTCCTATTTTGTTGCCTGGAATTAAAATGGATTTTTTTCGATTTACACAACATGCCTACCACTTTGAAGATGCAAAACATTTTTATTGTGAAACAAGCAAGAAATTTGACCAAAAAAAAGAAAACTGCATAACTATCCCCCCCAGAGCCACCTTTTACAGCTGCAAGTCTCTTGGGGTCTGTCTCTATAAACTGGCACATCTCTACACTGGGATTTTTGCCCATTCTTCAAGGCAAAACTGTTCCAGCTCCTTCAAGTTGGATGGGTTCCGCTGGTGTACAGCAATCTTTAAGTCACACCACAGATTCTCAATTGGATTGAGTTCTGGACTTTGACTAGGCCATTCCAAGACATTTAAATGTTTCCCCATTAACCACTTGAGTGTTGCTTTAGCAGTAGGCTTAGGATCATTGTCCTGCTGGAAGGTGAACCTCCATCCCAGTCTCAAATCTCTAGAAGACTGAAACAGGTTTCCCTCAAGAATTTCCCTGTACTTAGCACCATCCTTCATTCTTTAAATTATGACCAGTTTCCCAGTCCCTGCCAAAGAAAAACATTCCCACAGCATGATGCTGCCACCAACATCCTTCCCTGTGGGGATGGTTTTCTCGGGGAGATAAGAGGTGTTGGGTTTGCGCCAGACATAGCATTAATCTTGATAGGCAAAAAGCTCAATTTCAGTCTCATCATGACCAGAGTACCTTCTTCCATTTGTTTGGGGAGTCTCCTACATGCCTTTTGGTGAACACTTTAAGCAATGCCTTTTTTTCTGGCCACTCTTCTGTAAAGCCCTGCTCTGTGGAGCGTACAGCTGAAAGTGTTCCTATGGACAGATACTCCAATCTCCACTGTGGAGCTTTGCAGCTCCTTCAGCGTTATCTTTGGGGTCTTTGTTGCCTCTCTGATTAATGCCCTCCTTGCCTGGTCCGTAAGTTTTGGTAGGTGGCCCTCTCTTGGCAGGTTTGATGTGGTGGCATATTCTTTAAAAAAAATTAGAATGGTTTTAAAGGTGCTCCGTGGAATGTTCAAAGTTTCAGATACTTTTTTATAACCCAACCCTGATCTGTACTTCTCCACAACTTTGTCCCTGACCTGTTTGGTGAGCTCCTTGGTCTTCATTGTACTGCTTGGTGGTGCCCCTTGCATAGTGGTATTGCAGACTCTGGGGCCTTTCAGAACAGGTGTATATATACTGAGATCATGTGACAGATCATGTCACACTTAGATTGCACACAGGTGGACTTTATTTAACTAATTACTTTATTTAACTGACTTCTGAAGGTAATTGGTTGCACCAGATCTTATTTAGGGGCTTCATAGCAAAAGGGTGAATACATATGCACGCATCACTTTTCTGTTTTTTTATTAATTTTTTGAAACAGGTTATTGTTTTCATTACACTTCACCAATTTGGACTGTTTTGTGTATGTCTATTAAGTGAAATGCAACAAAATAGGAAAAACGCCAAGGGGGATGAATACTTTTACAAGGCACTGTGGGTACTGTCCGGGTTCCTCTCTAGGTTTCTTCCTAGGTTCTGGCCTTTCTAGGGAGTTTTTCCTAACCACCGTGCTTTTACACCTGCATTGCTTGCTGTTTGGGGTTTTAGGCTGGGTTTCTGTACAGCACTCTGTGACATCAGCTGATGTAAGAAGGGCTTTATAAATAAAACACATTTGAGGTAGCACATGAGGGCATTTCTCTGTTGAGATCATTTACTTATTAATTTCTAGATAGATGCAGATGGGGGGGGCTATATAGGGCGTGGCTACGGTTTGTTTGGGGAGGGGTTGTAAGCTATCTGGTGGGCTGACAGGAGGGGGGTCTGCTGGGTTGGTGGATCTTGTCCACCTTGTCTGTCCTTCTCTCTCTCTCTCTCTCTCTCTCTCATTGGTATGTGTATAGATTCAAGGACACCTTGATAATGGGAGAGAGTAAAACTCAGCCTCCATTTCCCTATGCTGATTGTTAAAGGCTGAAACCACGCTGAGCCTGACCTCTAAAGATTACCTATTACCTGTGTGTGTGTGTGTGTGTGTGTGTGTGTGTGTGTGTGTGTGTGTGTGTGTGTGTGTGTGTGTGTGTGTGTGTGTGTGTGTGTGTGTGTGTGTGTGTGTGTGTGTGTGTGTGTGTGTGTGTGTGTGTGTGTGTGTGTGGGGACATGTTTAACTATACTTGTGGGGACAAGAATAGTACACTTTTTTTTTTTGACCAACTGGGGACATTTTGTTGGTCCCCACAAGGTCAAATGCTGTTTCTACAGGGTTTAGGGTTAAAGTTAGAATTAGTGTTAGGTTTAAGAGGGTTTCTGTTTTTGCTGGTATTAAACCTTGGGTTGCACGGGCCTATTGCAACTTTCTGCCCTGTTTCTACATTGTACATCTGACCGGTCTGGAGAGGGTGGGAGAACATGAAAGGCCGAGAGCCCCAGAGGGGTCACCCACAACAGTTCAACAACAGGAGAATTAGGTTTAGGGTTAAGGGCTAGGGTTAGGTTTAGGGTTAGGGTTAGGTTTAGGTTTAGGGTTAGGTTATGTTTAGGGGTTAGGGAAAATAAAATTTAGAATGAGACTGAGTTTTACAGCAATTTTCCTGCAATTCTACACATTTTGCCAATGGAGTCATTTTTGTTGTTAATATGATTCTGAGTGTCTCTTGGCATGTGTGACGGATGTCTGTGTCCCAGGCGGAGATCTCAGCTGACCCGTGTCCGCTTTAACGCTAACTGGAAGAGGGAATAATGGGTAAGGGGTGGGACGGCCACGCCCTTACGGCTGACAGGGCAGTCAGTGACCAATCTGTCTCACTGACATTTACACCATTACACCACACACATACAAACACGCAGACACACACAGACACACAAACACACACACACACAGCCATTGTTCTGCCTCTCCTCTCTCAGTATTTCCTTCTATCACTTTCGCCATCTTCCTTCTTTCCCGCTCTATTTTTAATTTTCCCCTTTCTTTCTTTCTCTATCTTCCTCTTTTTCTTAATCTATTTTAGTTCTTTTTCACTCCCTCTTGTCTACTTGTTTCTCTGTCTCTCACTTTCCCTTTCCCTCTTTTTCTTGCTGATTTGTTTCTCATTTGATATAACCTTTCATCCTGTCATGTGCAATGCTTACAAGTAATTGCATTTCCATCCTTCTCTCTTTCTCACCCTCTCTCTATCTCTATCTTCCACTCACCCTGTCTCTATCTCTATCTTCCACTCACCCTCTCTCTATCTCTATCTTCCACTCACCCTCTCTCTATCTCTATCTTCCACTCACCCTCTCTCTATCTCTATCTTCCACTCACCCTGTCTCTACTTATATCTTCCACTCACCCTGTCTCTACCTTTATCTTCCGCTCACCCTCTCTCTACCCATCTTCCGCTCACCCTCTCTCTACCCATCTTCCACTCACCCTCTCTCTACCTCTATCTTCCACTCACCCTCTCTCTACCTATATCTTCCACTCACCCTCTCTCTATCTTTATCTTCCACTCACCCTCTCTCTACCCATCTTCCACTCACCCTCTCTCTACCTATATCTTCCACTCACCCTCTCTCTACCTCTATCTTCCACTCACCCTCTCTCTATCTCTATCGTCCACTCACCCTGTCTCTACTTATATCTTCCACTCACCCTCTCTCGATCTCTATCTTCCACTCACCCTCTCTCTATCTCTATCTTCCACTCACCCTCTCTCTACCTATATCTTCCACTCACCCTCTCTCTACCTCTATCTTCCACTCACCCTCTCTCTATCTCTATCGTCCACTCACCCTGTCTCTACTTATATCTTCCACTCACCCTCTCTCGATCTCTATCTTCCACTCACCCTCTCTCTATCTCTATCTTCCACTCACCCTCTCTCTACCTATATCTTCCCCTCACCCTCTCTCTATCTCTATCTTCCACTCACCCTGTCTCTACCCATCTTCCACTCACCCTGTCTCTACCCATCTTCCACTCACCCTCTCTCTACCCATCTTCCACTCACCCTCTCTCTACCCATCTTCCACTCACCCTCTCTCTACCTCTATCTTCCACTCACCCTCTCTCTATCTCTATCGTCCACTCACCCTGTCTCTACTTATATCTTCCACTCACCCTGTCTCTACCCATCTTCCACTCACCCTCTCTCTACCCATCTTCCCCTCACCCTCTCTCTATCTCTATCTTCCACTCACCCTCTCTCTACCCATCTTCCACTCACCCTCTCTCCTTCTGTCGTGACTTGTCACAAACTCCAAACTTCGGTTGAGTCATCATTTAACCCCAGACAAGATGGATCCACACTTCCTTCACATCTGACAACGCCAGGTACAGTATGTCTACATTTAGTTTGTTATATAACGGCAGGATCAGTGAAGTCCTTGAGATATTTTCTGACATGTCACATCAGATAGAGAGAGAGTAAGAGAGAGCGAAAGAGAGAGAGCGAGAGAGACGGAGAGAGTGAAAGAGAGCTGGAGAGAGAGTGAGAGAGAGAACAAAAGAGAGAGACCAAAAGAGAGCGAGATAGAGAGAGAGAGCGAGAGATGGTGAAATAGGTAGAGAGAGAGGAGGGCGACCAAGCCACATAGCTTACAGGTAATTATAGAAACCCTCCGCTACCTCCCTCCAGACCCTCCACTCTCCCCCAGTCAGCGGTCAGGTCCAGCCCAGGAGAGTGAGTCTGAGACAGGCCTGATTCCTAGACACCTCCCTCGTGGGTCTGGTAGTGTAATTGACCAGCTTTGGGGAGTGACAGCTTTGACAGGTTCCTAAATAAGACCAGGCAGTTTTCCCCAGCTTGCTCTCACAGGGCAAAGGTAGCTTAAAGGGCAATCTGCAGTTCAAACAACAACAAAACAACTACCCCGCCACTGTTTTAGCAAAACAGTTGAGGGATGGAGAAATGAAACCACTCTCAATTGCATAGATGAGGCTACGGATGCCTGAGTGACCATCAAACTGATAGTTTTATCCATGTTTTTGAGGCAATAGGGTCAAACAAGCTCATATGTTGTGTTGACCTAAACTTAAGCATTAAGCATGTTTTTCAAGAATCATTAGGTTTGTCATTCATTTAAAAGTCCACAAATGGATCTACAAATTGCAGATCGCCCCTTTACCTTCATCCCCAGGGGAGAATGACATATATATATTTATACAGTACTAGACACACTTACTCATTATTACTATTATTACTATTCTACATTGTAGAATAATAGTGAAGACATCAAAACTATGAAATAACACATATGGAATCATGCTGTAAACAAAAAAGTGTTAAAGTGAGATTCTTCAAAGTAGCCACCCTTCGCCTTGATGACAGCTTTGCACACTCTTGGCATTCTCTCGACCAGATTCACCTGGAATGCTTTTCCAACAGTCTTGAAGGAGTTCCCACATATGCTGAGCACTTGCTGGCTGCTTTTCCTTCACTCTGCGGTCCAACTCATCCCAAACCAATTAGGCTGAGGTTGGGTGATTGTGGAGTCCAGGTCATCTCATGCAGCCCTCCATCACTCTCCTTCATTGGTCAAATAGCCCTTACACAGCCTGGAGATGTGTTGGGTTATTGTCCTGTTGAAAAACAAATTATAGTCCCACTAAGCGCATAACAGATGGGATGACGAATCCCTGCAGATTGCTGTGGTAGGCATGCTGGTTAAGTGTGCCTTGAGTTCTAAATAAATCACCAACAGTGTGACCAGCAAAGCACCCGCACACCATCACACCTCCTCCTCCATGCTTCAAGGTGAGAACCACACATGCGGAGATAATCTGTTCAGCTGCTCTGCGTCTCACAAAGACAGGGCGGTTGGAACCATAAATCTCACATTTGGACTCATTGGACAAAAGGACATGGCGCCGGAAGAAATGGAAGCAGTTTTATGGGCGTCCAGCCAATTGTGCTATTATGTGGTTTTGTTCACGTTATTTGTAACTTATTTTGTACATAATGTTTCTGCAACCGTATCTTACGGCAAAAAAATAGCTTCTGGATATCAGGACAGCGATCATTCACCTCGGATTAGACAAAGATTTTTTCTCTACTTATCCCAGGTATTGGCAAGAGAAAGAGACGCAGGTACAGAGGACACAGAGCGGGATGCCTCGTACGGATCCGCCGAAGGCGAGTGGGAAAGTTGCCGTTACCGTTAATATTACTCGGCAACGTGCAATCATTGGACAATAAATTAGATGAGGTACGATCACGAATATCCTACCAACGGGACATCAAAACTGTAATATCCTATGTTTCATGAAATCGTGGCTGAATGAGGACACCGGCAAGATAGAACAGCACACTTCGGTAAGATGAGGGGGGGGGTGCACAAAATCTAAGGAAGTCTCTAGATTGTGTTCACCTGAAGTAGAGTATCTTGTTATCAATTGCAGACGTCACTACTTGCCCAGAGAGTTTTCAGCAAAACCTTTCGTGGCTGTTTATTTACCACCACAGACGGATGCTGGCATTAAAACCACACTCAGTCAGCTGTATAAGGTAATAAGCCAGTCAGTTGTATAAGGTAATAAGCAAACAGGAAACCACTCACCCAGAGGCGGCGCTCCTAGTGGCCGGAGACTTTAATGCAGGGAATCTTAAATCAGTTCTACCTAATATCCATCATCATGTTAAATGTGCAACCAGAGGGAAAGCAATTCTAGATCACCTGTACTCCACACACAGAGACGCGTACAAAGCTCTCCCTCGCCCTCCATTTGGTAAATCTGACCACAACTCTATCCTCCTGATCCCTGCTTACAAGCAAAAATTAAAGCAGGAAGCCCCGGTGACTCGGTCTATAAAAAAGTGGTCAGATGAAGCAGATGCTAAACTACAGGACTGTTTTGCTATCACAGACTGGAATATATTCCGGGATACTTCAGATGGCATTGAGGAGTACACCACATCAGTCACTTGCTTTATCAATTGAGGACGTCATTCCCACAGTGACTGTACGTACATACCCCAACCAGAAGCCATGGATTACAGGCAACATTCGCACTGAGCTAAAGGGTAGAGCCGCTGCTTTCAAGGTGCGGGACTCTTACAAGAAATCCTGCTATGCCCTGCGACAAACCATAAAACAGGCAAAGCGTCAATACAGGGCTACGATTGAATCGTACTACACCGGCAGATGCCCATCTTATGTGGCAGGGCTTGCAAACTATTACAGACTACACAGTGAAGCACAGCCGCGAGCTGCCCAGTGACACGTGCCTACCAGACGCTTCGAGGCAAGAAACACTGAGGCATAATTGAGAGCATCAGCCGTTCCGGACGACTGTGTGATCACGCTCTCCATAGCCGACGTGAGTAAGACCTTTAAACAGGTCAACATACACAAGGCTGCGGGCCAGACGAATTACCAGGACGTGTGCTCCAGGCATGTCCTGACCAACTGGCAGGTGTCTTCACTGACATATTCAACATTTCCCTGATTGAGTCTGTAATACCAACATGTTTCAAGCAGACCACCATAGTCCCTGTGCCCAAGAACACAAAGGCAACCTGCATAAATGACTACAGACCCGTAGCACTCATGTCCGTAGCCATGAAGTGTTTTGAAAGGCTGGTAATGGCCCACATCAACACCATTATCCAAGAAACCCTAGACCCACCCTAATTTGCATACCGCCCAAACAGATCCACAGATGATGCAATCTCTACTGCACTCCACACTGCCCTTTCCCACTTGGACAAAAGGAACACCTATGTGAGAACGCTATTCATTGACTACAGCTCAGCCTTCAACAACATAGTACTCTCAAAGCTCATCACTAAGCTAAGGATCCTGGGACTAAACACCTCCCTCTGCAACTGGATCCTGGACTTACTGACGGGCTGCCCCTAAGTGGTGAGGGTAGGTAGCAACACATCTGCCAAGCTGATCCTCAACACTGGAGCGCCCCAGGGGTGTGTGCTCAGTCCCCTCCTGTACTCCCTGTTCACCCACGACTGCATGGCTAGGCACAACTCCAACACCATCATTAAGATTGCAGACGACACAACAGTGATAGGCCTGATCACCGACAACGACGAGACAGCCTATCCTCAATGTAACTAAGACTAAGGAGATGATTGTGGACTACAAGAAAAGGAGGACCGAGCACGCCCCCATTCTCATCGACGGGGCTGTAGTGGAGCAGGTTGAGAGCGGTCCGAACACACCAAGACAGTCATGAAGAGGGCACGACAAAGCCTATTCCCCCCTCAGGAAACAAAAATATTTTTCATGGGTCCTCAGATCCTCAAAAGGTTCTACAGCTGCAACATCGAGAGCATCCTGACTGGTTGCATCACTGCCTGGTAATTGCTCGGCCTCCGACCGCAAGGCACTACAGAGGGTAGTGCGTACGGCCCAGTACATCACTGGGGCTAAGCTGTCTGCCATCCAGGACCTCTACACCAGGCGGTGTCAGAGGATGGCCCTAAAAATTGTCAAAGACCCCAGCCACCTCAGTCATAGACTGTTCTCTCTACTATCGCATGGCAAGCGGTACTGGAGTGCCAAGTCTTGGACAAAAAGGTTTCTCAACAGTTTTACCCCAAGCCATAAGACTCCTGAACAGGTAATCAAATGGCCACCCGGACTATTTGCATTGTGTGCCCCCACCAACCCCTCTTTTACTCTGCTGCTACTCTCTGTTTATCATATATGCATAGTCACTTTAACTATACATTCATGTACATACTATCTCAATTGGCCCGACCAATCAGTGCCCCCGCACATTGGCTAACTGGGCTATATGCATTGTGTCCCGCAACCCACCACCTGCCAACCCCTCTTTTACGCTACTGCTACTCTCTGTTAATCATATATGCATAGTCACTTTAACCATGTCTACATGTACATATTACCTCAATCAGCCCGACTAACCGGTGCCTGTATGTAGCCTCGCTACTGTTATAGCCTCGCTACTGTTATTTTTCACTGTCTTTTTACTGTTGTTTTTATTTCTTTACTTACCTATTGTTCACATAATACATTTTTTGCACTGTTGGTTAGAGCCTGTAAGTAAACATTTCACTGTAAGGTCTACACCTGTTGTATTCGGCCCACGTGACAAATAATCTTTGATCTGATTTTATTTGACAGATTTCCACCGGTCTAATGTCCATTGCTCATGTTTCTTGGCCCAAGCAAGTCTCTTCTTATTATTAGTGTCTTTTAGCAGTGGTTTCTTTGCAGCAATTTGACCATGAAGGCCTGATTCACGCAGTATGCTCTGAACAGTTGATGTTGAGATGTGTCTGTTACTTGAACTCTGTGAAGCATTTATTTGGGCTGCAATTTCCGAGCCTGGTAACTCTAATGAACGTATCCTCTGCAGCAGAGGTAACTCTGGGTCTTAATTTCCTGTGGTGCTTCTCATGAGAGCCAGTTTGATCGTAGCGCTTGATGGTTGACATTTTCCGGATTGACTGACCTTCATGTCATAAAGTAATGATGGACTGTCATTTCTCTTTGCTTATTTGATATGTTCTTGCTATAATATGGACTTGGTCTTTTACCAGATAGGGCTATCTCCTGTATACCACCCTACCTTGTCACAACACAACTGATTGGCTCAAATGCATTAAGAAGGAAAGAAATTCATTCCACAAATGTACATTTAACAAGGCACACCTGTTAATTGAAATGCATTCAAGGTGACTCCCTCATGAAGCTGATTGAGAGAATGGCAAGAGTGTGCAAAGCTGTTATCAAGGCAAAGGGTGGCTACTTTGAAGAATCTAAACTAAATTTTAATTTGTTTAACTTCTTAGGGAGCGGCAGCAGAGGTGACGGTTTTGGAGAGTCTGGCGTGCCCAAAGTAAAATGCCTGCCACTCAGGCCCAGAAAATAGGATATGCACATAATTAGTACTATTGGATAGGAAACACTCTGAAGTTTCTAAAAGTGTTAAAATAATGTATGTGAGTATAACAGAACTGATATAGCAGGCGAAAACCCGAGGAAAATCCATCCGGATTTGCAGTTTTTTGTGACCTTTGCTCTGTTTGAGGGTGCTTATTCATTTGTATTTTACCTAGGACTGAGACTGCAGTACCTATGGCTTCCACTAGATGTCAACAGTCTTTATACAGAGCCTGGAAGCTATAGCAGTAAGCATAACGGATAGGAAGAGGAAGTAGTCAGGGGACCACTTTTGTCAACAACGTTTGACGGGCGCGAGATTATAAGCACGCCCCAGTTTATTTTCCTTTCCTATTGTTCACATTATCGTCAGGTTGAAATATTACAGTAAATATACATAAAAGGATACCTAAGGATACATTAAAAATTATGTTTGATTTGTTTGTAGAAAGTTAGAACGTGTTCTCTTCACGGTTCAATGGGCGTCTCAATATATAGTGATATTTTTTAGCTCTGATATGGGTTTTGTGTGACCCGAGCTGGATATGAATTTATGCTAATGTGGAAAATATATGAGATGCTATCCTCAAACAATCAAATGTTGTGCTTTCACCGTAAAGCCTTTTTGAAATCTGACAATGCTGTGATATTGCCAAGAAGCAGAGCTTTTGATGACTATGCAATACTTGTATATTGATGAATGTTTAATAATTCAACTTTTGGATTTTGAATTTGGCGCCTTACATTTCACCGGGTAGTGTCGGGAGTGGCCCGCTAGCGCGCCGCTACTCCCTAAGTAGTTTAACATCCCATTATGAAAGACGGCACCCTGCAAAGGGCAATGTCCCCTTCACTGCCATTAGATCTCCTTAGACCAGAGGGAATAGTGCACCCTACTGGCACTCCAACACCACTTCCAGCAGTTTCTGGTCTCCCATCCAGGACCATACAGTAGCTTCAGCTGCTGACAAATATATTCCAGGAAATAATTGCATATCAAGATTGTGGAGGTTCTGAATTAACCTGAAAAAGCCTTAAATGCTTGCAAAAATAACTCCCTCTCCTCTCTCCTCTCTCCTCCCTCCTCTCCTCTCTCCTCTCCCCTCTCCCCCTCTCTTCTCCCCGCTACACAGATACTAGTAGATTGACGGGCCACAGTCAGTTTCACACCATTTATCTTCTCAAGGCTGCTGAAACCAAGGTGTGTGAGGAGGGTGAGAAAGAGAGAAAATAAGAAAAAGAAAGTAAAAAAGAAAAGGGGGAAAATTAAGTGAAACCAGGACTGTGCCTGCAGGTGTGTGTGTGTGTGTGTGTCTGTGTGTGTGTGTGTGTGTGTGTGTCTGTGTCTGTGTCTGTGTCTGTGTGTGTGTGTCTGTGTGAGGCTAGGTAAGGTAGCCAGTAAATGAAGGACAGTCTGCTGGACACGACTGACTGGTCAAATCTGATGCTACCTTGAGCCTCTCGCTCTGCAGGGTAACATTCTGTCTCTCTCTCTCTAATGGTGACTGAATAGCCAGGGCCCAGTCTCCACAGCCAGGGCCCAGTCTACTGTGTGTGTGTGTGTGTGTGTGTGTGTGTGTGTGTGTGTGTGTGTGTGTGTGTGTGTGTGTGTGTGTGTGTGTGTGTGTGTGTGTGTGTGTGTGTGTGTGTGAGCATTTGTGTGTTTGTGTGGGCATGTTTGCGTGTGTGTGTCTGTGTTTTCTTGTGTGTGTGTGTGTGTGTGTGTTTGCGTGTGTGTGTCTGAGTGCATATTCATGCTTGGCAAGGTACTGCAGTATGTTACAGGATGATACTGTGGCGTCCTTATCTCCAGTGTCTACATATGCTATCAGATGCCAAATATGCATCGTACGCCACCCACAATTCAGACTTACACACATGTGCTGCTCACATACACACACAAACACACACATGCACGCACACTCGCTCACACGCACACACAGACCAATCTTTATTGAACAAGAATCCAATTACTTAACCCAGCTTCAGGTTCTCTCCCCTCCACCTTGACAAGCTGCTTTAATATCTGCTGACAGATTGGACACAACACACATTCGCGCGCGCACACACACACACACACACACACACACACACACACACACACACACACACACACACACACACACACACACACACACACACTGCTGACCATAATAAGAGTCTGATTAAATACAAACTGTGATGCCCATCTCTTCTTCCCTGAGCCAATGAATACCAATGAGACACGATGCACAACTCACACTCTGTGTCTGCTATTGTGTGTGTGCAGCATTCTGTTTGTGTGTGTGTGTGTGTCTGTGTGTGTGCATTCGTGTGTGTGTGTGTGTTTGTGTGTGTGTATGGGGGTGCATGTGTGTGTTTTAGAGTTGTATTTAAGTCACTCCACAATGTTACAATAATAGAAACTGGAACTCAAACAGAGTTTTGAGACTAATAACAATCAAGATCAAACATGTTACAGGCATCATCTATAATACATCAAACATGTTACAGGCATCATCTATAATGCATCAAACATGTTACAGGCATCATCTATAATGCATCAAACATGGTACAGGCATCATCTATAATGCATCAAACATGTTACAGGCATCATCTATAATGCATCACACATGTTACAGCCATCATCTATAATGCATCAAACATGTTACAGGCATCATCTATAATGCATCAAACATGTTACAGCCATCATCTATAATGCATCAAACATGTTACAGGCATCATCTATAATGCATCAAACATGTTACAGGCATCATCTATAATGATTCAAACATGTTACAGGCATCATCTATAATGATTCAAACATGTTACAGGCATCATCTATAGTTCATCAAACATGTTACAGCCATCATCTATAATGCATCAAACATGTTACAGGCATCATCTATAATGCATCAAACATGGTACAGGCATCATCTATAATGCATCAAACATGTTACAGGCATCATCTATAATTTTTATTTTATTAATTTTTATTTCACCTTTATTTAACCAGGTAGGCAAGTTGAGAACAAGTTCTCATTTACAACTGCGACCTGGCCAAGATAAAGCAAAGCAGTTCAACACATACAACAACACATAGTTACACATTGGAGTAAACAAACACTCAGTCAATAATACAGTAGGAAAAAAAAAAATCTATATACAATGTGTGCAAATGAGGTAAGATCCTCACCGGCTCCAGCAGCAGAGGTGACTGTTTTGGAGAGCCTGGCGTGCCCAAAGTAAAATGCCTCCCATTTAGGCCCAGAAAATGGGATATGCATATATTTAGTACCATTGGATAGGAAACACTCTGAATTTTCCAAAACTGTTAACCATTTGTCTGTGGGTCAATCAGAACGCATTTGGCAGGCAAAACCCTGAGGAATCTCTGTCCTGAAAAAAGTCATTTTGACACATTGCTCATTTTTGAGCCCCTCCATATCCAAAATGACCATATATAGGCATGTGAACGCAGTGCACGTCGCTTCCTTATGATGTCATCAACCACGAGACGGTGTTTTACTCCATCTTGGAGGAATTTCGACCATTGAAAAACAGCATGGCAATGAGGACCCCTCTTCTGAAAACTCTTCACATTGCGCGTGCATGAGAAGGCGCTGTGCCTTATTTATCGTTTTTAGCGTTCAGTTTATATTCCGGCTGATTTATAATAGTACATATACGTAAAAGGGTTCCTAAGGATACATTTAAAACTATGTTTGATTGTTTTTGGACAAGTTTATAGGTATAATTTTAACGAGTTTGATGAGTATGGAACACTTGTATATAGCTGGATGTTTAATAATTAAATTTTCGGATTTTAAATCTGGCGCTACAGGTTTTCGCTGGTAGTGTCGGGATGATCCCGCTAGCGACCCACTGGTATTTGAGTCGATAAGGAACATAAGGCAATAAATAGGCCATGGTGGCGAAGTAATTACAGTATAGCAATTTAACACTGGAATTGTAAATGTGCAGTAGATGAATGTGCAAAGTAAAAATAGTGGGGTGCAAAGGAGCAAGATAAATAAATGACTACGGTAGGGGATGAGGTAGTTGGTTGGGCTATGTACAGGTGCAGTGATCTGTGAGCTGCTCTGACAGCTGGTGCTTAAAATTAGTGAGGGAGATAAATGTCTCCAGTTTCAATGATTTTTGTAGTTCGTTCCAGTCATTGGCAGCAGAGAACTGGAAGGAAAGGCGGCTGGAAGGAATTGGCTTTGGGGGTGACCAGTGAGATATACCTGCTGGAGCGAGTGCTACGGGTGGAGGCTGCTATGGTTACCAGCGAGCTGAGGTAAGGCGGGGCTTTACCTAGCAGGGACTTGTAGATGACCTGGAGCCGTGGGTCTGGCGACGAGTATGTAGCGAGGGCCAGCCGACTAGAGCATAGAGGTCGCAGTGGTGGTAGCCTTTTACTTTGGGCACGCCAGACTCTCCAAAACCGACACCTCAGCTGCCGCTCCCTAAGAAGATATCTATGAGGGTGCCCATGTTTACAGATTTACGATTGTACCTGGTGGGTTCCTTGATGGTTTGTGTGAGATTGAGGGCTTCTAGCTTAGATTGTAGGACTGCCGGGGTGTTAAGCATATCCCAGTTTAGGTCACCTAACAGAATGAACTCTGAAGGTAGATGGGGGGGCAATCAAGTCACATATGGTGTCCAGGGAACAGCTGGGAGCTGAGGGGGGTCTATAGCAGGCGGCAACAGTGAGAGACATTTCTGGAGAGATACATTTTTAGAATTAGAAGTTCGAACTGTTTGGGCATAGACCTGGAAAGTATTACAGAACTTTGCAGGCTATCTCTGCAATAGATTGCAACTCCTCCCCCTTTGGCAGTTCTATCTTGGCGGAAAATGTTGTAGTTGGGTATGGAAATCTCCGAATTTTTGGTGGCCTTCCTAAGCCAGGATTCAGACACGGCCAGGACATCAAAAAATGCTACAGGCATCATCTATAATGCATCAAACATGGTACAGGCATCATCTATAATGCATCAAACATGGTTCAGCCATCATTTATAATGTATTACATCATCTATACACATGCACAGTGCATTCAGAAAGTATTCAGACCCCTTGACTTTTTCCACATTTGGTACATTCATGTTCTAAAATTGATTAAATAAAAAAAAAATCTCGTCAATCTACACACAATATCCCATAATGACAAAGCGAAAACAAGATTGAAGATGTTGAATACTTTCTGAATGCGCTGTATGTATAAAAAAATAAGTACAATGGATAAAAGGACAATCAGGCACTTCTAAATAAAGGATAAGGTGACAGGCTTTGGCACAGGCATTTACATCATTGTTACCTCATAAAATTTGAACTAATTTATTGTTTTCATCAAGGCCTTAGGCCTTCAACATTTTAATTTTGTCTGGACAGCTGACAGCGAAGATCATCTCTGATGTCGTTGTATAACCCACAATAAAGCAAAGCAAGTGCAAATACGTTTACTTAAGTTACTGTTTGTGTATCGACCAGTCTCAATAGCGAGAGGGGCCACTCCTAGGGCTGTTGCGTTGACCGTATTACCGCCATACCAGCGGTCACAAGTCATGAAGGCAGTCAAATTCCACATGACCGTTTAGTCACGGTAATTCGTCTTCTCCAAACTCTGATGCTGCTGCTGGTCATTAGTAGCCTACCAAACTTGCTAACTGCCTGGTACTCAGCCCTCTATTATCCCTCTAATCACTCGGACATCAATGCAAAAGTATTAAAAAATCTAATCTAATATAGGCTATGCAATTGCGCAATAAAACAGAATGATGGTCGCTAAAAAAAAGACAAGGATCCCATCAGCTTTCTAAAGGCTAGGCATACTATATTTATTTCTCAACTTTCCTAAAATCAAGCACATTGCTTACAACAGGATTATAGCCTACCTGGCTGGCATGAAAATAAACCACGAGGAAAAGCATCCTACATTCGCTATTTAAGTGCATAGATGACATGTATTTTTCCTGTTGCCCCTGTTTCGATACAGGTGCATGATAATGATCCATTCTAAATCAAAACTAATGTCACACATATATTTTTTTGTTTATAAGATTAAATCAAGAATAGTCTGATGGGTGACAATATTAGCTTATCACTTGTGAATTATATATTTTCACTTGTGAATGATGCCCAGTTTAAGGCAAGAAACAATGCCTTGTGACTTTTTCAAATCATAGTCCAACAGTAATTTCTTCAACACCTCAAGTAGCCTAACCCTATATGTTTAGATACGGTTTGTATCACAACTAAAGTGGCCAATTTTTTTTAACATTAAGCACATTAGTCTGCTTTACAAGGGGTGTAGAGCCTAACTGGGATACATAAGGGGAATATACTTTCACCATAAAAATGCACCTTCATAATAAAAGCATTACATGCATAATTGCATTTGCTGTGACTTTTGATAATGGAACATTTGTGATTATAGCCGACTACCATGTGCACATTGCTGTGCTTATAATGTGAAGAAATAGCCTAATAGTTTATTAACATTTTAAGCTAAACGTTCTGATCTGTTGCGTCAGCCTCATTGCGTATTTTTTTTTTTATGCTAGTGGTTGTATTAATTTGGGATCTATCGCATCCCACAACTGTACCAGACTATGTTTATTCCTCTCACAGAATAGAATAGGTCGACTTTTGTACTATGGGGGATAATAGATTGACATAGGTTAGTGCTTTTGCTGTTGGTTAGGTCTGCTCATCCAGTGGTGTAAAGTCTTCTTTTCAGTCAAAAAAGCATTGACAAAGCTATCAGCTAGCAGTAAAGCTAACTAGCAATCCAATCGATCTCAAAATTCTGAAGTAAGCACCACGTATTCGAGGGATACTACAGTGTGTAGTAGTATAATATTCTATACAGTATACAACGACATTCTAAAGTAAGCACTAAACGATTGAGGGATACAACATTGTGGCATGTAGGATTCTACAGTACAATACAGTCTACAATATTTTACTACGGAATTCTACAATAAGTACTATAGTATTCTTATCAGGGCTCAGGATAAGACCCAGATGCAGACAGTTAGAATCACAGATGTTTATTAAGGTGGCAGGCGAACAACAGGTCAAGGGCAGGCAGAGGTCAGTAATCCAGGGCAGAGTCAAAAAGGTACAGAATGGCAGGCAGGGTCAGGGCAGGCAGAATGGTAAAACCCGGAAGAACTAGAAAACAGGGACAAGAGAGAACAGGAGTACGGTGAAAAACACGCTGGCAGGCTTGATGAGACAGGAAGAACTGGCAAAAGATAAACAGAAAACACAGTTATAAATGCACAGGGGCTAATGGGGAAAATGGCCGACACCTGGAGGGGGGTGGAGACAAGAACAAGACAGGTGGAACAGATCAGGGTGTGAAAATTCTATAGTAAACGATAGTATTATTTTAAGTTGGTTCTTAGCGAATTTAAATGTAAAAACTTTACAAACATTTGCCAGGAAACATACAGAGACCAATCGGACATGGTGTGGTGACCATCCGGACATGTCATCTCCTATATTGTCCCTTGAAGTATAGAGCATCTCCTATAAGCCTGATCATATCCTATACTGTATCTGACCATTTCTCTATTGCAATACAACCAGTTATTACTCTGAGTAATGAAGAGCTCATGTATGATTTCATGATTTAATTTGCTCCAGCAGGACCTTGGGGACATTTTCTTATTTCACTAAAACCAGGAGATTTTCCTTTAGAAAGGCCATAAGTCTGCTGCCATGACAGATGGGGGTCACTGAAGCTAAATGGTCCATTTATAGATTCACACTGAGAGGAGGATGTTCAGTTGGATGGTTCCTGAAGCCGTTTGTCTCCATATATTTTCATTCATCTCCAGTGATCTATGTGATAGAAGTCAAAGAGGAGCAACCTCTTCAATCGCTATATAATGTCCATATAACATTATATTTCATTATATAATATCCCTCCTATCTTCTTCCTTACGGAGTGGTTTGAAACACCACTGTACCTCTATCGGAATATCTCTTATACTACATTTCAAAAAAATGTTTTGTTAAAAACAAGTTCTTAGTTACAATGACGGCCTACACTGGCCAAACCCGGACGACGCTGTGCCAATTGTGCACCACCCTATGGGACTCCCAATCACGGCCAGTTGTGATACAGCCTGGATTAAAACCAGGGTGTCTTTAGTGACGCCTATAGCACTGAGATGCAGTGCATTAAACCGTTGTGCTACTCGGGAGCCCATACATAACAGAATGTAAGTGTACAAGTCACACACACACACCTGGGTTCAAATATATGGGTTTTTAATGATTTGTATTTGTCACGTCCAGCCCTGGGTTTCAGGCTGGCGTGTTTAGTTTGTTTTGTTTAGTAGGGTTTTTTTGGTTCTAGGTGTTGTATTTCTATGTTTGGGTTAATTGTTCCCAATTAGAGGCAGCTGATTGTCGTTACCTCTAATTGGGAACCATATATATGTTTGTGCTTTTCAATGGGGTTTGGTGGGTCATTGTTTCTTGTTTGGTTTGAGTTATATGTTCACCGTAGTTACGATCGTCGCTTGTTTATTATTTTTCCCAGTTTACGTGTAAAAATAAATATGTATACTGGAAGCATCGCTGCGTCTTGGTCCGTCACTAATGAAGATTGTGACAGTATTGTAGTACTTTTCAAATGCACAGGCCAAATCAACTCCTATTTGAAGTATTCTATTTGAAGTTTAACAAATAATGTCTATCCTTTTGACATGTTTCAAATAAAATACTATTTAAAACTACTTTCAAATGTATATATTTTTAAATACATTTCAATTACCGCTAAATACAAATGCAAGGCAAACTGGGGACGGGCTTCTTGGGGTAAAGTTCAGCATTTCAAAATACCCTTTTTGTACAGACGTCGGATCTTAATATGACCCATTTTGTTGCTGGACGAAAATAATCCTGCAGCAGGAGTATTTTAATATATATTGAATATTTAGAATCGCCGTCAAAGGGCAGCTGGAAGCGCTGTTTGTAGGCTATACAATAACTGAAACTGAAGGTTCACTGGGCATCAGTTCAACTAGCCTATGTAGGCTACGTGCAGGTTACAGCGTGTCTCGTGTGACGTTTGTGGATTACAAGAAATTGACATATTTGTATTTTTCATTAGGGAAAATCTGTTTTTTAGATCAATTTATCAAGGCACAAGGCGAGACCCAGATGCAGACACGGGAGGCAAATGGTTGGAATCAATGTTTACAATGAGTAAAAAAGGTACCGAAGGGCAGGAAGATTCACGGTCAGGGCAGGCAGGATGATCAGGCAGGCGGGAAAGTAGTCCAGAGTCAGGCAGTGGTCAAAACCGGGAGGACGAGCAAAAGAGAATGGAAAAGGAGTACGGGAAAAACCACGCTGGTTGACGACTGAACATACAAGACGAACTGGCACAGAGAGACAGGAAACACAGGTATAAATACACTGGGAAAAATATGCAACACCTGGAGGGGGTGGAGACAATCACAGGGACAGGTGGAACAGATCAGGGTGTGACACAAATGTTTTATTATATGTTCAAGGCAAGCAATAAGTTGAATAAATTGTTGGTTTGCTCAGTGCCTGTGTGGTCCAGTGTTTACGGCACACATATGCCAGAGTTGGCATGGGTCCAAATCTGGACCATTGCCGTTTGAATGTCTGGAGGAACTGGTACTGTCCTAGTTACTCTCTGTGGGCTGTAATGTCTGGAGGAACTAGTACCGTTGTAGTTACTCTCTGTGGGCTGTACTGTCTGGAGGAACAAGTACTGTCCTAGTTACTCTCTGTGGGCTTTAATGTCTGGAGGAACTAGTACTGTTGTAGTTACTCTCTGTTAGCTGTACTGTCTGGAGGAACTAGTACTGTTCTATTTCAAGTCATTTCTGAAGGAAGTAAATTACTTTTTACTCCACTAAATGTTACCATAATCATTTAAGTTACAAGATTAATATTTTTATATTGTCGCTGTCGGATGAAAACCTCGTAACTACAAATTTGGTCATTTTCATTTATTTACATGAATCAATACTTTTGGTTACCCTTAACGTCCGTGTGAACATTTTACAGTCCCTTGACCAATGTACTCAAAATAGCTTGTTATCAAAACTCTTAAGTCCATTGGCTATCAAAGTTTTTCATCAAACCCTGTATCTCCATCATGGCTCTTGAAGTGAAGTCTTCACTCCTGAGGATATTTTTGCTTGTGGATTCTTAGCAAGATGCGATCAGAGGTAAGTGGCACTTTCATAACCTACTGCCTTTGTAATATTATATATTTCTGGAGTATGATAAGTATTAAAAATATGTTTTGAGGGCGAGTGTAAATCAAATGGCTAGCTAGCTAGTTAGCTTTGGTTAACCCAGAATCTGACAGACAAAGTGTAATCTCCTGTTTTTAGCTCCCCATATGATCCCTGCTTGTTGGCTAACTAGCCACCTTGTCATTGGCATAACGAGTGAACAGATATGTGTGGCAATAGCTAACTAGCTATCACATTAGGTTGCCACTAGGTAAACTGGCTAAGATAGCTAGCTAACGTTAGCTAGATCAACCGGTCAGTCTATCGCAGCATCCTCTCTCTCTCTCTCTCTCTCTCTCTCTCTCTCTCTCTCTCTCTCTCTGTGTGTGTCTCTGTGTGTCTAAATGGCATTCTGTTTTTATGACAAGGTGTATAAGCACATCTGGCAAACAGTCAGTGTATCATCTCAGTCAGCTTTTTGTGCCATGTAAACTAGATTTTTTTGTTGTTGGGGTTATTAGATACAAGGAGTAGACATGTCCTTCATTTCATATACGGAACTAGGATATTCTCCGTAATGGGACAGTTTCTACATGCATCCAATCAGGACCTTAGAAATGTACATGATAAAGTATAAGTTCAAGGAGATATCTGGGCTGAGATATTGCAACACACACATGATGCGCATGCTATACTTACATACTGTATTTGTAGAATATTCTAACTAAGGGTATGTGTCAACATGCTGACATACACTACATGACCAAAGGTATTTGGACACCTGCTCATTCGAACAAAATCATGGGCATTAATACGGAGTTGGTCCCCCCTTTTGCTGCTATAACAGCCTCCACTCTTCTGGGAAGGCTTCCATTGCTCCATTGCCACAAGAACATTAGTGAGGTCGGGCACTGATGTTGGGCAATTGGCCTGGCTCGCAGTCATCATTCCAATTCATCCCATTCGATGGGGTTGAGGTCAGGGCTTTGTGCAGGCCAGTCAAGTTCTTCCACATCGATCTCGAGTAACCATTTCTGTATGGAACTCGCTTTGTGCACGGGACCATTGTCATGCTGAAACAGGAACTGTTGCCTTCCCCAAACTGTTGCCACAAAGTTGGAAGCACTGAATCGTCTAGAATGTCATTGTACACTGTAGTGTTAAGGTTTACCTTCACTGGAACTAAGGGAAAAAGCCCGAACCATGAAAAATTATTATTCCTCCACCAAACTTTACACTTGGCAGTATGCATTTGGCAGGTAGCGTTCTCCTGGCATCCGCCAAACCCAGATTCTTCCCACGGACTCCAGTGAACACGTTTCCACTGCTCCAGAGTCCAATGGCAGCGATTTTTACACCACTCCAGTCGACGCATGCCATTACGAATGGTGATCTTAGACTTGTGTGCGGCTGCTCAGGCATGGAAACCCATTTCATGAAGCTCCTAACAAACAGTTATTATGCTGATGTTGCTTCCAGAGGCAGTTTGGAGCTCGGTAGTGATTGCAACCATGGACAGACTATTTCTTTACGGGCTACGTTCTTCAGCACTCGGTGGTCTCGTTCTGTGGCCTGACACTTTGCGGCTGAGCCGTTGTTGCTCCAAAATGTTTCCACTTCACAATAACAGCACTTACAGTTGACCAGGGCAGCTCTAGCAGGAAAACAATTTACTGACTTGTTGGAAAAGTGGCATCCTATGACGGTGTGCTCGATCTTATACACCTGTCAGCAACGGGTGTGGCTGAAATAGCCAAATCAACTAATTTAAAGGGGTGTCCATGTAGTACATATAGTGACATTACAAAGTATTCATACCCATTGACTTATTCCACATTTTGTTGTTACAGCCTGAATTCAAAATGGATTTAAAAAAATAATAATAATCTGCCATCTACACACAATACCCCATAATGAGAAAGTGAAAACATGTTTTAAGAAATGTTTGCAAAGTTATTGAAAGTGAAATGTAAAAAGATCTAATTTACATAAGTATTCACACCCCTGAGGCGCACCTTTGGCAGCGATTACAGTTGAGTCTTTCTGGGTAAGTTTCCACCCCTGAATTGTGTAACATTTACCCATTATTCTTAATAAAATTCTTCAAGCTCTGTCAAATTGGTTGTTCATTGCTAGACAACAATTGTCAGGTCTTGGCATAGATTTTTTATTAAATTTAAGTCAAAACTGTAACTAAGCCACCCAGGAACATTCACTGTCTTCTTGGTAAGCAACTCCAGTGTAAATTTTGCCTCGTGTTTTAGGTTATTATCCTGCTTAAAGGTGAATTCATCTCCCAGTGTCTGGTGGAAAGCAGACTGAACCAGGTTTTCCTCTGGGATTTTGCCTGTATAGGCTTCCTCCTTTTCACTCTGTCAATTTGGTTAGTATTGTGAAGTAACTACAATGTTATTGGTCCATCCTCAGTTTTTCCCTATCACAGCCATTAAACTCTGTAACTGTTTTAAAGTCACCATTGACCTCAAGGTGAAATCCCTGAGCGGTTTCCTTCCTCTCCGCAACTGAGTTAAGAAGGAAGCCTGTATCTTTGTAGTGACAGGGTGTATTGATACACCATCCAAAGCGTAATTAATAACTTCACCATGCTCAAAGGGATATTCAATTGGTCTGCTACCAATAGTTGCCCTTCTTCGCGAGGCATTGGAAAAACTCCCTGGTCTTTGTGGTTGAATCTATTTTTGAAATTCACTTATTATGTGACTTGTTAAGCCAATTTTTACTCCAGAATTTGTTTAGGCCTTGTCATAATAAGGATGTTGAATACTTATTGACTCAATACATTTCAACTTTTCATATTTAATTAATTTGTGAAATGTATTATAAACATAATTCCACTTTGACATTATTGGGTATTGTAGGGCAGTGACAAAAAAATCTAAATGTAATACATTTTAAATTCAGGCTGTAACACAACAAAATGTGGAAAACGTCAAGGGATGTGAATACTTTCTGAAGGCAATGTATATGATAACAACCCCCAGGCTTGCCCAACCAACAGGGTTTACAGATGGGGAAAACAGTTATGGAATCAAATCATGTCAAACAAATAGAAAGAGATTCAGAGGCCTGACAACTAGGATGCAGAAGTATGTGAAGAATACTATCTGCTTAACAGATATGGAAACAGGGCTGTGTGTGTGTGTGTGTGTGTGTGTGTGTGTGTGTGTGTGTGTGTGTGTGTGTGTGTGTGTGTGTGTGTGTGTGTGTGTGTGTGTGTGTGACATCTGCCAGTGGGCCTGCAGAAGTCGTTTCTCAAGCTAATCTGCTTTGTTTCATGTAAGGCTGACTGACAGTCAAGTCTACCAGAGAAACTATGACTGAACCGTCCTTAGAACTAGTGTTAGGAAACCAACTAGGCAGCATACAACTATCACTACTCTCATTAAATCTAGGGGTCTTAGGCCTGGCTAAATGATCTGCAACCTTTCTGTTTGTGTGCATCAACGTGAGAAGTCAGAGTACGCAGCCAGTGTAGGAGCAAACATACCAGGTCCAGGCTGAGCTCTGTCTCAACTCTCTAGTCAGATCTTTAATAACTTAAATCAACTGTGTAGACAATGTTAGAACTTTACATGATGAGATCTGTCTGGACTCTCTAGTCGGATCTTTAATAACTTAACACAATAGATCTGGTAAAAGATAATACAAGGAAAAAAAATGTTATTTTGTATTTTTTCTGTACCATCATCTTTGAAATGCAAGAGAAAGGCCATGTATTTTTCCAGCCCAGGTGCAGTGTATGTACAACGTTTTAGACGGATCCAATGAACCATTGCATTTCTGTTTAAAATGTTGTATCAAGACTGCCCAAATATGCCTCATTTGTTTATTAATAACTTTTTATGTTCAAAATTGTGCACTCTCCTCAAACAATGGCATGGTATTATTTCACTGTAATAGCTACTGTAAATTGGACAGTGCAGTTAGATTAACAAGAATTTAAGCTTTCTACCAATATCAGATATGTCTATGTCCTCGGAAATGTTCTTGTTACTTACAACCTCAGCCGACGTTAGCTCAACCATCCCGTGGAAGGGACACCGATCCCGATCAACTGTGTGGACAATGTTAGAACTTCACATGCTGAGCTCTGTCTCGACTCTCTAGTCAGATCTTTAATAACTTAACCTTGTGTTGGCTTAAGGGTCGAAAATGACCCGCCACTATGTTTAACAGCAGAGAAAACTACCTAAATGATATTTTTTCAGCTTGAAATTTGATGACTTTTCCTAGAGTGACTTCAACATTAGAAAAAGTGAAAAGTGTTCATATTTCCATGAAAGCTGTACACAACCAGGGTACAAAGATTGTCTTAGGGTCATTTACACACCACAAAGACACACACACAATGAGAAATTTAGATTTTGTGCTACTGACATTCTAACTCAGACAAAACTAAAACGTTCTTGTGCATGTGCAGAATCTCCACTCCACGATTCCACACGACTCGGAGTTCACAGACAAAATAAACAAAATTTCAGACAAGCTAAACAAAATAAACATTTCTTGAAAGCATTGTTAACTAATGGGGGAATGCAGTCAGTCTATAAAGGTGCTGCAGATGACAGTCCCCCCATTTCTCTCTTTGCTGAAGCCATGAGTGCACGTTTCAGTGCCCAACAGGTCATAGATCTGATTGTTTCAGATGGCCAGGAGGAACAAGAGAACAATGATTTAGAAGAGGACGAGGTATCTGAAGAAGAAGATGGGGAGGAATACAACCCTGAGCACGATGCATCATCTTCAGATGAAGAAGAAATCCCCCCAAGCTGAAAGAGAGACATTTTTGTAAAAGAACAGCAAAATAACATGGTCCTTGTCACCATATGACAACCAGGGCAGGATGGCAGCACAAAATGTTATAAGGATGACCCCAGGGCCCACAATACATGCAGTTGCCCATGCCCAGGACATCGCCTCAACATTCTACATTCTACACCAGCAATCAAAAAAATAATCTTGGAGATGACACATTTGGAGGGTTTCAGTAAATATGGAGACAACTGGAAAAGGATAGATGAGATTGACCTGCGTGCCTACATAGGGCTGCTAATCTTAGCGGGTGTGTATAGGTCCCAAGGCGAGGCTACATGTAGTCTCTGGGATGCAGAGAGTGGAAGGACGATTTTCTGTGCCACAATGCCACTGAAAGTCTTTCACACTTTCTCAAGAATGCTACGATTTGATAACCGTCAAGACCTGAAAGACGTGTGAGAGACAAACTGGCGGCCATAAGAGAGGTTTGGGAGAAGTGGGTGGAGCGTCTGCCATACCTCTACAACCCTGGGCCTGAAGTAACAGTGGATGGTTCCATTCAGAGGTACATTTTTTATTTTCATGTAATTAATGTAAGTGATTTTCACTGTTAATTGTATTATGTATTGCTGTAAAATCATTGACCTATGTGATTGTTTTCTGTGACACTGATACTAATTACTGATAGTAATCTCTTTTGTCAAAGGTTGCTGTCCTTTCCGGCAGTATATGCCCAGGAAGCCAGCAAAGAATGGCATCAAGATATGGGTGGCCTGTGACGCACAATCCAGCTGCGCTTGGAAGATGCAAGTCTACACAGGGAAGCCGACCAGTGGAGGCCCAGAGAAGAACCAGGGGATGCGGGTTGTGCTTGATGTGACAGATGGACTGAGGGGGCACGTGTGACAATTTCTTCACCTCTTATGAACTAAGCCAGCAGCTCCTGAAGAGGAAGATCACCATGGTTGGCACAGTTAGAAAGAACAAGTCTGAGCCCCCCCCTGCACTCCTCGCAACAAGGGGGAGAGAGGCCTTCTCATCAAAGTTTGTCTTCACCACCACTAGTTTCTTACCTCCCAAAGAGGAACACGAATGTGGTCCTCCGGAGCACACTGCACAAAACGGCTGAGATCAGTGATCGTGAGGACAGGAAGCCAGCCATCATCCTGGACTACAACTACAACAAAGGAGGCATGGAAAACCTGGACAAGGTGATTGGAACTTACAGCTGCAAAAGGATGACTGCCCGCTGGCCACTGGTCATCTTCCATAGCATCATTGATGTGTCCTCATACAATGCCTTCGTGATATGGAACATGATCAACCCTATCTGGACGCCTGATAAGCGGAACAAGAGGAGGGTGTTCCTGGAGGAGCTGAGAAAGGCACTTGTAACCCCACACATTCAAAGAAGGGAGTGCCTCCCCCCCACAGCAGCCTTTGCAGCACTTGTGAAATCTGTTCTGAATCTTGTCCTGATCCACCTGAGGCTGCAGCTGGGGCAGGCAAGAGGAGGAGATGCCAATTCTGCCCCCCAAAGGACTGTAAAGCAAATACTATGTTCCGCACATGTGAGAAATACATCTGCAAAGTCCATGCACACACACTTGCATACTGTCCTACATGTGCTAATTAGAGTTGATTGATTTATGTTCTTCACATTTTTGTTTTGCATCTATTATCTTATTATATTCTTGTTTATTGTTGTTGTTTATACACCTTGTGGGTGGGGGCAATGGTAAAAAAAAATAGGAGAAGACTAGTATTTTGTAGTTGAATTCCTCATTGTGCAGTATATAAGAATATATCACTATTTTGCCAAAACAGTTTGACTGTTATTGTTTCCCTTCAATAAAATGCATTCAAATTACTTTCTGCACATTTCTGCTACTTTCTTTGACTATACAAGTGCTATCTCTTGCTAAAAAATGTATGTTTACACCTATGCAGTACCTTAAGCAATAATCAGAATAATAATAAACCTCTACTTTAGTAAATAAAACAATTATGACAGGTGTGTTGTAATAAAAATGAGTGGTGTCCACTGATTAAATGCAAAGTTTGTGATGAATGACAGGTTGTTTCTTCATGCAAAATAGATTTGGGGGTTTAAAATTAAATTAAGCTGCTTTATTTTAGAGGTTTAGTGAAGGCAGGTCATTTTTAACACAAGGGTTAAATCAACTATGTAGACAATGTTAGAGCTTTACGAGGAGCTGCATTTGTTCTGCCTCTGTTGCCACGTGATTACTAGACTGTTGTTGAGTTTTGACCAAGGATATTTAGCTTTTCTATTTTTTGGAAGGATATTAATTTTGCCACTTTTGAAAATAACAAACACCTTCTTTCCCATTTTAGTAATACTGTACTTCAATATGTTTTCAACAGCACTGGAGTGACATAGTAGGATTTAGATATTTATACACACTTTACACATCAATAGCACGTAGTTCCTATGTTGCCTGTATTAAGAATTGCTTGTCATGTGCCAGTCACCATGAACAATTATTTCAAATAGGATTTTATATAATTTTTTGACATAGAGAAAAGACTGTCCACCTCTTACAGTAAGTAACGAGCCATATCAGGCGTTAGATATTAGCTGATGTTTTAGTTGTTGCAGTGTGGAAGTGGCTAAAGTGCTTAAGTGAGAACCATTTCCATATTTCTTATTCTGATAATGGAGCGCCCTGCCATCACCAAATTACCCTAACACTTCTAAAACACAACCTGCCAATAACCGCCTCCCAACACACACACACACACACACACAAATGAACGTACACATGCACGCGCATACACACACACACACACACGCAGGCACCATAGCACACACACACTGCTAAAACACATCCTACCAACAAACTCAATTAGCTAATGTCCAAAACTGTGGTGTCCGCACACCCACTGCATTTAATGGATGTGTGTGTGTGCCTGCCACAAAGCTCCATCTCTCTCTGAAGATACACAAATATACAATAAACAAAAATATAAACGCAACATGTAAAGTGTTGGTCCCATGTTTCATGAGCTGAAATAAAAGATCCCACAAATGTTTCCTACACACAAAAAACTTTTTCTCTCAAATTATGTGCACAAATTTGTTTACATCCCTGTTAGTGAGCATTTCTCCTTTGCCAAGATATTTCATCCACCTGACAGGTGTGGCATATCAAGAAGCTGATTAAACACCATGAACATTACACAGGTGCACCTTGTGCTGTGGACAATAAAAGGCCACTGTAAAATGTGCAGTTTTGTCACACAACACAATGCCTCAGATTTCTCAAGTTTTGAGGGAGCGTGCAATTGGCGTACTGACTACATAAATGTCCACCAGAGCTGTTGCCAGATAAGCCGCCTCCAACGTCATTTTAGAGTATTTATCAGTACGTTCAACCAGCCTCTCAACCACAGACCACGTTTAAGCACGCCAGCCCAAGACCTCCACATCCGGCTTCTTCACTTGAGGGATCATCTGAGACCAGCCACCCAGTCAGCTGATGAAACTGAGGAGAATTTCTGTCTGTAATAAAGCCCTTTTGTGGGGGAAAACATATTCTGATTGGCTGGGCCTGGCTCCCCAGTGGGTGGGCCTGGCTCCCAAGTGGGTGGGCCTATGCCCTCCCAGGCCCACCCATGGCTGCACCCCTGCCCAGTCCTGTGAAATCCAAAGATTAGTGCCTCATTTATTTATTTCAATTGACTGATTTCCTTATATGAACTGTAACTCAGTAAAATAGTTTAAATTGTTGCATGTTTCATTTATATTTTTGTTCAGTATTTGTTTCTTCAAACTGCCTATCTACAAGTTCCCATACCACCAATCAGAACACAATTCCTGCCCTGTCCCTCCAATCAGAATGTACTTCCTTGCCTGTCCCTCCAATCCAGAGCCTTGTGTTTTTCCTGTCCTGTATTTTCTGTAGGGAGCAGAGTGTGGTGGCTTCCATCAGTGCTTGGCCCTCAGGTGGCCTCAGCCCAATCTGTCTAAGGGGCTCTAACTGGCTCACTGTGAATTGTGCTTACTCTCTCACTTAACCAGACAAGGCTATCTGTCTTCTGTCTGAGCCCTGCTATGAGCCCTGCTTGACCTGCTCCAAAGATGTAATTCCATAAAAGCAGGCAATCAATAGGACAGAAAAGGTACTCTAATTTTTCATTTATGATAAAAGGGTGAAAAGCAAATAGGCAAACAGGGAGGGAGCGGAGAACTGTGTGTGTGCACTATTTATGAAATTGATGACAGACTAATCATTCTGTGAACAAAAAGTGTGACCAAACAGCACACACACACCCACTCTTCTCTCTCTCACACACACACATGCAGACACACAGCTATGGACATCTCAATAGACCACCACACAGAGATCCACTTTGCATTGTACAAATCTGACCACTAGATGGCAACGTGTAAGAATGGTTTTTAAAAACCAGCTGAGGCAATCAATTATAGTGCGGTGTAGTGTGTCAAAAATGCGAAAATATTAATTTCATAGCTTCTGGAAACGTTTCCTGGAAGATATAAATACAATATCCACACTTACACACAAGGGGACACACACACAGATACACACACACAGATACAGATACACGAACACACACACACACACACAGATACGCACACACACAGATACACACACACGCAGATACACACACACACAGATACACAAACACACACACAGACAAACACAAACACACACACGCTGTATAAAGCTTCATTAATCTCCAATGTAACAGTACTCTCCCTCCGCCTGCGATAGATATTACAGTAAATGCTGATGCTTATCTCAAAGCCAGACTGCCCTTGAAACGGCTGCAGTTCCATTCACAGCTAATTCTATTCAGATTAAATTGTGGGCCGTATTTCTCACTGTTGTGTAAATGGCTCTCAAGCCTGAGCTTACGCTTCAGCTCATAGAATATCTCTTTGTTTTTATTTCTATCTTTATCTCCCTCTCCCCCTTCCCTCCCTCCTCTGTTTTCCCTTCCCTACTTCATGTTTATTTTTAAGAGAAATAAGCATGGATTGACGTTCCTTGCAGTAAGGTTGTGGTAATAGTTTATTAGCAGCCAATACGCATCAGTCATTTTGCGTTAAATGAACAGCTCTAAACTAATGCAAAATCCCTAGGACCAGCACATCACTGCACAACTCTGAGCTAAATAGCTGGAGCATCTCCCTCCCAAGCACATCTGGTGTTGGGTTCAAATGCAAGATAAGTTTTGCCCTTGGGATCAGGTTATCAGGGCCTGCTCAGAGAAAACAATTGTACTGACTACTGATGTTAGTCAGTAGAGCAAAGTTTATTGAAGTCAATGAAATTGTATTCATATCTTGGTGGATGCTGCTGGCTGTGATTGTGGTGCGGGAATGAAAATGGAAATGCAAAACAAGATTATGAGAACAAGAGAAAACCCCATAGAACCAGAGGAAACTCCATAAGAGAACCATAGGAAATCCCATAAGAGAACGAGAGGAAACCCCATAAGAGAACCGGAGGAAACTCTATAAGAGAACCGGAGGAAACTCCATAAGAGAACCGGAGGAAACTCCATAAGAGAACCGGAGGAAACTCCATAAGAGAACCGGAGGAAACCCCATAAGAGAACCAGAGGAAACCCCATAGAACCAGAGGAAACTCCATAAGAGAACCGTAGGAAACTCCATAAGAGAACCGGAGGAAATCCCATAAGAGAACGAGAGGAAACCCCATAAGAGACCCGGAGGAAACCCCATAAGAGACCCAGAGGAAACCCCATAAGAGAACCAGAGGAAACCCCATAGAACCAGAGGAAACTCCATAAGAGAACCGGAGGAAACTGTAAGAGAACTGGAGGAAACTCTATAAGAGAACCGGAGGAAACTCCATAAGGGAACCAGAAGAATCTCCTTAAGAGAACTGGAGGAAGCTTCAAATCAAGGGGACTTTATTCATTTTAGGAATAAGTCCAAAGGACACGCACTATATCTTAGCTAACCGTTTATGGGCGGTAGACTGTAACAAGTTATTCTATCCCTTAGCTAACACTTTATGGGCGGTAGAGTGTTCATTTTTATGCACTAGACAGGGAGAAGGACGTTAGTGATGCCCATTTGATGATAATGATGACTGGAGTGGAGTGATGGATCTCTAAAAAGTCCATGTATGTAGTGAAGGATTAAATTGAAACTTTAGCTGGAGAAAACTGCAACACTTTGCTGAGTTGAAGGATTAAATTGAAGCCTTAGTGGGGTGGAATCTCCATCTGTAGCACATTGCTATGAGCAGGGGGTGAAAGACTTCAGAGAAGACCCAATCTGACAAAGACTCTGTTAAATTTATTGAACGGAATGGAGTGATGGATCTCTAAAAAGTCCACATATGTAGGTAAAGTGAAGGATTAAATTGAAACCTAAGCAGGGAGGAAACTCCATAGAGAAGCTCATTTATGAGCTGAGTGGTCCAGTTGATAGGGTGAAAACTGTGGATGGAGCCTTAGCTGGAGGAATTGTTCCATTTCCATTGTCGTTTTCGTTGCATTTCCTTTCAGTAGGATCTATCAATCGTATTATTATTATGAACAGTATTGACGTCAAGCGGGAGAACCAAGGACATGGGTGGTACCTAATGTTGTGATATTCTCGCTGGTGTATACAGAACAACTGGTTCTGAAAGATTAGGATCAGGACCTGCAAATGTAACAGTAAGCAGCTGTAACAAAATGGATGACTGCAGTGTAGCTGTTGTTATCAGTACATGTTGCATGGGTTGCTATGGTGTAATAATATGAAAGTGAGTATTTTATTTTAAATATATGTAGTTCTCTACCTGCCTACCTGCCTTCTCTACCTGCTATGTATTGTATTTTAGTTGTATTTTATATACGTAGTTCTGTACCTGTCTATTAATGTTCTGTATTATGTCATGTTTCAGGTTTTGTGTGAACCCAAGTGGTGCAGTGGTCTAAGGCACTGCATCTCATTGCTAGAGGCGTTCGATCCAGGGTCTGTAGTGATCGGGGAGTCCTGTAGGACGGCGCACAATTGGCCCAGCGACGTCTGGGTTAGGGGGAGACTTTGGCCAGGGTAGGCCTTCATTGTAAAATAAGAATTTGTATCTGAACTGACTTGTCTAGTTAAAGAAAGGTTAGATAAAAATAAATAGGAAGAGTAGCTGCAGCTAAAGGGCATCCTAATAAAATACTAAACGCTAACCAGACAGAGGCAGGGATGAAAATCACTCGTGTTAATGGGGGACTGATGTTTTATCTATCTGTTAATAGAGAAGATAAAAGAGAGAAAATATGTCAACAGAACAAAATAACACTTCTATTTCATATTTACTTGAACACTTTATATTGTTGTCTGTTTCATGACGTCTAAATGGTCTTGCAGTATACTTCATTTACTTTGTTTCAATAAATTGAAGTTAAGTTAGAACACAGACATGAACACATGACAGTATGACAGGGTCTCTAAATAAACAAGGGGAAAATACTATTTTTAAGTTGGTAGACACATTGGAGGGGAGAGCAAAACATATATTTTCCAAGTTTCCCATCTTTGAACTGCACTTTTTCCTGTAAAGTGAAAAGCTCTTCATCTCTACTGACCTTGGGCTATCTCTTCTATTCTTTCTTCTTCTTTGTTATTTTCTACTGGTGACGAGGAGAGGGTGAGAGTCTTTACCGTTGCTGCAATTTAAACAACACAGAGAGGAACTGTGAAACAGCAACAATAGCGAAGATTGATGGAGAGAAGAAGACAATATATGGGGTGGAAGGGGAGAAGAGAGATACGGAGGAAGAAAAGTTAGAAAGATTAGAAAAGAGGAGAAAATAGTGGCATGCTGATTATACCATGACTGACCAGGTGAATCCAGGTGAAAGCTATGATCCCTTATTGATGTCACCTATTAAATCCACTTCAATCAGTGTAAATGAAGGAGAGGAGACAGGTTAAAGAAGGATTTTTAAGCTTTGAGACAATTGAGACATGGATTGTGTATGTGTGCCGTTCAGAGGGTGAATGGGCAAGACAAAATATTTAAGTGCCTCTGAACAAGGTATGGTAGTAGGTGCCAGGGGCACCAGTTTGAGTGTCAAGAACTGCAACTCTCAAATCAAATCAAAGTTTATATGTCATGTGCGCCAAATACAACAGGTGTAGACCTTACACTGAAATGCTTACTTACAGGCTCTAACCAACAGTGCAAAAAAGGTATTAGGTGAACAATAGGTAAGTAAAGAAATAAAAACACCAATAAAAAGACAGTGAAAAATAACAGTAGCGAGGCTATATACAGTAGCGAGGCTATATACAGTAGCGAGGCTACATACAGTAGCGAGGCTATATACAGTAGCGAGGCTATATACAGTAGCGAGGCTATATACAGTAGCGAGGCTATAACAGTAGCGAGGCTACATACAGGCACCGGTTAGTCGGGCTGATTGAGGTAATATGTACATGTAGACATGGTTAAAGTGACTATGCATATATGATGAACAGAGAGTAGCAGTAGCGTAAAAGAGGGGTTGGCGGGTGGTGGGTTACGGGACACAATGCAGATAGCCCTGTTAGCCAATGTGCTGGAGCACTGGTTGGTCGGGCCAATTGAGGTAGTATGTACATGAATGTATAGTTAAAGTGACTATGCATATATGGTAGCAGCAGCGTAAAGAGGGGTTGGGGGCACAATGCAAATAGTCCGGGTAGCCATTTGATTACCTGTTCAGGAGTCTTATGGCTTGGGGGTAAAAACTGTTGAGAAGCCTTTTTGTCCTAGACTTAGCACTCCGGTACCGCTTGCCATGCAATAGTAGAGAGAACAGTCTATGACTGGGGTGGCTGGGGTCTTTGACAATTTTTAGGGCCTTCCTCTGACACCGCCTGGTGTAGAGGTCCTGGATGGCAGGCAGCTTAGCCCCAGTGATGTACTGGGCCGTACGCACTACCCTCTGTAGTGCCTTGCGGTCGGAGGCCAAGCAATTGCCGTACCAGGCAGTGATGCAACCAGTAAGGATGGTCTCGATGTTGCAGCTGTAGAACCTTTTGAGGATCTCAGGACCCATGCCAAATCTTTTTAGTTTCCTAAGGGGCAATAGGCTTTGGGTTTTTCTACTGGGTTTTTCACGCTCAACAGTTTCCAGTGTATATCAAGAATGGTCCACCACCCAAGGACATCCAGCCCACTGGTCACAACTGTGGGAAGTATTGGAGTCAACACGGGCCAACATCCCTGTGGAACGCTTTCGACACCTTGTAGAGTCCATGCCCTGACAAATTGATTCTGTTCTGAAGGCAAAAGAGGGACACAATATTAGGAAAGTGTTCCTAATGTGTTATACACTCAGTGTATGTTGTTATTAGCTAGATTTCCATCCTATTAGCAACATTTTTTCATGCGAATATTCTAAAATCCGCTTAAAGACAATATGCAAATTTTTCCACCAATGGTGTGTTTCCACCAAACGGACTTGTTGCAGATAAAAAGCAGTGTGTGATGACCTAGTGCTCACAAAGTTCAATGTGATTCGATCGCATTTTCAACTGTAATGATCATTTTGTCACAAAAACAGTTGCGTTAAATAAAAATGTGCCTTCTCCGGTCTTTACATGTGCGCTCTTGCCACAGCTTGCAGAAACAGTGCATGTAGTCTACATAATGAGATTATTATGGATAAGAGCAAGAATATTCTTATTTGTCAAACAACAGTCAAGCATCGATCATCATGTAACCAGAATAAGACCCTCGATATTTATCAGAAAGCAGCATCAAGATCACCGTCCACTTTCACCACCCTGTGAAGTTCATCAGAACCTAATAAACTGCATGCTTACCCGAGTCGTAGTGGGAGGACCACATACCATATCATCTTGTGACTCCATATTTACTTTAATATGATTGGTTGTTATATTAATATTTGCGCATAAAGTCATTTCCACCATCATCTCTCGCATATTACACTTTACAGACACAAAAAGATCCCACCATGTCGAATGAACAAATTACCTGTCAGCATTTATAAAATTCGACCAAAACTTCCTGTTTCCATCACAGCTGTTGTGGTGTTTTTTATACAGTATGACTTTACTCACTTGAAAACTCAAATGTTCAGAAATCTTAGGGCTCTATTCAGTCAGACCCGTTTTTGCCGACATCAGAATAGCGGTTGTTTTGATGTGTTGTAGGTGGAACTGCGTTAGAGCTGTCAAATCCACAAGTGACTCCAGGCATTATACTTAAAGAGGATCCTCATTCTTTTGTTCAATGACTTTATTTGAGCATAGTTATTTCTATATAGCCTACAATTTGTCATTATGAAATTCTAACATGGGTGGGGTGGGTGTGGCTTCGTGACAACGATCGCAAGAGCAGCTGCTGACCAAATTTAAGGCTCCAGCACAGTTCCACCTCGGATACCGCCAAAATATCCGCTATGCTGGTGTCTGTTATCGCTTGCTAACGCTTAATATGATTGAATATAGGCCTAAATTAGTATTTGAACTGCTTACATTCTGTGAGCACAAACCACTAACACTGAGTGACAATAAGTGCTTTGATGAACCAAGGGCAAACAGGAACACGTCAAACTGAAGTTTCCCAAGTGGAATCAAACATGGTAAAAACAAACACAACAGAAACATATTATCATTGTCCCCAATTACCTGAAGGGCCGTTGTTACAACCCCCCGAAGGTAAAGAATAAAACCACAAAGAAGAGAAGACAAGTAAACTGCAGCGTATAACTCTAACATGGCAGGATGTCATTTCCTGGTTAATACAATACTAATTCCTCTGCGCTCCAGTGTGTGATGGTAAGGGGAAGTCAACACTGTGACAAATATAAACCCACAGAAGGCTGCCTGGGTTTCTAATTTATTAGATACAATAGATTGTTGTTCTGTCGCGGTCGCTGACAGAATAATGGACCAGCCTGTGACACAGTCGACCGCATTGCTTCTTACTTTCAAATCATCACACATAATGGATGGTAATTACGCTAGTCGCTAGCCCGGCGACACATGCGGCAGCCGCAAATATTTCCTCTGAAGAAACGAGACAATGTGAACTTCAATTCAGCCCGACACAAATGGAATTAATTAATAATTGCCTTTTTTTCTTCTCCACAGTGGATTACTTATTTCATGTTGGCTTTTGTGTCTGTGCGGGTAATGTTTGTGTGTATTTATGTGTGCGTGGGGGTGCGTACGTGAATGCGCGTGTGTGTCTGAAGCTAGGCTGGGTTGATCCCTGGATGGTAGACGTGAAGCTAGGCTGGGTTGATCCCTGGATGGTAGACGTGAAGCTAGGCTGGGTTGATCCCTGGATGGTAGACGTGAAGCTAGGCTGGGTTGATCCCTGGATGGTAGACGTGAAGCTAGGCTGGGTTGATCCCTGGATGGTAGACGTGAAGCAAGGCTGGGTTGATCCCTGGATGGTAGACGTGAAGCTAGGCTGGGTTGAACCCTGGATGGGAGACCCGGAGCTGATGAATATGGTGTTGGTGCTTATCTCCCTTTCTCTCTCAACCACTCTCATTCAGCACCACCACATCCCTCGCTTCCTCCTTCCCTCCCTCATATTCTCTCTCTCTTTTAGCACAGAGGAGAGGAATCAAGGGATTCAAAAACAAACAGATCAATTGGTCTGAATGTGTGGGATGGAGGTGTATTTCATCCCTTCTTCACGGAGGTAGCATATGTGTGTGTGTGTGTGTGTGTGTGTGTGTGTGTGTGTGTGTGTGTGTGTGTGTGTGTGTGTGTGTGTGTGTGTGTGTGTGTGTGTGTGTGTGTGTGTGTGTGTGTGTGTGTGTGCCATTCAGAGGGTGGGGTATGGTAGTAGGTGCCAGGCAGACCAGTTTGAGTGTGTCAAGAACTGCAAAGCTGCTGTTTTTTTTTACACTCAACAGTTCCCTGTGTGTATCAAGAATGGTCCACCATCCAAAGGACATCCAGACAAATTGACACAACTGTGGGAAGCATTGGAGTCAACATGGGCCAGCATCCCTGTGGAACGCTTTCGTCATCAACACACAACCAGACAAAAGTCCCGACTGGGCTGATGAAGCATTGATGATCTAACTGTCATGAAGGTAATGTGTGTGACCCTTTGTGTGAGGGCAGATAACCCTCCTCTCCAAGTTTCACTTAGTAAAGAAGGACACACAAACACACTTGTTCCTCAGCCTGTGTGTGTATTTGTGTGTGTGTGTGTGTGTGTGTGTGTGTGTGTGTGTGTGTGTGTGTGTGTGTGTGTGTGTGTGTGTGTGTGTGTGTGTGTGTGTGTGTGTGTGTGTGTGTGTGGCATCCATTCGTAACACAAGCCCAGGTCTGGGAGAGTTAACATACTCAGCTGTTGACGTGGTTGTAAGTTTGAAATATCTTAAATGTCACACTGAGGGGGAGGTTTTACAGATAGAAAACATTTGTTGTGTGTTATTGTACTGCTGTATATGTCTGACCACAACCCTAGCGTACAGAGTGATGGTTTAAAACGCTCAACCACTGACCACACACAGAGACACAATGATCAATATTGACCACAGACATGTGGTCATAGTCTGGAAATATCCTTTTGTCATCACACTGTCCTCTTACAGGATGGGATTTAAGACCTGGCCTCATGTGTGCTGCACTTGTGAAGTCCTAGTTGGTGCTAGAAGGGATGCTTTAAGAGTTCCTATGCTTTAGTAGAACCCAGCTGTGATGCTTTAATCAGCATACCAAAGCTGTTCTCTTACAGGATGGAATCTAAGGGCTGGTTACATTGCTAGCTGCTCTGTTGAGTGGATTTTGTAACAGTACTCAGCAGTAAACACACATGGCTGTCGAAATGACAACACAGGAGAGAAGAGGAGAGCGTAATCCATCATAAAGAGATGGCATGGCGGGGTTGAGGCTACAGTATATCCTTCCCCTCCTCCATCTCTCTCTCTTTCCTTTCTCTCTCTCTGTTTCCCTGCCTTTCTCTCTCTCCCTCTCTCGGACATCCACTCCACTCCCTCCATCTCTCTCTTTCTTTCTCTCTCTCCTCTCTTTTTCTCTCTCTGTTTCTGCCCCTTTCTCTCTCTCCATCTCTCGAACATCCACTCCACTCCCTCCATCTCTTTATGTAACTCTCTTCTGTTTTCCTCCTCCGTGACTTTTTCAACAATAACACACATCTATCTCTATCTGACAGTGGCACTGCGCTGGAGCAGGCTGATAAGGAGTGTGTGTATTTGTGTGCATTTGTGATTCTGTCTGTGTGTACGTGCGTGTGTGCATGAGTGCATGTTGGCATGGTTCTGTAAATTAAATTCTGTCCAAATGTGACAGTGATGAAGTGGTTTTCATTGCTGCAGTTATTGTCTCCATCAGCTCTCCTGTCCAGGAGCATTACAACAGCTAGGTCTGCTTTCTATACCAAATATCATGCAGGCCCAGGCTCACGGTGAGTCCCAAATGCCTATTCCCTATACAGTGCACTATAGCCCCTGGTCAAAAGTAGAATACTAGAAAAGGAATAGGATGCTATTTGTGACACGCACTAAGCCTGGGTCTCCATGGTACTTGGTGCAGTAGAAGGCAATAGGGTGCTATTTTTGACATGCCCTGAGCCTGGGTCTCCATGTTACTTGGTGCATTAGAAGGGAATGGGGTGCTATTTGTGACACGCACTAAGCCTGGATCTCCATGGTACTTGGTGCAGTAGAAGGGAATAGGGTGCTATTTGTGACATGCCCTGAGCCTGGGTCTCCATGGAACTTGGTGCAGTAGAAGGGAATAGGGTGCCAGTCTCAACACAGTTTAATGACACGATTGGAAATACAAAATCACACAGCCTCCCTGCCTTAATAGGCTATGAGCTTGAAAGAGATGTGGGGTGGAGAGGAGAAACAGATGAGGTGTGGAGAGGAGAAAGAGAGGTGCCGTGGAGAGGAGAAAGAGATGAGGAGTAAGGGAGAACGAGAGGTGCCATGGAGAGGAGAAAGAGATGAAGGGTGGAGAGGAGAAAGAGATGAGGGGTGGAGAGGAGAAAGAGATGAGCCATGGAGAGGAGAAATAGATGAGGGGTGGGGTGGAGAAAGAGAGGAGCCGTGGAGAGGAGAAAGAGATGAGGAGTGGAGAGGAGAAAGAGATGAGGGGTGGAGAGGAGAAAGAGATGAGCCGTGGAGAGGAGAAAGAGATGAGGGGTGGGGTGGAGAAAGAGATGAGCCGTGGAGAGGAAAAGGAGATGAGGTGTGGAGAGGAGAAAGAGATGAGGGGTGGAGAGGAGAAAGAGATGAGGGGTGGAGAGGAGAAAAAGATGAGCCGTGGGGAGGAGAAAGAGATGAGGAGTGGGGTGGAGAAAGAGATGAGCCGTGGAGAGGAGAAAGAGATGAGGAGTGGAGAGGAGAAAGAGATGAGCCGTGGAGAGGAGAAAGAGATGAGGGGTGGAGAGGAGAAAGAGATAATGGGTGGGGTGGAGAAAAAGATGAGAGTTGGAGAGGAGAGGAGAAAGAGATGAGCCGTGGAGAGGAGAAAGAGATGAGGTGTGGGGTGGAGAAAGAGATGAGCCGTGGAGAGGGGTGGGGAGGAGAAAGAGATGAGCTGTGGAGAGGAGAAAGAGATGAGCCGAGATGAGGGGTGGGGAGGAGAAAGAGATGAGCTGTGGAGATGAGAAAGAGATGAGGGGTGGGGTGGAGAAAGAGATGAGCCGTTGAGAGGATAAAGATATGAGGGGTGGGGAGGAGAAAGAGAGGAGCTGTGGAGAGGCGAAAGAGATGAGGGGTGGAGAGGAGAAAGAGATGAGGGGTGGAGAGGAGAAAGAGATGAGGGGTGGAGAGGAGAAAGAGATGAGGGGTGGAGAGGAGAAAGAGATGAGGGGTGGAGAGGAGAAAGAGACGAGGGGTGGAGAGGAGAAAGAGATGAGGGGTGGAGAGGAGAAAGAGACGAGCTGTGGAGAGGAGAAAGAGATGAGGGGTGGAGAAGAGAAAGAGATGAGGGGTGAAGAGAAGAAAGAGATGAGCTGTAGAGAGGAGAAAGAGATGAGAGGTGGAGAGGAGAAAGAGATGAGCCGTGGAGAGGAGAAAGAGATGAAGAGATGTACACATCATAGCTGTACAAACACATCATACCTGTACAACACATCATACCTGTATAAACACATCATACCTGTACAAACACATCATACCTGTACAACACATCATACCTGTACAAACACATAATTCCTGTATAAACACATCATACCTGTACAACACATCATACCTGTACAAACACATCATACATGTATGAACACATCATACCTGTACAAACACGTCATACCTGTATAAAAACATCATACCTGTATAAACACATCATACCTGTACAACACACACACACTTTGGCTATTTTTCCCCTCAGAAGTTCAGCTCTCCCTCAGGCTGTTTTGGAATACTAAAATAAAGTGCAGCAGATTGATCCTGACTCACAGTCACAAGCTTTTAGGAATATGTCAATAACTCTGAAATAGTTGTTATTTTCTTTATTTGAGTGTCTCCAGGCTACCATAAACAGAGCCACTCTGGACCTGAGGCGGTTGAAACACAGGGGAGAACCATGAAGGTGTGTGTTTACCTGTGGAGATGAAGGAAAGGTCGAGAGGAAAGGTAAGTAGGCAGGGGCCTCAGTGGTTTGTTGCAGAAAACAAACAAAAGGCAAGCTTTTCTGATGCACTCCCTCTCTCTCAGAATAGTATTTATGTCCGTGGTGATGTCAGTGGGAACTTGGCCTGACCTCTCTGATGATGAGGAGGAAGTGAAAGAACTGGCATGTCCACATGTGGTAAATTCAATTGATTGGACATGATTTGGAAAGGCACTCACCTGTCTATTTAAGGTCCCACAGTTGACAGTGCATGTCAGAGCAAAAACCAAGCCATATGGTTGAAGGAATTGTCTGTAGAGCTCCAAAACAGGATTGTGTCAAGGCATAAAAAATGTCTACAGCATTGAATGTCCCCAAGAACACGGTGGCTTCCATCATTCTTAAATATAGAAGTTTTTAACCACCAAGACTCTTCCTAGAGCTAGCCGCCTGGGCAAACTGTGCAATTGGGGGAGAAGGGCCTTGGTCAGAGAGGTGACCAGACAGAGCTCCAGAGTTCCTTTGTGAAGATGGGATAACCTTCCAGAAGGACAAACATCTCTGCAGCACTCCACCAATCAGGCCTTTAAGGTAGATTGGCTAGACAGAAACCTCCTCAGTAAAAGGCCCATGACAGCCTGCTTGGAGTTTGCCAAAATGCACCTTAAAGGACTCAGACCATGGGAAACATGCTGGTCTGATGTAACCAAGATTGAACTCTTTGGCCTGAAAGCCAAACGTCACGTCTGAAAGAAACCTGACACCATCCCTACGGTGAAGCATGGTGGTGGTAGCATCATGCTGTGGGGATGTTTTTCAGCGGCAGGGACTGGGAGACTAGTCAAGTAAAGAGAGATCCTTGATGAAAACCTGCTCCAGAGTGCACAGGACCTCAGACTGGGGCAAAGGTTCACCTTCCAACAGGACAATGACCCTAAGTATACAGCCAAGACAATGTAGGAGTGGCTTCGGGACAAGTCTCTGAATGTCCTTGAGTGGCCCAGCCAGAGCCCAGACTTGAACCTGATTGAACATCTGTGAAGAGACCTGAAAATAGCTGTGCAGCAGCGCTCCCCATTCAACCAGCACAATTCAATGGCTCAGACACAAGAGGAATGTGGCAGGGTCTACAGTCAATCACGGACTACAAAAAGAAAACCAGCCCCGTCGCGGACCATGACGTCCTGCTCCCAGACAAACTAAACAACTTCTTTGCTCGCTTTGAGGACAATACAGTGCCACCGACACGGCCCGCTACCAAAACCTGCGGGCTCACCTTCACCGCAGCCAATGTGAGAAAAACATTTAAATGTGTTAACCCTCGCAAGGCTGCCGGCCCAGATGGCATCCCTGGCCGTGTCCTCAGAGCATGCGCAGACCAGCTGGCTGGTGTGTTTACGGACATATTCAATCAGTCCCTATCCCAGTCTGCTGTTCCCACATGCTTCAAGAGGGCCACCATTGTTCCTGTTCCCAAGAAAGCTAAGGTGACTGAGCTAAATGACTATCGCCCGTAGCACTCACTTCCGTCATCATGAAGTGCTTTGAGAGATTAGTCAAGGATCATATCACCTCCATCCTGCCAGACACCCTGGACCCACTCCAATTTGCTTACCGTCCCAATAGGTCCACAGACGACGCAATCGCAATCACACTGCATACTGCCCTAACCCATCTGGACAAGAGGAATACTTATGTAAGAATGCTGTTCATCGACTACAGCTCAGCATTTAACACCATAGTTCCCTCCAAGCTCGTCATTAAGCTCGAGACCCTGGGTCTCGACCCAGCCCTGTGCAACTGGGTCCTGGACTTCCTGACGGGCCGGTCCCAGGTGGTGAGGGTAGGAAACAACATCTCCACCCCGCTGATCCTCAACACTGGGGCCCCACAAGGGTGCGTTCTCAGCCCTCTCCTGTACTCCCTGTTTACCCATGACTGCGTGGCCAAGCACGCATCCAACTCAATCATCAAGTTTGCTGGACGACACTACAGTGGTAGGCTTGATTACCAACAACGACGAGACGGCCTACAGAGAGGAGGTGAGGGCCCTCGGAGTGTGGTGTCAGGAAAATAACCTCTCACTCAATGTCAAGAAAACAAAGGAGATGATCGTGGACTTCAGGAAACAGGAGAGGGAGCACCCCCCTATCCACATCGAGGGGACAGTAGTGGAGAAGGTGGAAAGTTTTAAGTTCCTCGGCGTACACATCACGGACAAACTGAATTGGTCCACCCACACAGACAGCGTGGTAAAGAAGGCGCAACAGCGCCTCTTCAACCTCAGGAGGCTGAAGAAATTTGGCTTGTCACCAAAATCACTCACAAACTTTTACAGATGCACAATCGAGAGCATCCTGTCGGGCTGTATCACCGCCTGGTGCGGCAACTGCTCCGCCCACAACCGTAAGGCTCTCCAGAGGGTAGTGAGGACTGCACAACGCATCACCGGGTTAAACTACCTGCCCTCCAGGACACCTACACCACCCGATGTCACAGAAAGGCCAAAAGATCATCAAGGACAACAACCACCCGAGCCACTGCCTGTTCACCCCGCTATCATCCAGAAGGCGAGGTCAGTACAGGTGCATCAAAGCTGGGACCGAGAGACTGAAAAACAGCTTCTACCTCAAGGCCATCAGACTGTTAAACAGCCATCACTAACATTGAGTGGCTGCTGCCAACATACTGACTTAAATCTCTAGCCACTTTATACATAGGAATTGGATGTAACAAATGTATCACTAGCCACTTTAAACAATTTTGTATATAATGTTTACGTATCCGACATACTCATATCAAATGTATACACTGTACTCTAAACCATCTACTGTATCTTGCCTATGCCGTTAGGTCATCGACCCAAATCTCTAGCCACTTTAATAATTATAATTGGATGAAATAATGTATCACTAGCCACTTTAAACAATGCCATTTATATAATGTTTACATATCCTACATTACTCATCTCATATATATGTGTATATACTGTACTCCATACCATCTACTGCATCTTGCCTATGCCGGTCAGCCATCGCTCATCCATATATTTATATGTACATACTCGTATTCATTCCTTTACTCTTGTGTGTATAAGGTAGTTGTTGTGAATTTGTTAGATTACTTGTTAGATACTACTGCATGGTCGGAACTAGAAGCACAAGCATTTCGCTACACTCGCATTAACATCTGCTAACCATGTGTATGTGACAAATAAAATTTGATTTGATTTTGATTTGAACCTGACAGAGCTTGATTGTATCTGCAGAGAAGAATGGAAGAAACTTCCCAAATACAGGTGAGCCAAGCTTGTAGCGTCATACCCAAGAAGACTTGAGGCTGTAATCGCTGCCAAAGATGCTTCAACATTGTACTGAGTAAAGGGTCTGAAAACTTATGTAAATGTAATATTTCCATTTTGTATTTGTAATACATTTGCAAACATTTCAAAAAACCTGTTTTTCCTTTGTCATTATTGGGTATCGTGTGTAGATTGATGAGGGAAGAAAACTATTTTATCCATTTTTAAATAAGGCTGTTATGTAACAAAATGCAGACTAAGTCAAGGGATCTGAAAACCTTCCGAAAGCACTGTATCTACACAAACACATACCCACACACCAGCCTCTCGTTCTCAAAGATGAACCAGCTGAATCTTTGATGTGAATGTCATATGTGACAGATTCCCTGTCAAACACACACTGCCTGTAGGTCAACAAAGGTCACACTTGACACTGAACATGCTGAGTAATATGTGATGGCGACTCATCACTGTTACACTCAACAACTACAAAACGTATTTGGATCTACCTGCGTACTTGATTCAATTTTGGAAGGTATTTACACCTAACGGTAACAGGTTATGTTTACATGAAATTGTGACCCACAATTGGATAAAAGTAGAGACTCAGAAATAGAAAATGGTATATCATACACTACAGTGGAACAATGAGAAAGTAATTCCGCTTTGAAAGTTGATCAACTTGTAACCCCACTTTTGAGAAAATGGCCCCTTGAATGTTTTGGTACCTACTGGAGAGCTCTTCTTTGTCTACACCCATTCAGTATCGTTCACACCATCTTAATTCTTAGCCCCACCCATCTCTTTAAGGATTCACATGTGAGGCCATGTGCTAAACAGAGTGAGTAGTGTAGTAAACAATCAAAGTCTTCAAGACTAAAAGTGTTAAAAGTAGTAGCCTACAATAAGGAAAAACTCCAGGTGAAAATACACTTTATCTAGTCCTTGGTTTATATCCTAATCTGATTTTGGTGAAGGTCCAGGCCCAGCGGCAGGATTAACTCGGCAAGGGGTCAACAAAAGTGACTAACGGGGCACAACTGTTTTCGCTTGCTGATAACACAGGACGGATAATAATCGATAGTACAATTACACACAATGCATTTGCAGCCATGCACAGCTGTCTTGCCGCAAGTGTACAGGCTACTGCACAGCTTCACAAACATGGACAATTCATAACCGGCTAGAGAAATTGGAAGTTATGACAACGCTACATGCACAATACCCATCAATGCAATGCAAAACAGTTGCTAATTACCGTAATAACACTTCCCCATGCCAATACAATGCATTTCCAATCGTGAGAAAGCAAACAAGGTCTTCCCACCCTCATCAATGTAATGCAAAGCACCTCTTCTACCATATAAAACAACATTAAAAACAATCTGATTATACAATAAACCAAACATTTCCAATCCAATCACATCACAGAAATCAAGTAGTAGACTTGGCAGCAATGCCAATAAAGAAAATCACGTCTACGCCTATTTCTGACATTTGCCAAGCATTTCCAAAAGCTAGCAAATAACAAAATAATACAAGCCCAGCAAGGCTGCCTGTTCTTACCCAGATTAAAAAGATTTGCAGCCGCCTTGATGCTGTTTTGAACCGCCACAGCAGTTTCTAGTTCCACTCCCCACAGAATTTGCTTGTAAGATCCCTCTCAAATGCCAGTTGAATCAGCTCCGCTTTCGTCCTGTGCAACATGCTCCGTCTGTGCTTACTGAATGGGTTTTTCAATGTTGAAAAAGAGTTCTCGCAAGTTGTCTTGAATGCTCCAAATGTTAATCCCAGCTTCAATGCCATCATCACAGTAGGCATAGCTGTTAGAGGCCCGGAGTATCTATCTAAAATGCTCTGCATAACGTTAGTTCATTTTTTTTCTCCAGATTGGGCGATTTCTGTCTGAGAAACTGTCGTGCGACAGTAAACTCAGTTTCCACAAAGTCTATTGAGATTAAATCCAGCAGTGGTTTCACCTTTTCCACATCAATAAAGATGTCTGGGTGCAAGGCACACAGGGCCTCAACAAGTTGGCTGTTTCGTTCGTTAAATCTTGCTGACATTTCTCCCAGTACAGCATCCAGAGTGCTGAAAAAGTATTTTGCACTCCCTCTCATTATCCTCTTCTTGCTGGCCATTGTTTTTTCAAACACATATTCTTTCAGATTACTATTCACTACTCTTTTCCGTTTGCTTGGAGCGGGGTGTCCGTGTGCTTGTATTTCCTTGCAGGAATATTCCAGCCACTCTCTGCCTTTAAACCACACACTACAAAATGCCAGTTTTCTCCCACAGACAGGGTATCTTGGTGGCTGCAGGACCCTCCTCGGGTTGGTTACCTCCTATGTCACAAGGCTGCAAGACAGTTGTGCAGGTGCCTTTGCTGCTGGGCTCGACGGCTTTGGCATAGGTTATTAGCTTCGGCTCAGCGGCCTTGGCCTCTGTGGCAGTCTTCTTCCCCTCCCTGCCGCTTTGATCCGATCCTGCCGTAGCTACTTTCTAATATCCAGCATGATATCTGCTACCTACCTAACTGTTAACATCCAGCTGCGTGGTGAAACTTTTTTTTGGTAGTAGGTAACTTTGAAAGTATACCTAAACGGCCAAATTGACCACAATCTTCTACTGTGAAGGCCAATCAATTTATTAATTTTTTCAACTGGTAAAATGTGTACGAAGTACATATGATGCCTGCAAGGGAGTTGCATGAATGAAGCATACACAACAAATCGGTTGGGCATGACGGAGGGGGCAGATTGTGGGACAGAATAGGGATACAAAACTGAGGGGGCACAATATTCCAACTAAGGGGGCAACGCCCACCTTTGCACCCTCGTGGCGCCGGGCATGTGCAGGTCATGTTGTTCTTCACATTCTTCACATTACTTCACATTGTCCAGAATTGTTTATTTTATCATTAATATGTTATTATTATTAGATGATTCTTACCCAGTCACATGATCGGTCATGTGAAAGAAATACCATACCCCCAGCCACATTTATCTAAGTGGATGGTCACTATTGTCTAGACATGTTCATGAAATACAATAGATCACCGCAATCACCCCCAGACACACCTGGCTAACTTGATGGGTTACGTAATCGTCTGGTGAAGTGGAGTCTTTTGTTTAGACAACTCATATTACTACCAATACAAACTGACTGTCATAGCTGTCATAGCTGCGATTTACAGTAGTAACTGCATATATTTGTGTATTTAACACTTTTATTTGTATTTACAGATGGAAAACGTTGCCAAATACATGTGGCCTATGAAAAAACATGGCCAATAGAAGTTGGCACATGAAAGTTCAAATGTTCCAGAAGGCATTTCTGCCAAAAAACATTTGATAAAATAAAAATACATATAAAAAATATATTGAAATGTCTGTCCTCTGAATTAATGACGTGCGACATAAGCCTAGCTTCCTGAAATGGGTAAAAATTATTAATACAGATCTAATTAATTGAATGAATGTTATTGAAATACTATTGAATTGACAAAAAAAAATTGATTCGGTCTTATGTAGCAACATTTTGAATGGTGTTTTTTACATTGGATAAAAGTAGAGACTCAAAGCTAGAAAATTGTATAGCATACACTACAGTTGAGGAACAATGGGAAAGTAATTCTGCTTTGAAAGTTGACAAATTTGTAACCTCACTTTTGAGAAAATGGCCTTTGAATCTTTGGTACACCTACTGGAGAGCTCTTCTTTGTCTACACCCATTCAGCATCGTTCACATCCTCTTTTCCACCCATCTTTTTAAGGATTCAGATGTGAGGCCATGTACTAAACAACCAAAGATTTCAAGACTAAAGGCTGGTTTATACTACGGGCGTGTTCGTAAATTTGGAGTGCCAGAGTGTGCTCTGGGCGTTCGTAAACTCAGAGTGTTGTCAGATTGTCCGTTCATAAACTCAGAGCATTTTTCTCTCGTGGCATTCAGAGCACACACTGGAGCGCACACTGCTCATCTATTACATACAGCCGGGAAAAACTATTGGATATCAGAGACGTCAACTTATCAGCACAACCAGCACTACGACCAGGAATACAACTTTCCCAAAGCGGATCTTTTGTCTGCACCTCCCAGGGCATTTTAACTGATTCCAGTGACCGACCCAAAACAACACCGTCGGAGGAGAGGGTGCCAGTGCGGTCTTCTAGCGAGGCTTCGGATGCGCGCACACCACCCACCGCTTCCGAGTATATTACTCTCTAATGTCCTTAGTTAACAAATTTGACGAAATTAGGGCAAGAGTTGCTTTCCAAAAAGATATGCGGGATTGTAACATACTCTGTTTGACGGAGACATGGCTAGCTGGGGACATGCTGTCGGAGTCCGTACAGCCAGTGCATCTCACCGACAGGAACAAACATCTCTCTGGTAAGAAGAAGGATGGGGGTGTAGTGTATGTTTCATGATTAACGACTCATGGTGTAATTGTAACAACATACAAGAACACAAGTCCTTTTGTTCACCTGACCTAGAATTCCTCACAATCAAATGACAACCGTATTATCTTCCAAGAGAACTCTCCTCGGTTATCGGCACAGTCGTGTATATATCACCCCGTAAGCGGATACCAAGACAGCCATCAACGAACTTCACTGGACTTTATGCAAACTGGAAACCATATATCCTGAGGCTGCATTTGTTGTAGCTGGAGATTTTAACAAAGCTAATCTGAGAACAAGGCTACCTAAATTCCATCAGCATATCGATTGTAGTACACAAGCGAGTAACACACTCGACCACTGCTACTCTAACTTCCGCGATGCATACAAGGCCCTCCCCCGCCCTCCTTTTGGCAAATCTGACCATGACTTAATCTTGTTGCTCCTCTGCTATAGGCAGAAACTAAAACAGGAAGCGCCCGTGCTTAGGTCTGACCAATCGGATTCTACACTTCAAGATTGCTTCGATTACGTGGACAGGGATATGTTCCGGATAGACTCAGACAATAACTGTGACATATACGCTGACTCGGTGAGCGAGTATATAAGGAAGTGTATAGGAGATGTTGTACCCACTGTGACTATTAAAACTCCCTAACCTCCCTAACGTGGATTGATGGCAGCATTCTTGCAAAACTGAAAGCACGTACCACATAATTGTATGGTCCTGGGGGCCAAGTGCTTATATTATGTAGGCCTACCTGTCTGAGTTCCTGTGCTAGAAAGATTTGGTTTCTCAAGGGGAGGCTATACAGTCTGTGTCCGTTCAGATAGGACAGCTTAAGCCTGATACAGAGGCTATTCTATTTGGCAAATCTACTTGTATATTTTGTATGATATGGCACTTTCACCAATGGATCATCAAGACCTGTAAATACATCTACACCATGAGCACGTCAACCTGCCTTGGCTTCTGCTGATGTCATGACCTTAATGGCTGCTACGAGGTCCCTATTTTACAATGACATAGGCTAATTGAAAAGAGATGTCTGGTAGCCTCAATAAATAGACAAAGATTTTGTAGTTAAACAAGTCATTGCATGTACAGATTTATTTTTGTTTGACTTGTGAAAACTTGGGAATCGACTTGACTTGCTCTTAGAATGCACGACTTGGATTTCTAATTGGGACAAGACTCAGATCTTGTGACTTGAGACTTGCTTGTGACTCGAGTAACAGTGACTTGGTCCCACCTCTGGAGACCAGAAAGTCTTCACAGTTTTTAACCCCAAAAGAGCACTTGTTCCAACTCTGATATCAGGGATCAGAAACCAAAGCACTTTGTGATGAAGGTGTATCTGTCTGGTCAGTATAGTGATGTGTCACCAACACAGTAAGGGCGATCTAAAACCCATTCTGAAACAACCTGTAAAAAAACTCTGCATGTGTCAATAGCCTTTCTGCCACACCAGGTCAGAATACACAGAGAGAGGGGGAGTGACCTTTTCAAACACACTGACAACCTGAGAGTGTGTGTGTGTGTGTGTGTGTGTGTGTGTGTGTGTGTGTGTGTGTGTGTGTGTGTGTGTGTGTGTGTGTGTGTGTGTGTGTGTGTGTGTGTGTGTGTGTGTGTGTGTGTGTGTGTGTGTGTGTGTGTCTGGTGGTCAGTTGTGATGTGTGTCAAGCAGAGGGCAGCTGAGTCATGTTGCCGTGGGTGACCTTTAGAATACCAGACCTGTCACAGTGGTTACACATCAATCTGAGCCATGGACTCAGTCAGCCCAACACACACACACACACACATACATAGAGTGCATTCAGAAAGTATTCAAACCCCTTGACTTTTTCCACGTTTTGCTATGTTACAGCCTTACTCTAAGATTGATTAAGTAGTTGTTTTTCCTTATCAATCTACACACAATAACCCATAATGAGTGAAAACAGGTTTTTAATGTTTGCAAATGTATAAAACGTATAAAATTTGCAAATGTATAAAATAAAATAAATAATAATAATGAAAATACACATTTACATAAGTATTCAGACCCTTTACTCTGTTCTTTGTTGAAGCACCCGCCTCGGGTCTTCTTGGGTATGACGCTACAAGCTTGGCATACCTGTATTTGGGGAGTTTCTCCCATGCTGCGCTGCAGATCCTCTCAATCTCTGTCAGATTGGATGGGGAGCTTCGCTGCACAGCTATTTTCAGGTCTCTCCAGAGATGTTCGATCCGGTTCAAGTCCGGGCTCTGTCGCGTTCACTCAAGGATATTCACAGACTTGTCCCGAAGCCACTCCTGCATTGTCTTGGGTGTGTGCTTGGGGTCGTTGTCCTGTTGGAAGGTGAACCTTCGCCCGTGATCTTGCACAGTTACTCCTCCTCAAGAATTACATTTGGCGAAAGGCTCGGCACACGCATACTCAGGCTGACTGGCTCTCGTTCAGGCAAATGAGAAATAAGTGTTCTCGGGCTATACTGAAAGCCAAAGTTAGTTACTTTAAGGAGCAGTTCTCTCTCTGTGGATCTAACCCCAAGAAGTTCTGGAAAATGTTAAAGACCTGGAGAATAAACCCTCCTCCTCACAGCTGCCCATGTCTCTTAATGTTGACGATGTGGTATTTACTGACAAGAAGCACATGGCTGAGCTCTTAATTAAGTAATGATTCCTATTTGACAGCCGTGCCTCTTCCTATTTGAATCAGCCATGCCTCCTTGCCCGTCCAACATTTCCTCATCTCCCACCCCTTCTAATGTGACTATCCCCGATGCTTCTCCTTCTTTTCCCCCTGCAGGCAGTCACTGAGTCCGAGGTGCTAAAGGAGCTCCTGAAAAAAATATCTGGGTCAGATGGTTTAGACCCTTTCTTTTTTAAGGTTGCTGCCCTGTCATTGCCAAGCCTATCTCTAACCTTTTTAACCTGTCTCTCCTTTCTGGAGAGGTTCTCATTGCTTGGATGGCAGCCACGGTTCTTCCTTTATTTAAAGGGGAGATCAAGCTGATCCTAACTGTTATAGGCCTATTTCTATTTTGCCCTGTTTATCAAAAGTGTTGGAAAAACTTGTCAATAACTCAACTGAGCATTCTCTGGTATGCAATCTGGTTATGGATGTGTCACTGCAACCTTAAAGGTCCTCAATGATGTCACCATTGCCCTTGATTCTAAGCGATGTGATGCTGCTATTTTTATTGACTTGGCCAATTCCATTCTTGTGGGCCGGCTAATGAGTATTGGTATCTCTGAGGGGTCTTTGGCCTGGTTTGCTAGCTACCTCTCTCAAAGAGTGCATTGTATAAAGTCAGAAAATCTGCTGTCTCAGCCTCTGCCTGTCACCAAGGGAGTACCTCAAAGCTCAATTCTAGGCCCCACGCTCTACTCAAGTTACATCAACAACATACCTCAGGCAGTAGGAAGCTCTCACATCCATTTATATGCAAATTATACAGTCTTATACTCAGCTTGCCCCTCCCTGATGTTGTGTTAAATGCTCTACAACAAAGCTTTCTTATTGTCCAACAAGCTTTCTCTACCCTTAACCTTGTTCTGAGCACCTCCAAAACAAAAGTCATGTGGTTTGGTAAGAAGAATGCCCCTGTCCCCACAGGTGTGATTATTACCTCTGAGGGTTTGGAGCTTGAGGTAGTCACCTCATACAAGGACTTGGGAGTGTCCATCTCTCAGCACATTTCAAAGTTGCAGGCTAAAGTTAAATCTAAGACTTGGTTTCCTCTATTGTAATCGCTCCTCTTCACCCCGGCTGCCAAACTAACCTTGATTCAGATGACCATCCTACCCATGCTACATTACGGAGACATAATTTATAGATCGGCAGGTAAGGGTGCTCTCGAGCAGCTAGATGTTCTTTACCATTCGGCCATCGGATTTGCCACCAATGCTCCTTATTGGACACATCACTGCACTCTATACTCCTCTGTAAACTGGTCATCTCTGTATACCTGTCGCAAGACCCAATGGTTGATGCTTATTTATAAGACCCTCTTAGGCCTCACTCACCCCTATCTGAGATATTTACTGTAGCCCTCATCCTCCACATACAACACCTGTTCTGCCAGTCACATTCGGTTAACTTGTTAGGGGAGTGGCAGCTGAGGGGTCGGTTTTGGAGAGCCTGGCGTGCCCAAAGTAAAATGCCTCCCATTCAGGCCCAGAAAATAGGATATGCACATATTGGTACCATTGGATAGGAAACACTCTGAATTTTCCAAAACTGTTAACCATTTGTCTGTGAGTAAAACAGAACGCATATAGCAGGCGAAACCCAGAGGAATTTCTGTCCTGGAAAAAGTGATTTTGACACATTGCTCATTTGGGAACCCCTCCCTCATGAAAATGACCATATAAGGGCATATGAATGCAGTACCCATCGCTTCCTTTAGATGTCAACAGTCTCGAGACAGTGTAAAATTTCATTTTGGATGAATTAGACCAGAGAATAAGAGCAAACCAGGAAGTGTCTCTTTTATGTCAACAGTACCCCGTGCGCGCTCCCGAGAAGGCGCGCAGTGTCTTTTTTTTTACCGTCGTTATCGATCAGTTTATATTCCGGTTGATTTATAATAGTAAATATACGTAAAAGTGTTCCTAAGGATACATTTAAAACTATGTTTGATTGTTCTTGGACAAGTTTATAGGTATAAGATGAACGAGTTTGCGTCACGTTTCAATGGAGTAGTGGAGGCTGTCGTTTCTGATTATAACGCGCGAACCAAATGGAGGATTTATGGATAAAATACATTACTTTTTCTAACAAAAGAACCATGGATTGTCTTCGTTGGACACTTAGGATGACCTCAGCAGAAGTTCTTCAACAGGTAATTGATTTGTTTTCGCTGTGAAATGTGTTATGTGTGTGCCATGATGGCTAATCGATTCATGGCTATGGGAAAAATATGTGAGGTGCTACCCTCAAACAATCAAATGTGCTGCTTTCGCCGTGAAGCCTTTTTGAAATCTGACAACACTGTGATATTGCCAAGAAACAGAGCTTTTGATGAGTATGGAACACTTGTATATTGGTGGATGTTTAATAATTCAACTTTGGGATTTTGAATTTGGCGCTTTACATTTCACCTGGTAGTGTCGGGAGCAGCCCGCTAGCGCCCCAGCAATCCCTGAGAGGTTAAAGGTCCCCAAAGCACACACATCCCTGGGTCGCTCCTCTTTTCAGTTCGCTGCAGCTAGCGACTGGAACGAGCTGCAACAAACACTCAAACTGGATAGTTTTATCTCAATCTCTTCAGTCAAAGACTCAATCATGGACACTCTTACTGACAGTGTTGGCTGCGTTGTGTGATGTAATGTTGTCTCTACCTTGGTGTTTTGATATTTTATTAGGATCCCCATTAGCTGTTGCAAAAGCAGCAGCTACTCTTCCTGGTGTTCACACAAAACATGAAACATAATACAGAATGACATAATACAGAACATCATTAGACAATAACAGCTCAAGGACATACATTTTTAAAAAGGCACTTGTAGCCTACATATCAATGCATACACACAAACTCAAAACACAAAATCTAGGTCAAATAGGGGAGAGGCATTGTAGTGCGATGTTGTTGCTTTATCTATTTTTTAAAACCAGGTTTGCTGTTTATTTGAGCAATATGAGATGGTAGGAAGTTCCATGCAATAAGGGCTCTATATAATACTATATGTTTTCTTGAATTTATTCTGGACTTGGGGACTATGAAAAGACCACTGGTGGCATGTCTGGTGGGAGAAGTGTGTGTTTCAGAGATGTGTGTAAGTTGACTATGCAAACAATTTGGGATTTTCAACACATTAATGTTTCTTATAAAAATAAGAAGTGATGCAGTCAGTCTCTCCTGAACTCTTAGCCAAGAGAGACTGGCATGCATAGTATTTATAACAGCCCTCTGATTACAATTCAGAGAAAAACTAGCCGGCCTGTTCTGGGCCAGCTGCAGCTTAACTAGGTATTTCCTTGCCGCACTGGACCACACGACTGGAAAATAATCAAGATAAGACCAAACTAGAGCCTGCAGAACTTGCTTTTTGGAGTGTGGGATCAAAAAAGAAGAGCATCTCTTTATTACGGCTAGATCTCACCCTTTCTTTGCAACCATTGAATCTATATTTTAACCATGACAGTTTACAATCTAAGGTAACGCCAAGTAATTTAGTCTCCTCAACTTGTTCAACAGCCACACCATTTTTTACCAGATTCAGCTGAGGTGTAACACTTAAACTTAAGGAATGACTTGTACCAAAAACAATGCTCTTAGTTTTTGAGATGTTCAGGAGCAGTTTATTACTTCTTGCCCTTTGGGCTGTTGTCTGTGCCCAATAATGTTTGTACCGTGTTTTGATCTGCTGCCATGTTGTGTTGCTACCATGTTGTTGTCATGTTGTGTTGCAACCATGCTGTGTTGTCATGTGTTGCTGCCTTGCTATGTTGTTGTCTTAGGTCTCTCTTTATGTAGTGTTGTCTCTCTTGTCGTGACGTGTGTTTTGTCCTATATATATATATATATATATACATTTATTTTTTTTTGAACTCAGCCCCCGTCCCCGCAGGAGGCCTTTTGCCTTTTGGTAGGCCGTCATTGTAAATAATTTGTTCTTAACTGACTTGCCTAGTTAAATAAAGGTTAAATAAAACAATTTTAAAAAAACACAGAACCCCTACATAGTTACAATATCAGCTCAAGTCACTGGCCTACTGGTGCTCTTCCATGCCATCGCTAGAGTGGGTTGAGTTACTGACGTGATCTTCCTGTCGGGGTTGCTGCCCCCCCTTGGGTTGTGCTGTGGCGGAGATCTTTGTGGTCTATACTCGGCCTTGTCTCAGGATGGTAAGTTGGTGGTTGGAGATATCCCTCTAGTGGTGTGGGGGCTGTGCTTCGGCAGAGTGGGTGAGGTTATATCCTGCCTATTTGGCCCTGTCCGCGGGTATCGTCGGACGGGGCCACAGTGTCTCCCGACCCCTCCTGTCTCAGCCTCCAGTATTTATGCTGCAGTAGTTTATGTGTCGGGGGGCTAGGGTCAGTCTGTTATATCTGGAGTATTTCTCCTCTCTTATCCGGTGTCCTGTGTGAATTTAAGCATGCTCTCTCTAATTCTCTCTCTTCTTTCTCTCTTTCTTTCTTTCTTTCTCTCAGAATGATTGGCTATGAAAATCCAAATGACATTTACTCCTGAGGTGTTGACCTGTTGCACCCTCGACAACCACTGTGATTATTATTATTTGACCCTGTTAGTCATCTATGAACATTTTTAAATCTTGGCCATGTTTTGTTATAATCTGTACCCGGCACAGCCAGAAGAGGACTGGCCACCCCTCACAGCCTGGTTCCTCTCTAGGTTTCTTCCTAGGTTCTGGCCTTTCAAGGGGAGTTTTTCCTAACCACCGTGCTTTTACACCTGCATTGCTTGCTGTTTGGGGGTTTAGGCTGGGTTTTTGTACAGCACTCTGTGACATCAGCGGATGTAAGAAGGGCTTTATAAAAAAAAAAAAATGATTGAATAACAGATTATTATAACTGTTAGAGCACCCTCAACAGGTGGTGTGCGGTACTGCAAGTCTTCAGCTCCACTGACCAAACAGAAACTCAGAGGAGCTCACCTGCTACAGAAGCTTTGTGTGAGTTTGGAGAGAGCTTTCGGTGATGCTCGAGATAAACACAGGTTTGGTCTCTGGTGTAGGCGTCAAAGTTGTGTGTGTGTGTGTGTGTGTTTGTGCGGTCTCTGGTGAAGCCAACACTACAAAGTACAGTAACTTTGAGTGGCTGCTGCCAACATACTGACTTAAATCTCTAGCCACTTTAAACATAGGAATTGAATGTAACAATGTATCACTAGCCACTTTAAACAATTTTGTATATAATGTTTACGTATCCGACATACTCATATCAAATGTATACACTGTACTCTAAACCATCTACTGTATCTTGCCTATGCCGTTCGGCCATCGACCCAAATCTCTAGCCACTTTAATAATTATAATTGGATGAAATAATGTATCACTAGCCACTTTAAACAATGCCATTTATATAATGTTTACATATCCTACATTACTCATCTCATATGTATATATATGTGTATATACTGTACTCCATACCATCTACTGCATCTTGCCTATGCCGGTCAGCCATCGCTCATCCATAAATTTATATGTACATACTCGTATTCATTCCTTTACTCTTGTGTGTATAAGGTAGTTGTTGTGAATTTGTTAGATTACTTGTTAGATACTACTGCATGGTCGGAACTAGAAGCACAAGCATTTCGCTACACTCGCATTAACATCTGCTAACCATGTGTATGTGACAAATAAAATTTGATTTGATTTGATTTAACTTAACTATTTCCACAACAAGCCTGCAACACTCTCTACCCCGAGGGGCTAGGGGAGGGAGGAAAAAGAGAAAAATTATAAAGGGGGGAAGAAACTGCAAAACTTTTTCCGCCTTTTTCTCACTCTGGAAGGTAGTGGCTTTTAAAAAACCCTTGAGAGGACTTAGAGAAGAGACAGGATGAGAAGAAAGAGACTTCTAAAAGTTCAGATACAGCTCTCTACCATAGGTCTTTCTACCACAGGTCTCTCTACCACTGTCACACTCTGATCTGTTTCACCTGTCTTTGCGATTGCCTCCACCCCCCTCCAGGTGTCACCCATCTTCCCCATTATCCCCTGTGTTTTTATCCCTGTATTCTCTGTTTGTCTCTCTTTCTCTCGCCCTCCTGGTTTTGACCCTTGCCTGTCCTGTCTCTGAGCCCACTTGCCTGACCACTCTGCCTGCCCTTGACCCTGAGCTTGCCTGCCGTCCTGTACCTTTGCCCCACCTTTGGATTACCGACCTCTGCCTGACCTGACCCTGAGCCTGCCTGCCGTCCTGTACCTTTGCCCCACTACTCTGGATAATAGACCCCTGCTTTCCTTGACCTGTCGTTTGCCTGCCCCTTTTGCTGTAATAAACATTGTTACTTCAACACAGTCTGCATCTGGGTCTTAACTTCAAACCTGATAGTACGAACTGGTCATGACTGACCCAGCAGACCCGGGCCCACTGCGCAACGCCATCTCCACCCAAGGAACCAGGCACGAGGAATTGCTTCGTTGCCTTGTGGAGGGGTCCAAACGTTGGCTGAATGCCATGACCGGGCATTGGACAGTTTGCTGGAGCAATTCCGCGGGTTGTCTGGGAGGCAGCCGACCACCTTGGTAATCCCACAGCCCCTCAGTAACTCAGCTGCTAGCAACGCCGTCTCATCGGTCACTCCATCTTCTCGGGAGCACTTCAATGGAGGGCTGAGCACCTGTCAGACGTTTCTAGCTCAGTGTGCCCTCATCTTCGAGTTTCAGCCCTATTCCTTCCCCTCGGATCGCTCCAAGATAGGCTACCTCATCACGCTGATGTCCGGGAGTGCTCTCACCTGGACTACTGCTGTATGGGAACAATAGCCGGCCATATGCGTTAGTCTGGAGGGGTTCGTGGGAGAAGGTTTTTGATGCACCGTTCTCTGGGAAAGAAGCTGCCCGGAAGCTAATCCAGCTTCAGCAGGACTCCTGCAGTGTTGCAGACTGTGCAACGGATTTCCGCATGTTGGCAGACTGTGCAACGGATTTCCGCATGTTGGCAGCAGAGAGTGCTTGGAACCAAGAAGCGGTGTTCAATATGTTCCTGATCTAGATTCCCTTATTGCGTTGAGCATCCGCATCGATGGGAGATTACGAGAACGACGGAGGGAGAGGAAATTTGATTTCACTCGCACGTCCTGGGATTCCACCAGGCCCCAGAGTCAGCCCAGAAGTCCCCGACAGTCTCGTTGCTGAGAGAACTCGAGGCTTCCTGACCTCCCCCGAGAGTGGCCGAAAACAGCCAAGTCACTGCTTCCTGAGCCTATGCAACTTGGCAGAGCTGGGCTGCTGCCAGCGGAATGGCATTACAGGATCAACACAAACAGTTGTCTGTATTGCGGGAATCTTGGCCATTTTGTGTACACTTGTCCTTTAAAAATTACAGGCACACAGGTTGAAGCGAGTACTCTGGTGGGCCAAATGGCAAACTTTTCTGCTTCCCTTGCTCGCACCCCTTTTCGTGCCATTCTGCTATGGGGAACCCAGTTTAAATCTCTCAGAGTCCTCATTGACTCTGGGGCCGATGAGAGCTTTTTGGACGCTAACCTGGCTTCCGAGCTGAACATCCCCACTCATCCCCTCTCCATTCCCATGGACGTTAGAGCGCTGGACGGGCGCTCTATTGGCCGGGTCACCCACAACACCACTCCCATCAACCTATGTGTGTCAGGGAACCACAGCGAGGCTATCCAGTTGATTCTTCTTAAGTCACCTCAGATTCCCGTTGTATTGGGATTCTCCTGGCTCCAGCGAAGCAATCCCCTCATTAACTGGTCTACTGGTGCCATCACAGGTTGGAGCCCATTCTGCCATGCCCAGTGCCTGAAGTACACACAACCTGCCCTGGGACATCTTCCTGGGGGCTCGGAAGTCGCCCCGGACCTCTCTGCCATTCCCTCGGAGTACCAGGACCTCCGGGAGGTGTTCAAAAAGGCCCGGGTCACTTCGCTTTCACTGCCCGACCTTATGACTGTGGGATTGACCTTCTCCCTAGCATTACTCCACCCCGGGGACGACTGTTCTCTCTGTCGGAACCAGAGACCAAGGCGATGGAGACCAACATTGGGGACTCCCTAGCTGCAGGATTCATCTGTCCTTCTTCTTCTCCCGCCGACGCAAGGTTCTTCTTTGTGGAGAAGAAGGACAAGACCTTGCACCTGTGAATAGACTATCCCCTCCACAAGAACCGCTACCCGCCACCTCTCATCTCCTCTGCCTTCAAGCTGCTCCAGGGGGCCATCATGTTATCCAAGCTGGATCTATGGAACACCTACCACCTGGTGCGGATGCGGGATGGGGACGAGTGGAAGGCCGCCTTCAACATTGCCAGTGGTCACTACGAGTATCAGGTCATGCTATATTGCCTTACCAACGCCCCTGCTGTGTTCCAGGCTCTGGTCAATGACATTCTCCGTGACATGTTAAACCGGTTCGTCTTTGTCTACCTAGATGACATCCTCATCTTCTCCAACTCCACCAAAGAACATGTGCTCCACGTCCGACAGGTTCTCCAACGCCTCCAGGAGAACCAGCTGTTTGTAAAAGCAGAGAAGTGCGAGTTTCAACACTTCACCATCCCTTTTCTGGGTTTCATCATCGCTGCAGGAAGTGTACAAATGGATCCTGGGAAGGTGAGAGTTGTGGTGGATTGGCACCAGCCTACTTCCAAGGTGCAGCTGCAACGTATCCTGGGGTTTGCCAACTTCTATCGTTGCTTTATCCAGGGTTACATTACCCTGGCTTCCCCCCTGTCAGCACTCACCTCACTCAAGGTTCCGTTCACGTGTTCTCCAGCTGCTGACCTGGTGTTCCGGGACCTCAAACATCGCTTCACCACAGCTGCTATCTTGGTTCATCCTGACCCTTCCCGTTAGTTTTGTAGGGAAGTTTGGAAACACCTTACATTAAACACAGGTGTGAATTGTATTACACACCTGAAAAGTCTGTTAACTTCTTAGGGAGCGGTGGGGCGCCAAATTCAAAATCCAAAAGTTGAATTATTAAACATGCATCAATATACAAGTGTTTCATAGTCATCAAAAGCTCTGCTTCTTGGCAATATCACAGCGTTGTCAGATTTCAAAAAGGCTTTACGGCGAAAGCACCACATTTGATTGTTTGAGGGTAGCACCTAACATATTTTTCTCCATTACCATGAATTCATAAGCCATCACGGTTCACACATAACACATTTCACAGCAAAAACAAATCAATTACCTTTTGAAGAACTTCTGCTGAGGGCTTCATAAGTGTCCAACGAAGACAATCCATGGTTATTTTGTTAGAAAAAGTAATGTATTATATCCATAATTCTCTGTTTGGTTGGCGAGTTATAATGAGAAAATAGAGCGTCGACTCCTCCATTGAAACGTGAAGAGAACTCGTTCAACTTATACCTATAAACTTGTCCAAGAACAATCAAACATAATTTTAAATGTATCCTTAGGACCACTTTTATGTATAAATAGTATAATATTTCAACCGAAATATAAGCTAGGTGATAAGAAAGGAAAAAAACAAAGAACGCGCCAGCCGGGAGCGCGCATTTACTTTTATTGACATCTGCGTGGACACTTCCTTATTCGTCTTCTTCTCTGCTCTAAAAGCATCTAAAAAGAATCAGAACACTTTCTCGAGACTGTTGACATCCAGAGGAAGCGATAGGTACTGCATTCATATGCCCTTATATGGGCATTTTCATAAGGGAGGGGTTCTAAATGAGGCAGGACAGAAATTCCAGGACAGAAATTCCTCTGGTTTTTGCCTGCCATATCCGTTCTGTTATACTCACAGACAAAATGTTAACACTTTTATGGTACTAAATATGTGCATATCCTATTTTCTGGGCCAGAATGGGGGGCATTTTACTTTGGGCACGCCAGGCTCTCCAAAACGGTCACCTCGTGTGCTGCTCCCAAAGAAGTTAAGATTAGTATTGAGCTGTTATGAAGGCGTAGAGCTTATCTACACTATCAATGATTCTTCAAGATGAACCTATCTGACCGGAATATTGGAGAACCCTCCCCTCTCCCTCCCTCCCCTGCTCTCTCTCACACACACACAGAGAGAGAAAATTAATTGGCAGCAATTAAACCAATGGGATTGCTAAATCTATCCGAATAATGCACCTTATTATGATTTTCCATTTCTCTCCCCTGTCCTCCCTCATTCCTTTCTTCCTTAGAGGAAGAAAAATACTTTAATGACAATTTACATCGAAGGCCATGTCACAACTCTAGCCTGTGTCTGTAGCTGCTATTGATGAGCCAGTGTATGTAAGCAGCTGCTACTAATGGGCCAGTGTAAGTAGCTGCTAGTGTATGGGCCAGTCTAAATAGCTGCTAGTGATGGGCCCGTGTAGGCAGCTGCTACTAATGGGACAGTGTAAGTAGCTGCTAGTGATGGGCCAGTGTAAGCAGCTGCTACTAATGGGCCAGTGTAAGTAGCTGCTAGTGATGAGCAAATGTAAGTAGCTGCTAGTGATGGGCCAGTGTAAGTAGCTGCTAGTGATGGGCCAGTGTAAGGAGCTGCTAGTGATGAGCCAGTGTAAGTAGCTGCTAGTGATAAGCCAGCGTAAGTAGCTGCTAGTGATGAGCCAGCGTAAGTAGCTGCTGCTAATGTGCCAGTGTAAGTAGCTGCTATTGATGGGCCAGTGTAAGTAGCTGGTAGTGATGAGCCAGTGTATGTAGCTGCTAGTGATGAGCCATTGTAAGTAGCTGCTAGTGATGAGCCAGTGTAAGTAGCTGCTAGTGATAAGCCAGCGTAAGTAGCTGCTAGTGACGAGCCAGCGTAGGTAGCTGCTGCTAATGGGCCAGTGTAATAGCTGCTATTGATGGGCCAGTGTAAGTAGCTGCTAGTGATGAGCCAGTGTAAGTAGCTGCTAGTGATGAGCAAGTGTAAGTAGCTGCTAGTGATGGGCCATTGTAAGTAGCTGCTAGTGATGAGCCATTGTAAGGAGCTGCTAGTGATGGGCCAGTGTAGGTAGCTGCTAGTGATGGGCCAGTGTAAGTATCTTCTAGTGATGAGCCATTGTAAGGAGCTGCTAGTGATGAGCCAGTGTAAGTAGCTGCTAGTGATGAGCCAGTGTAAGTAGCTGCTAGTGATGGGCCAGTGTAAGTAGCTGCTAGTGATGAGCCAGTATAAGTAGCTGCTAGTGATGAGCCAGTGTAAGTAGCTGCTAGTGATGAGCCAGTGTAAGTAGCTGCTAGTGATGAGCCATTGTAAGTAGCTGCTAGTGATGAGCCAGTGTAAGTAGCTGCTAGTGATGGGCCAGTGTAAGTAGCTGCTAGTGATGAGCCAGTGTAAGTAGCTGCTAGTGATGAGCCATTGTAAGTAGCTGCTAGTGATGGGCCAGTGTAAGTAGCTGCTAGTGATGAGCCAGCGTAAGTAGCTGCTAGTGATGAGCCAGCGTAAGTAGCTGCTGCTAATGTGCCAGTGTAAGTAGCTGCTATTGATGGGCCAGTGTAAGTAGCTGGTAGTGATGAGCCAGTGTATGTAGCTGCTAGTGATGAGCCAGTGTAAGTAGCTGCTAGTGATAAGCCAGCGTAAGTAGCTGCTAGTGACGAGCCAGCGTAAGTAGCTGCTGCTAATGGGCCAGTGTAATAGCTGCTATTGATGGGCCAGTGTAAGTAGCTGCTAGTGATGAGCCAGTGTAAGTAGCTGCTAGTGATGAGCCATTGTAAGTAGCTGCTAGTGATGAGCAAGTGTAAGTAGCTGCTAGTGATGGGCCATTGTAAGTAGCTGCTAGTGATGAGCCATTGTAAGGAGCTGCTAGTGATGGGCCAGTGTAAGTAGCTGCTAGTGATGGGCCAGTGTAAGTATCTTCTAGTGATGAGCCATTGTAAGGAGCTGCTAGTGATGAGCCAGTGTAAGTAGCTGCTAGTGATGAGCCAGTGTAAGTAGCTGCTAGTGATGGGCCAGTGTAAGTAGCTGCTAGTGATGAGCCAGTATAAGTAGCTGCTAGTGATGAGCCAGTGTAAGTAGCTGCTAGTGATGAGCCAGTGTAAGTAGCTGCTAGTGATGAGCCATTGTAAGGAGCTGCTAGTTATGAGCCAGTGTAAGTAGCTGCTAGTGATGGGCCAGTGTAAGTAGCTGCTAGTGATGAGCCAGTGTAAGTAGCTGCTAGTGATGAGCCATTGTAAGTAGCTGCTAGTGATGGGCCAGTGTAAGTAGCTGCTAGTGATGAGCCAGCGTGGTAGCTGCTGGTGATGAGCCAGTGTAAGTAGCTGCTGGTGATGGGCCAGTGTAAGTAGCTGCTGGTGATGAGCCAGTATAAGTAGCTGCTGGTGATGAGCCAGTGTAAGTAGCTGCTGGTGATGAGCCAGTGTAAGTAGCTGCTGGTGATGAGCCATTGTAAGGAGCTGCTGGTGATGAGCCAGTGTAAGTAGCTGCTGGTGATGGGCCAGTGTAAGTAGCTGCTAGTGATGAGCCAGTGTAAGTAGCTGCTGGTGATGAGCCAGTGTAAGTGGCTGCTGGTGATGGGCCAGTGTAAGTAGCTGCTAGTGATGAGCCAGCGTAAGTAGCTGCTAGTGATGAGCCAGTGTAATTAGCTGCTAGTGATGAGACAGTGTAAGTAGCTGCTAGTGATGAGCCATTGTAAGTAGTTGCTAGTGATGGGCCAGTGTAAGTAGCTGCTAGTGATGGGCCAGTGTAAGTAGCTGCTAGTGATGAGCCAGTGTAAGTAGCTGCTAGTGATGAGCCAGTGTAAGTAGCTGCTAGTGATGAGCCAGTGTAAGTAGCTGCTAGTGATGAGCCAGTGTAAGTAGCTGCTAGTGATGAGCCAGTGTAAGTAGCTGCTAGTGATGAGCCAGTGTAAGTAGCTGCTAGTGATAAGCCAGTGTAAGTAGCTGCTAGTGATGGGCCAGTGTAGGTAGCTGCTAGTGTTGGGCTAGTGTAATAACCGCTGTTTGTGTGGGTGTTTGTGGGTAGAGATGGTGTGTCCGTGGCATGTGTCCGAGACAGAGAGAGAAGAGAAAAAGAGTTACAGGTCGTAAAACCACTCCAATAGGACAACCTAGTATCTCAAACAGACTTCATAATTTTCCAATTAATCCAACCATCTTTCAAAGACAAAGCAGCTCACAGGATCAAGGGGATGACATTTATTTTGTAGAGTACTTCACACAGGAGCTATCAGAGTGACGCTCTCTCTTCCTCCCATACGGCCTTGAACTAAAGGCTACAGACTCCAAAGCTTTTAAGTGACCGTACATTCCTGTCAAATAAATTTGATTACCAAGGTCTCTTTCCTGTTTCGCAGGGATCAAAAGTAATATAAAAGTCAATGCCATCATAAAATGCCACAGATACACACATACAGTACACCAAGGACTCGTGTGTGTGCGTGCGTGCGTGCGTGCGTGTGAGTGAGTGTATCCAAGGGGAAATATAATATAATAACGTGTGAAATGCTTGATAATGTATATAATATCAACAGAAAGGCATATTTTCTGGGTGATTTAAATATTGACTGACATCCATCCATGGGGCGGCAGGGTAGCCTAGTGGTTAGAGTGTTGGACTAGTAACCAAAAGGTTGCAAATTCAAATCCTGACAAAGTACAAATCTGTCATTCTGCCCCTGAACATTGAAAATAAGAATTTGTTCTTAACTGACTTGCCTAGTAAAATAAATGAAATAAAAATCAAGCTGGCCACTCCAGAAAAAGCTTCAAATTCTAACCAAGTTCAGGTTATTAGTCAATCTACCAGAGTAGTTACAAACAGCAGAGGAATGAAATCATCCACATGTATTGTTCACATCTTTAATAATTAGCAGTATCCAAATCCATTGGATGTAGTGATCACAATATAGTAGCCATATCTAGGAAATCCAAAGATGAGAAAACTTAGGCATGACACTACACATCCAAGTAGATCTTACCAAATGATAAAAGACAAGCATTGTAATTTTGAAATCCTGTAAAGTGAGTGTGGAAGAGGTGAAAAAAAAATAATATGGAAATTGAGCAAGTTGAGGTGACTAAACTGCTTGGGAGTATCCCTGGATTTTAACTGTCATGGTCAAAACATGTTGATACAACAGTAGCTAGGATGGGTAGAAGTCTGTCCATAATAAAGCGCTGCTCTACCTTAACAGCACTATCAACAAGGCAGGTCCTACAGGCTCTAGGTTTGTTGCACCTAGACTATTGTTCAGTAGTGTGGTCAGGTGCCACAAAGAGGGACCACGGAATTTTACAATTGGCTCAGAACAGGGCAGCACGGCTGGTCCTTAACTGTACACGGAGAGCTAACATTATTAATATTCATGTATATCTCTCATGGCTCAAAGTGGAGGAGAGATTAACTTCATCACTACTTGTTTTTGTAAGAGGTGTTGACATGCTGAATGCACCGAGGTGTCTGTTTAAACTACTAGCACACAGCTCAGACATCCATGCATACCACACAAGACATGACAACATAATCCCTAGCTGTGTATTGCCACTTTCCATGTTGTCTGTTGTCTGTAGCTTGTGAGGTGTGGAAACACTGTTGCTTTTATGTTTTTTGTCTTGTTGCTTTTTGTGCTATGTTGCTCTGTCTGCATGCTATGTCTTGCTTGTCCTATGTTGCTCTGCGTGTGCTCATTGATTGTCTGTATTGTAATTGTTTTTAATAACCTGCCCAGGGACTGCAGTTGAAAATTAGCCGGCTGGCTAAAACCGGCACTTTTACTGAAACGTTGATTAATGTGCACTGTCCCTGTAAAAATAAAAATAAACTCAAACTCAAAGGTCTCTTCACAATCCCCAAATCAAGAACAGACTATGGGAGGTGCACAGTACTACACAGAGCCATGACTACATGAAACTATATTCCACATCAGGTAAATGATGCAAGAAGTAGAATCAGATATCAAAACAGATAAAATACACCTTATGGAACAGTGGGGACTGTGAAGAGACACACACACAGGCACAGACACACATACACATGATAAGACACGCACTCAACACACACGTACACTTTTAGATATGTGGTAGTGGAGTAGTGGCCTCAGGGCACACACTTAAATTGTTGTGTAAAGTGTTATGAAATGTAATGACATGTAATATTTAAAATTGTATATAACTGCCTTAATGTTGCTGGACCACAGGAAGAGCAGCTGCTGCCTTGGCAGGAACTAATGGGGATTCCTAATAAACCCCAGGAAGAGTAGTTGCTGCCTTGGCAGGAACTAATGGGGATTCCTAATAAACCCCAGGAAGAGTAGCTGCTGCCTTGGCAGGAACTAATGGGGATCCCTAATAAACCCCATGAAGAGTAGCTGCTGCCTTGGCAGGAACTAATGGGGATCCCTAATAAACCCCATGAAGAGTAGCTGCTGCCTTGGCAGGAACTAATGGGGATCCCTAATAAACCCCATGAAGAGTAGTTGCTGCCTTGGCAGGAACTAATGGGGATCCTTAATAAATACAAGTACAAAGACTGTGGTGAATGAAGATACAGCAACCAATGTGACACACACACACACACACACACACACACACACACACACACACACACACACAGGGGATCCTTGATACATATAAATACAAGTAATAACTTAGAGCAGATGCAACTCAATAGTGTTACACAGTAAAGTGCTATTAGCAGGCAGAGACAGAGGACCAGAGGAGTATTCCACGTCCAGACAGACAACCAATAGAAAGTGTTTTTACTAGGTGGGAAGGTCATACAGTCATGAGGTCACTCTCTGGGAAGATATCATAATAAAAAAACAGGAATGTGAAAAGTGCTATTTTATTTTTACAAAATATGAAAAAGATGTCTGGAGTCTGTCTCTTTTACCTGTCTATGGCCTTCAGATCAATGTGAATGAATGAATGAATAAATGAATTAATTAATTAACTTCTCAGGGATCACTGGGGCACTAGCGGGCTGCTCCCGACACTACCAGGTAAAATGTAAGGCGCCAAATTCAAAATCCAAAAGTTGAATTATTAAACATCCACCAATATACAAGTGTTCCATACTCATCAAAAGCTCTGTTTCTTGGCAATATCACAGTGTTGTCAGATTTCAAAAAGGCTTTACGGCGAAAGCAGCACATTTGATTGTTTGAGGGTAGCACCTCACATATTTTTCCCATAGCCATGAATCGATTAGCCATCATGGCACACACATAACACATTTCACAGCGAAAACAAATCAATTACCTGTTGAAGAACTTCTGCTGAGGTCATCCTAAGTGTCCAACGAAGACAATCCATGGTTCTTTTATTAGAAAAAGTAATGTATTTTATCCATAAATCCTCCATTTGGTTTGCGCGTTATAATCAGAAACGACAGCTTCCACTACTCCATTGAAACGTGACGCAAACTCGTTCATCTTATACCTATAAACTTGTCCAAGAACAATCAAACATAGTTTTAAATGTATCCTTAGGAACACTTTTACGTATATTTACTATTATAAATCAACCGGAATATAAACTGATCGATAACGACGGTAAAAAAGACACTGCGTGACTTCTCGGGAGCGCGCGCTGGGTACTGTTTACATGAAAGAGTGACTTCCTTGTTTGCTCTTCTTCTCTGGTCTTATTCATCCAAAATGAAAAACATACACTGTCTCGAGACTGTTGACATCTAAAGGAAGCGATGGGTACTGCATTCATATGCCCTTATATGGTCATTTTCATGAGGGAGGGGTGCCCAAATGAGCAATGTGTCAAAATCACTTTTTCCAGGACAGAAATTCCTCGGGGTTTCGCCTGCTATATGCGTTCTGTTTTACTCACAGACAAATGGTTAACAGTTTTGGAAAATTCAGAGTGTTCCCTATCCAATGGCACCAAATATCTGCATATCCTATTTTCTGGGCCTGAATGGGAGGCATTTTACTTTGGGCACGCCAGGCTCTCCAAAACCGACCCCTCAGCTGCCACTCCCTAACAAGTTAATGATACTGGTACTGAAGATCTATTGTATTAGCTACAGCCGGTATTGAAGCTCTATTGTTTTAGCTACGACCGGTACTGAAGCTCTATTGCATTAGCTACGGCCGGTACTGAAGCTGTAATGTATTAGCTACGGCCGGTACTGAAGCTCTATTGTATTAGCTACGGACGGTACTGAAGCTCTATTGTATTAGCTACGGCCGGTACTGAAGCTCTATTGTATTAGCTACGGCCGGTACTGAAGCTCTATTGTATTAGCTACGGACGGTACTGAAGCTCTATAGTATTAGCTACGGCCGGTATTGAAGCTCGATTGCAGTAGCTACGAACGGTCCTGAAGCTCTATCGTATTAGCTACAGCCGGTTTTGAAGCTCTATTGTACTAGCTACGACCAGTACTGAAGCTCTATTGTATTAGCTTCAGCCGGTACTGAAGCTCTATTGTATTAGCTATGACCGGTACTGAAACAAGAAGAAAAGTGAGAAGGTATTATGGGAGAAAGACAGAGAGAGAACGAAAGGTAAGACAGACACATTCAGAGTTGGTGAAAGAGAGAGAAAGAGAGAGACACATTCAGAGCTGATGAAAGAGAGAGGAAGAGAGAGAAGAGACAGACACATTCAGAGCTGGTGAAAGACAGAGAAAGAGAGAGACATACATAGTTGGTGGAAAAAGAGAGAGAAAGAGACAGACACATTCAGAGCTGGTGAAAGAGAGAGGAAGAGACAGACACATTCAGAGCTGGTGAAAGACAGAGGAAGAGAGAGGCACATTCAGAGCTGGTGAAAGAGAAAGGAAGAGAGAGACACATTCAGAACTGGTGAAAGACAGAGAAAGAGAGAGACACATTCAGAGCTGGTGAAAGACAGAGAAAGAGAGAGACACATTCAGAGTTGGTGAAAGACAGAGGAAGAGACAGACACATTCAGAGCTGGTGAAAGACAGAGAAAGAGAGAGACACATTCAGAGCTGGTGAAAGACAGAGAAAGAGAGAGACACATTCAGAGCTGGTGAAAGACAGAGAAAGAGAGAGACACATTCAGAGCTGGTGAAAGACAGAGAAAGAGAGAGACATTCAGAGCTGGTGAAAGACAGAGAAAGAGAGAGACATTCAGAGCTGGTGAAAGAGAAGGAAAGAGCAATAAAGAACCAGGGAGAGTGGATGAGAGAGAGCTCTTAGTCTCACAGGGCATGTAGCACCCATCCCAGGGGTCCGACTATACAGAACCATTAAACACCCATTCACATACACACACACATACAAACACACAAATGCAACTCAACCATTATACCACCGAAACAGCGATCCGTGACCCCATGACACTCATAAGGACTTTAGATAAAACAGTAAAACACTTCCCTCAGAGCCTTTTCACCATCACTGTGGTTTAATGAAAAAGATTGAAGCTTTCCCCCAAAGGTCTGAGACAGGTTAGTAGAGAGAGAGAGAGATCATCCTTAGCTCTGGCATCTTACCCAATATTTGTAACCAATGACTGATCACCCTAATCCACAAATGTGGAGACAAATTTAACCCCAATAACTACCGTGGGATATGCGTCAACAGCAACCTTGGGAAAATCCTCTGCATTGTCATTAACTTCTTAGGGAGCGGCAGGTGAGGTGACGGTTTTGGAGAGTCTGGCGTGCCCAAAGTAAAATGCCTGCCACTCAGGCTCAGAAAATAGGATATGCAAATAATTAGTACTATTGGATCGGAAACACTCTGAAGTTTCTAAAAGTGTTAACATAATGTCTGTGAGTATAACAGAACTCATTTAGCAGGCAAAAACCAGAGAAAAAACATCCGGAAATCAGTTTCTGGTGACCTTTGGCTCTGTTAGACACACTCCCTTTTGAATCCATTTGTTACCAGGACTGAGACTGCAGTACCTATGGCTTCCACTAGATGTCAGCAGTCTATATACAAAAACTCAGAGAGATTGGAGTAAACACAACGAATAGGTACAGGAAATGGCATGGGGACCTGAAATGTCAACATGTTTTCTCGGGCGCAAGTCTGGCTGGCGCGCCCCACTTTATTTTACTTATTTATGAATTTATGCTAATGCAGAAATATTGGAGGTGCTACCCTCAAACAATCAAATGTGCTTTCGCCGTAAAGCCTTTTTGAAATCTGACAACGCTGTGATATTGCCAAGAAGCAGAGCTTTTGATGACTATGCAACACTTGATGATTATGCAACACTAACGCCCCATCCCTCCATAAGTAGTTAACACACTATTGTGACAACCTTCTATCCTTACAAAATGTATTATCTAACTTATTCTGGTTACATTTTCTCCTTCCTTCAGGATCTGAACACACCCCGCCCGCCTGACTACACTTAGTCAGCATCTCAGAAAAAGTTGCACAGTCTCTTTACTTGTAATAGACAATACAATATGCTTTCCTGAACCTCTATACTTCCGTTACACAGGACAACATACACCTATTCAGGCTTTGAACTTCTTAGGGAGTGGTGGGGCGCTAAGGCTTTACGGCGAAAGCACCACATTTGATTGTTTGAGGATAGCACCCCACATATTTTTCTCATTACCATAAATTCATAAGCCATCACGGTTCACACATAACACATTTCACAGCGAAAACAAATCAATTACCTTTTGAAGAACTTCTGCTGAGGGCTTCCCAAGTGTCCAACGAAGACAATCCATGGTTCTTTTGTTAGAAAAAGTATTATATCCATGAATCTCCATTTGGTTGGCGCGTTATAATGAGAAAATAGAGCCTCCAATCGTCCATTGAATCGTGAAGAGAACTCGTTCAACTTATACCTATTAACTTGTCCAAGAACAATCAAACATAATTTTAAATGTATCCTTAGGACCACTTTTATGTATAAATAGTATAATATTTCAACCGGAATATAAACTGGGCGATAAGAAAGGAAAAAAAAACAAAACGCCAGCAGCGAAGCGCGCATTTACTTGTATTGACATCTGTGTGGACACTTCCTTATTCGTCTTCTTCTCTGCTCTAAAAGCATCTAAAAAGAACCAGAACACTTTCTTGAGACTGTTGACATCCAGAGGAAGCGATAGGTACTGCATGCATATGCCCTTATATGGGCATTTTCATAAGGGAGGGGTTCTAAATGAGGCAATCTGTCAAAACCCCTTTTTCCAGGACAGAAATTCCTCTGGTTTTTGCCTGCCATATCCGTTCTGTTATACTCACAGACAAAATGTTAACACTTTCAGAAAATTCAGAGTGTTTCCTATCCAATGGTACTAAATATGTGCATATCCTTTTTTCTGGGCCTGAATGGGAGGCATTTTACTTTGGGTACGCCAGGCTCTGCGCTGCTCCCAAAGAAGTTAATAACCGATACACCTCAGCAACACGATATATAGGATTTATGTGATATGATGAGAGCCTGACAAACCAAGTCAAAGTCTCATCATAACTGTACACTTTACCCAAGCAGACCCCTCCTCCTGAGGGCAGTATCGCAAAATGGCCCTTTCTACTTATCTATGCAGACCTCTACACCAATAAGCAACCTGTCCAAGCAGACTTTTTTATTTAAAGTATAAAAAAACGATACCACAGGATTTGATGGTATGATGGGAGCTTGCCAAACCTACACTTCAGTCAAATTCCCATCATAGCTGTACACTTTACCCAACCCCCTCTTCCTGAGGGCGGTATCCCATTATACAGTGTCCTACTAGTTTATTGGAGATGCGTCATAGGCTTTCTTCCTACTTATTTATGCAGACCTCTACTCTTTAGAGCTGTATTCATAAGCAACCTGTCCAAGTAGACTTTCTATTAACGTATAGAAACGATATCATAGGATTTACGTCCAGGCAGCTGAGGCACCATGCCACCCACATACTCAGTCCCCACAAATGAAGTTACATTTACTAACCCCCCTAAGCTTATGCATGCATGCAGTTTATTGAATTCAAGTTCTCAGAATTACTAAGTTCTTTTAGGAATTTAAATAGACCTACGTGGCGCCCTTATCGCTGAGACAGATCTCCCGTAGCAGGTCACACAAACTTCAACTACCCGTAAGAACAAGCTTACCTTAGATAGTTGGGCGGCCACCCATTTGTGAGACTGCCCAGAAGACCCATCGTCAGCACCAAGGTGTCCCCGTCTAAAAAGGCCCCTTCGACTCCTGGCTTAAAAGCTCGCCAGATATGTCGTGGAAAATCATTTTTTAAAATGTAAAACTCTGACAAGAACTTGTGAATTCAAAATAAGCTTTAATACAGAATGTACCAAAGCTGAGCCGTTTCATGAAACTTCTATTTTTCTGAACACAGCACTCAGCTTAAATACCTTTACAGCATATAGATACACCACATATGTAAATAATGTTCCTCCCTATTCCATCTGTCACCATCATCTTTCATTCCAAGTTCTTGCTTGTTCACGCCCAGTAACACCCCTATCTGTTCCAAGTTTAGATTATATGGTGGCAGGCCCTTCAATGTTATAAAAATAATACATTTATTGTGTACATATATTTATTGTATTGGCCATTCTGCTGTCATCTTCTAGACCTTAATGGATTAAATTAGTATTCTATCTCTACTTGATGTATATAATTATTTCTTATGGTTTCAATGCACTGTTCTCTGTATATGAAAATAACTTGTCTTGACCTCTCGTCACCACATTCTCTCTGTCTCAGTACTTGCTTGCTGGCGCTCACATCTGACAGCTGTTTGGGCTGTTTGGAACACCATCCGTACCGTCAAACATGGAGGTGGAAACATTATGCTTTGGGGGTGTTTTTCTGCTAAGGGGACAGGACAACATCACCGCATCAAAGGGACGATGGACGGGGCCATGTACCATCAAATTTTGGGTGAGAACCTCCTTCCCTCAGCCAGGGCATTGAAAATGGGTCGTGGATGGGTATTCCAGCATGACAATGACCCAAAACATACAGCCAAGGTAACAAAGGAGTGGCTCAAGAAGAAGCACATTAAGGTCCTGGAGTGGCCTAGCCAGTCTCCAGACCTTAATCCCATAGAACATCTGTGGAGGGAGCTGAAGGTTCGAGTTGCCAAACGTCAGCCTCGAAATCTTAATGACTTGGAGAAGATCTGCAAAGAGGAGTGGGACAAAATCCCTCCTGAGATGTGTGCAAACCTGGTGGCCAACTACAAGAAACGTCTGATCTCTGTGATTGCCAACAAGGGTTTTGCCACCAAGTACTAAGTCATGTTTTGAAGAGGGGTCAAATACTTATTTCCCTCATTAAAATGTAAATCAATTTATAAATATTTTCACATGCGTTTTTCTGGATTTTTTTGTTATTATTCTGTCTCTCACTGTTCAAATAACCCTACCGTTAAAATTATAGACTGATCATTTCTTTGTCAGTGGGCAAACATACAAAATCAGCAGGGGATCAAATACTTTTTTCCCTCACTGTACCTCGTTCCACAAAGCTGTGAACGAGCTGAGAGACAAGGCAAGAAGGGCCTTCTATGTCATCAAAAGAAACATAACATTTGAAATACCATTTAGGATCTGGCTAAAAATACTTTAATCTGTTATAGAACCCATTGCCCTTTATGGTTATGAGGTCTGGGGTCCGCTCACTAACCAAGAATTCAGAAAATGGGACAAACACCAAATTGAGACACTGCATGCAGAATTCTGCAAAAATATGTACAACGTTAAACACCAAATAATGCATGCAGAGCAGAATTAGGCCGATACATGCTAATGATCAAAATCCCCAAAATCCCAAACCTCCTATAACAAAGTCAACACCTACAGAGAGATTAACCTGGAGAAGAGTTCCCTAAGCAAGCTGGTCCTGGGGCTCTGTTCACGAACACAAACAGACCCCACAGAGCCAGCACCACAATTAGACCCAATCAAATCCTGAGAAAACAAAAATATAAATACTTGACACATTGGAAAGTAATTTACAAAAAAACAGAGCAAACTAACTACAATGCTATTTGGCCCTAAACAGAGAGTACACAGTGGCCGGATACCTGACCACTGTGACTGACCCAAACTTAAGGAAATCTTTGACTATGTACAGACTCAGTGAGCATTGCCTTGCTATTTAGAAAGGCCGCCATAGGCAGACCTGGCTCTCAAGAGAAGATAGGCTATGTGCACACTGCCCACAAAATGAGTTGCACTTCCTAAGCAATTTCACCGCTAGCGGTCCACCGATCCCTAACAGGTTGCTAACCTCCTGCCAAATGTATGACCATATTAGAGACACATATTTCCCTCAGATTACACAGATCCACAAAGATTTCGAAAACAAACCCAATTTTGATAAATTCCCAAATCTAATGATTGAAATACCACAGTGTGCCATCACAGCAGCAATATGTGTGACCTGTTGCCACAAGAAAAGGGCAACCAGTGAAGAACAAACACCATTGTAAATACAACCCATATTTATGTCTATTTATTTTCCCTTTTGTAGTTTAACTATTTGTACATCGCTACAATACTGTAAATAGACATAATATGACATTAGACATTTCTTAATTCAAATTAAGTGGGAGAGAGAGAGAGAGAAAGTGAGAGAGAAAGAGAGAGAGAGAGAGAGAGAGAGAGAGAGAGAGAGAGAGAGAGAGAGAGAGAGAGAGAGAGAGGGGGAGATGCAACGAAACAGAGAGAATAAGGAGAAAGAGGAAAGGCTTGAGAATGGAGGAAGAGGAGAAGAAAGGGAGCGAGGGATGGATGGATGGAGAAGGGAGAGAAGAGAAGTAAGCTAACAGAACAGCGAGTCATCATCCTCGCAGGGATCTCAGACAATATTTGAAAGTGTCCAGACAATGTTTAACACAATATTCACCATTATTCACTGTTTCAATCTAATGTGATCTGGCCGTAGACACAAAACATGACTGACAGTTAAATACAGAGTACCCAGGACACAAACACACACATATGCCATACACACAAACACGCACACACACAATTACACACACACACACAGCACTCCGCTCCACGTCTTGTCTAAATTAAAGCTCCAGTGTAATCAAGTGATGACTAATTACTGTGTTTCAGCAGAAAGTGTGCAGTATGGTGTGCAAGTGTTTGTATGTGTATGTGCCTCGCTGTCTTTCTGTCTGCATACTCCTGAGGAAGATCATGTCTTCTAATAGTCGTCTGGGACTAAATTACTGTTTAATTACACGTGCTAATGTTTTCCCTGCTATTAAACATTTATGCATGGAGGCATCAAGAGATCCTCAGTGCTGACTCTCTATAGGTCCCCGGGGGGGGGCAGAAATGGGAAAGTGCCACCACTGCAGTTCCCATCTTCCTGCCCCTGCCGTACCACACTGTAAAACACTGCTTTAATGTTGTACTCTTTCTCAACTGCCTCTTTGGCAGGCAACCTGCTGAAGATAACTATTGAGCTTTCACCCAGCAGGGGTAAGGGACAAGGCTAGAAGGGAGAGACGGAGGAGTGGAGAGAGAAAGAGTATTCAATTACAGAACGAGGGTAACTACTGTAATGTTCTCCAGTACAGTATATGTCAATGAGAGAGTTAGAGATGTGGTGCTTGCCTCTGGAACTCCTGCTGCTCTGATCTGGATAAATCAATAACACCAGTGATTCAATTACTGTTCCCTCCTCTCTTTCCCTACACTGTTATCACTGTTTCATTGTCCACTATCCTCCACAGTTCAGTGTTTCACTATTCACTATCCTCCACAGCTGACTGTTTCACTGTCCACTATCCTCTACGGCTGACTGTTTCACTGTGAACTATTCTCTATAGCTGACTGTTTGACTGTCAACTATCCTCTACAGGTGACTGTTTCACTGTCCACTATCCTCTACGGCTGACTGTTTCACTGTCCACTATCCTCTACGGCTGACTGTTTCACTGTGAACTATTCTCTATAGCTGACTGTTTGACTGTCAACTATCCTCTACAGGTGACTGTTTCACTGTCCACTATCCTCTACAGCTGACTGGTGTACTGTCAACTATCCACTATAGCTGACGGTTTCACTATCCCCTATCCTCTACAGCCGACTGTTTCACTGTCCACTATCCTCTACAGCCGACTGATTCACTGTCAACTATCCTCTACAGCTGACTGTTTTACTGTCCACTATCCTCCATAGCTGACTGTTTCACTGTCCACTATCCTCTACAGCTGACTGTTTTACTGTCCACTATCCTCTACAGCCGACTGTTTCACTGTCCACTATCCTCTACAGCCAACTGTTTCACTGTCCACTATCCTCTACAGCTGACTGTTTCCCTGTCCCCTGTCCTCTACAGCAGACTGTTTCACTGCCCACTATCCTCTACAGCCGACTGTTTCACTGTCCACTATCCTCTACAGCCGACTGTTTCACTGTCCACTATCCTCTACAGCCAACTGTTTCACTGTCCACTATCCTCTACAGCTGTCACGTCACAGCCCTCTGGGTTCTCTATGGGGTTTTGGGCCAGGACGTGACCAGGGGGGTTTGGCAACCTTTATGTTGGTTTTTTGAGTTGGTTCTCAATTAGAGGCAGCTGTTGTTCGTTGCCTCTAATTGGGAATCCTATATAGGTTGCTCATTTCCCCACCTGGGTTGTGGGTTATTGAATGTATTTCGTTGTATGTACACCATATGTGACGATCCGTTTGTTCTTTGTTGTTTTTTTGTGAAGTTTCACTATTCTTTCAATTAAAAAGATTTGGAACGCAACACACGCTGCTCCTTGGTCCTCTCCTTCCTTGGATCGTGACAGAATAACCCATCAAACCAGGACCAAGCAGCATGCAATGGAGGAGAAGCAGATCTGGACCTGGGAGGAGTTAAAGGGGGATTGGGAGACCCTGCCTTGGCGAGAGTTCCTGAGGGGTTCGCGGCCACAGCAGTCCCAGGATTTTTTTTGGGGGGGGGCACATGGTGCCAGCTCCACACACCAGGATGCCAGTGCGCCTCCCCAGCCCGGTACGTCCAGGGCCAGCTCCCCACACTGGCACTGAGGTGCGTGTCGTCGGTCCAGTGGGACCTAAGCCGGCTCCATACACCAGGATGCCAGTGCGCCTCCCCAGCCCGGTACATCCAGTACCAGCTCCCCACACTCGCACTGAGGTGCGTGTCGTCGGTCCGGTGGGACCTATGCCGGCTCCACGCACCAGACCTGCAGTGCGCCTCTCCAGCCCAGTATGTCCAGTGCCGGCTCCCCCGCACACGCCCTGAAGTGCGCCTCTTCAGTCCAGTGAGACCTACGCCAGCTCGGTGTGTCCAGTGCCAGCTCCCCGCACTCGCCCAGAGGTGCGTGAGACCAGTCCACTCAGTTACCCCCTAGATGCAGATGAGTATTGTGTTTCACCCACAAATAATGGTTTATTAGGGGAGGGTTGGCTGCTACTAGGGACAGGTTTAGGTTTAAGAGCATTTCTGTTTATGCTGGTATCAAACCTTGGGTTGCACGGGCCTGCCCTGTTTCTATATTGTACATCAAACCGGTCTGGAGAGGTCAGAGAACATGAAAGGCTGAGAGCTCAGAGGGGTCACCGATGACAGGAGGAAGACAATTATTGATAAAGTGCGTAGGGTTCAAAATGTTTAATTTTGAAACAAATATTATTGAATAAAATCATAATAAAACATGCAAAAAGTCTACATACAGAATGTGCAAATGGCGTGAGGAGGTAGGCAATAAATAGGCCATAGTAGCGAAGTAATTACAATTTAGCAGATGATGATGTGCAAGTAGAGATACTGGTGTGCAAAAGAACAGAAAAGTAAATAAAAACAGTATGGGGATGAGGTAGTTAGATAGGGTGGGTTATTTACAGATGGACTATGTACAGCTGCAGCGATCGGTTAGCTGCTCAGATACAGCGAGGGAAAAAAGTATTTGATCCCCTGCTGATTTTGTACGTTTGCCCACTGACAAGGAAATGGTCACTCTATAATGTTAATGGTAGGTTTATTTGAACAGTGAGAGACAGAATAACAACAAAAGATCCAGAAAAATGTACGTGAAAAATGTTATAAATTGATTAGCATTTTAATGAGAGAAATAAGTATTTGACCCACTCCTCTTTGCAGAACTTCTACAAGTCATTAAGGTTTTGAGGCTGACATTTGGCAACTCGAACCTTCAGCTCCCTCAACAGATTTTCTATGGGATTAAGGTCTGGAGACTGGCTAGGCCACTCCAGGACCTTAATGTGCTTCTTCTTGAGCCACTCCTTTGTTGCCTTGGCCGTGTGTTTTGGGTCATTGTTATGCTGGAATACCCATCCACGACCCATTTTCAATGCCCTGGCTGAGGGAAGGAGGTTCTCACCCAAGATTTGACGGTACATGGCCCCGTCCATCGTCCCTTTGATGCGGTGAAGTTGTCCTGTCCCCTTAGCAGAAAAACACCCCCAAAGCATAATGTTTCTACCTCCATGTTTGACGGTGGGGATGGTGTTCTTGGGGTGTTCTTGGGCTCCTCCAAAGACGGCGAGTTGAGTTGATGCCAAAAGAGCTCAATTTTGGTCTCATCTGACCACAACACTTTCACCCAGTTGTCCTCTGAATCATTCAGAGGTTCATTGGCAAACTTCAGACGGGCATGTATATGTGCTTTCTTGAGCAGGGGGACCTTGCGGGCGCTGCAGGATTTCAGTCCTTCACGGCGTAGTGTGTTACCAATTGTTTTCTTGGTGACTATGGTCCCAGCTGCCTTGAGATCATTGACAAGATCCTCCCGTGTAGTTCTGGGCTGATTCCTCACCGTTCTCATGATCATTGCAACTCCACGAGGTGAGATCTTGCATGGAGCCCCAGGCCGAGGGAGATTGACAGTTCTTTTGTGTTTCTTCCATTTGCGAATAATCGCACCAACTTTTGTCACCTTCTCACCAAGCTGCTTGGCGATGGTCTTGTAACCCATTCCAGCCTTGTGTAGGTCTACAATCTTGTCCCTGATATCCTTGGAGAGCTCTTTGGTCTTGGCCATGGTGGAGAGTTTGGAATCTGATTGATTGATTGCTTCTGTGGACAGGTGTCTTTTATACAGGTAACAAACTGAGATTAGGAGCACTCCCTTTAAGAGTGTGCTCCTAATCTCAGCTCGTTACCTGTATAAAAGACACCTGGGAGCCAGAAATCTTTCTGATTGAGAGGGGGTTAAATATTTATTTACCTCATTAAAATGCAAATCAATTAATAACATTTTTCACATGCGTTTTTCTGGATTTTCTTGTTGTTATTCTGTCTCTCACTGTTCAAATCAACCTATCATTAAAATTATAGACTGATCATTTCTTTGTCAGTGGGCAAAAGTCCAAAATCAGCAGGGGATCAAATACTTTTTTCCCTCACTGTAACTGATGTTTAAAGTTAGTGAGGGAGATATAAGTCTCCAGCTTCAGCAATTTTTGCAATTCGTTCCAGTCACTTCCAGCAGAGAACTGGAAGGAAAGGCGGCCAAACGAGGGGTTGGCTTGGGGATGACCAGTGATATATACCTGCTGGAGCGCGTGCTACGGGTGGGTGTTGTTATCGTGACCAGTGAGCTGAGATAAGGCGGAGTTTTACCTAGCATAGACTTATAGATGACCTGGAGCCAGTGGGTCTGGCGACGGATATGTAGTGAGGGCCAACCGACTAGAGCATACAGGTCGCAATGGTGGGTGGTATAAGGGGCTTTGGTAACAAAACGGATGGTACTGTGATAGACTGCATCCAGTTTGCTGAGTATGAAGGGATGAAGGGATTAATTGCTACAAAGAAAAGTGCTATGCTAAGGTGCTTGATAAAATACAATTAAATATAAAATATAAAAAAGACAAAACCAGATTGAGAAAATAAATTCATTTTCTTTATTGAACTTCCTCCTCGTGTCGGTGGCCCCTCCAGCCCTCTTAATTAGGCCCTCACTAACTCCCACTGTCAATGCTTTATCCTACTCTTTTCCATTCATACCAAGTGGAGCCAAGGTTTAAGTTTTGCTATCCATGATTACGGTAATCGTTGAGACAAGGGGTAGGGTTAGGATTAGCGTTTTTTGAGGTTGGATTGGTTACGGTTCATGATTATCTTGCGGTCTGTGAGGTCTGTGTGTATCTAACCTACAGTAGCAGTGGTAAAAGTGTATCCATCTCTGTTCGAGCCTGAAATTATCCAACACAATGGATTGTGGTCATTGCAGTTAATTGTTTCTGCGCTGAACTAGGTTGAATATTTGCTTAATGAAAATAGCTCCCTTCAGCACAACATCCCATATAGTTATTGACTTGATTTCTCTCCTGAATGATTGGATTTCTCTCTAGAGAAATGGTGCGTTGGGCTCTCAAAAAAATGACATTGGTCATCCCCCAGAAAACTACATTTTGGTTAATTGCTCAGCACTAGTTAGGGTTGAGGCTAGGGTTAGGGTTAGTGTTGAGGGTAGGGATAAGGTTAAGGTTAGGATTAGGTAAACGTCCCAGCTAACGTCCCCAGGCCTGTCTCGTAGAAGAAGCACTTAAAACTTCAAGAAACTTCCTGCTCATATAAAGGTTAGACAAACAGTAGTAGTTATCACATGAGACAAAACGGAAATTGAAAATCCACTGAATGTCTGTTGTGAGTCTCCAGGGACAGAGTTTAAGACGTATAAGACGTACGAGACATTGGTAGAATCCTCAGACTCCCTGTGGTAATCTAAAACTGAATAGTCCTCTCTTCTCTCTGTCTCACAGCTCATGTGTTCTAAAAGCAGACAAAAGGTGTCTGAGTAGTTGATGCCACAGACACATTAGGAATGCTGTCTTCATTTCCATGTTCCTGCCACCTCACCAGTTTGGTATAGAAATGTGCACAGCACACACAGAGCAACTCAACAGAACTATGTGTGTAGCCTAACAGTTGGTTCCTGTAAGATAGACCCCGTGTTCACAACAACAATAACGTTCTCTATACGCACCGTCATAGCCACACACGTACAGTGTACAGAATGAATTAAGACAAGCATGTACGGAAATACATATCCTCTGTCTCAGTAGGCATTTTGCATAATGAGGGGAACTTTCTCAGAAGCCTTCTAAGCTGCTGAGCATGCAGTATGGCACTGAGCCGCTTATACACACTCCCTCTCTCTGACACACACACACAAGTTCCACTGGCGTCCTACCTGTGCTGAAGAGAGCTCTGGGAGAGTCCAGAGTATCCCAGTCCAGCTCAGCTTGGCTCAATTTCTGTCTGTCTCTGTCGCTCTGGACCGAGCTCAGTATCGGCACAGAATGCTTTTTTCCACTGTGTTGTGTGTCTCATGCCACTTCGCTTCTCTTCTCGGAGCACAATTCGTCAGCTACCGTAGCATGTGTGTCTCAGTGTCTTTGAGTGTCTGGACAGAGGCAGTTTGTAGGTGAAGAAAATAATAGAGGCCAAGTAGAATAAATGCAATGCTTGAGCAGAAAATACAGAGGGAGAAATATCAAGTGAAAGAGAGGAGGGGGAGCAGGCAAAAGAGATTCACAGACATAATACTGTGACAAGGAAGCTGTGCCCACATCCCTCTCTACCCCCTTCTCTCTTCACTCCACCTCCTTCATTTCATGTCTCAGTTTTCCTCATTTTATTTAATCACTCTTATCTCCCTCAGTCGTTTTTTTTATTTGTTTTAACCCTTCCACCATCCCCCCTCTTCGGAGAACACCTGCTGTTTCCAGGATATAGACTGACCAGGTGAATGCAGGTGAAAGCTATGATCCCTTATTGATGTGACTTGTTAAATCCACTTCAATCAGTATAGATGAAAGGGTGAAGACAGGTTAAAGAAGGATTTTTAAGCCTGGAGACAATTGAGACATGGATTGTGTATGCGTGCCATTCAGAGGGTGAATAGGCAAGACAAAAGATTTAAGTGCCTTTGAATGGGGTATGGTAGTAGGTGCCAGGCACACCAGTTTGAGTGTGTCAAAAACTGCAAAGCTGCTGGGTTTTTCACACTCAACAGTTTCCTGTGTGTATCAAGAATGGTCCACCATCCAAAGGACATCCAGACAACTTGACACAACTGTGGGAAGCATTGGAGTCAACATGGGCCAGCATCCCTGTGGAACGCTTTCGTCATCAACACACAACCAGACAAAAGTCCCGACTGGGCTGATGAAGCATTGATGGTCTAACTGTCATGACGGTAATGTGTGTGACCTTTGTGTGAGGGCAGATAACCCTCCTCTCCAAGTTTCACTTAGTAAAGAAGGACACACAAACACACTTGTTCCTCAGCGTGTGTGTGTGTTAAACCCTGAGCCCGTGTGTGTGTGTTAACTGTATGTGAGAGTTTTGCAGACTCGGCTGCTAGCTGCTTCTCTCTCTGTTCTGCTATTCTGCTGAGGATGCTCTTCCTGCTCTGGGCTGTAGGAGGCCACAAGATGACAGCTCACACACAATCCCACCCCACCAACCCAACACACACACACACACACACACACACACACACACACACACACACACACACACACACACACACACACACACACACACACACACACACACACACACACACACACACACACACACACACACACACACACACACACACACACACACACACACACACACACACACACACACACACACACACACACACACACACACACACACACACAGAGAGATATTGTGCAGAGGTTCATGCAACTTTTAAAATCTCCTCAGCAACATGTATCTCTGTTTATATCCAGTGATAAAACAGGGAGTGTCCAAACAGACAGTGGGACAGCAGCACGGTAATATGAAGTCATTAAAATGGAAAGTTCAGCTCTGCTTTCAACGGCCCCCAAAAGAGTAGAGTTGAGGTGCTGCGCTGAGCACCAAAGATATATTAAACGTGTTAAATTAAACTGCTTTCCCCAAAGTCAGCCTCTCTCAGCCAGGTTACGTATGCAGAGTGCATGCAGATGGGTGACATTTAGAGTGCGTCCCAAAATGGCACAATGTTGCGTATAGTGCATTACTTGTGCCCTGGTCAAAAGTAGTGCACTGTACAGGTAATAGGGTTTTATTTGGGACCCACTCACTTATGGATCCTCCTAGAGCTGTTAACCACTGGGAAGTCTTTGTTGACTCATCAGAACTTATAGAACGCCATTTCCAGAGGATACTTTGTTAAATGAAAAACTGTTATACTCATACAAGCTTGTTTAATAGCTGGAATGGATTGATTGAAAACTGCCTTTGATAACTGCCTTTAATGGACAGCTGAAGATGAATTCTAGATTCTAGATCTGTGCCTAGAGGAATCCTAATGGTTGAGGTTAGGATAGGGGATGGTAAACTGATTCTAGATCTGTGCATAGAGAAATCCTAATGGTTGAGGTTAGGATAGGGGATGGTGAACCGATTCTAGATCTGTGCCCAGAGTAATCCTAATGGTTGAGGTTAGGATAGGGGATGGTGAACTGATTCTAGATCTGTGCCTAAAGGACACTCTTCCCCAGATCAAAGAAGGGTTTGTTTATATCAGCAAATGTCGCCCTGCCAACCAGAAAATGTAAAATCATACACCCAGAGAGACCATAAAAATCTGTAACCCGCAGGTGTGCCATAATAAAGCTGTTTGAGGTTGTGTGTGTGTTTGTGTGTCTCGTAAAGTAGTTCTTGCTGAGCATGGCTTGTTTAGAAGCCTCATATCGCTCTGTTTGTTTCAATGAAGGACACGCACACACACAGATCCACCGTCCACCAGAATAACAGACATCTCATCGTGACAAGAATGACAAAAGAAAAACACAGCTTCTTTCTACTTCCATCAGTGCTGTGTCATCTCAACTCATCATGAAACAGACAGACAGATAGACAACATGAACAACAGTCTGTCTATTTCCATCAGTGCTGTGCCATCTCAACTCATCATGAAACAGACAGACAGACAACATGAACAACAGTCTGTCTATTTCCATCAGTGCTGTGTCATCTCAACTCATCATGAAACAGACAGACAGATAGACAACATGAACAACAGTCTGTCTATTTCCATCAGTGCTGTGCCATCTCAACTCATCATGAAACAGACAGACAGACAACATGAACAACAGTCTGTCTATTTCCATCAGTGCTGTGTCATCTCAACTCATCATGAAACAGACAGACAGATAGACAACATGAACAACAGTCTGTCAATTTCCATCAGTGCTGTGCCATCTCAGCTCATCATAAAACAGACAGACAGACAACATGAACAACAGTCTGTCAATTTCCATCAGTGCTGTGCCATCTCAGCTCATCATAAAACAGACAGACAGACAACATGAACAACAGTCTGTCAATTTCCATCAGTGCTGTGCCATCTCAGCTCATCATAAAACAGACAGACAGACAACATGAACAACAGTCTGTCTATTTCCATCAGTGCTGTGCCATCTCAACTCATCATGAAACAGACAGACAGATAGACAACATGAACAACAGTCTGTCTATTTCCATCTGTGCTGTGCCATCTCAACTCATCATGAGACAGACAGACAGACAGACAGACAGTATGACTGTCTACAATGTGTGTGTTGTCTTTTTATTTTATCTTTATTTAACTAGGCAAGTCAGTTAAGAACACATTTTTATTTGCAATGACGGCCTAGCGGGGAACAGTGGGTTAACTGCCTTGTTCAGGGCAGAACGACATATTTTTACCTTGTCGGCTCGGGGTTTCAATCTTGCAACCTTTCGGTTACTAGTCCAACGCTCCAACCACTAGGCTACCTGCCGCCCTTTATAGAGCTGTATCAATAGACTCATATACATAAAAACCCAAACTGAGCCTTTAATGTGTGGTCACCACTCTAGCACCTCATCCCCTGTCCTCACATCTAACTAACGAGGGAATAAGAAGGGTAAGAAGAGAGAGGGATGAGAGAGAGGACAGGTTTACAATGAGAGTCTGACTTGTCGGGTTTATAGTGACATCATGACATCACCATGTTTGTTTATATCACTTCCACACCGTCACAGGGTAATAGGAGGACGGAATTAAACGTGACACCACACTGTCTCTCAGGGTAATAGGAGGACGGAATTAAATGTGACACCACAGTGTCCCGCAGGGTAATAGGAGGACGGAATTAACGTGACACCACACTGTCACTCAGGGTAATAGGAGGACGGAATTAAACGTGACACCACACTGTCACTCAGGGGAATAGGAGGACGGAATTAAACGTGACACCACGCTGTCCCTCAGGGCTATAGGAGGACGGAGTTAAACGTGACACCACACTGTCCCTCAGGGTAATAGGAGGACGAAATTAAACGTGACACCACACTGTCCCTCAGGGTAATAGGAGGATGGAATTAAACGTGACACCACACTGTCCCTCAGGGTAATAGGAGGACGAAATTAAATGTGACACCACACTGTCACTCAGGGTAATAGGAGGACGGAATTAAACGTGACACCACACTGTCACTCAGGTGGGAGTGAGAGATAGAAATCGAGAGAGGGAGAGGACAGGATAGTGAGTATGGCTTGCAGGGAGAGAGGGAGTAAGTTAGGGTTTTGTGAGGATTTTTCTTACACTGGGATGATTTGATTTGTTTTAGATGTGTTATAGATAATACAAAATATACACAAAAAAACACACAAAGAAAGTCTGCTAGTCACTGTGACACATGGTAAGACTTGACATTCCGAAAATGAAACCAGGGCCTCATTTCACAGAGCGTTCATAGCATTATGCCTACCTATGTTGAGTTTGACCACAGGCACATAGCCTAGGCAGGCAACAGCTGGGAAACTCCAGGAACTTGCATTTCAACCCAGAATGCTGTTATGTAGAAAAAACAAGACTAGCTAAATTCTTTATAAACTGGACATGTAAGATCAAAAGGAACATCATTATGGACACTTCTCGACAATTAAGTTTGCATAATGCTTCGCAGGGTGAAATGACGTTCTCTACTTCCGCACTCCGGTGAGGCCGTTGACGCTGTCTCTCTGTGTGATTTGGAGAACAGAAGTACGTTGTTAGATTCTTTTATGCCCTTCCACATCCCTTTACAAATTATACACAGAAGATCATCGCTAAACACAGAACCAAGAGGTTTATCTGTCTCTCTGTGACCGACGATAACATCAGAACAAAGTTGATTACAAATAGCCTACAAAGTTGCCAATGTCTTTGCAATTGTTACACACAAGATAAATACATTATAGGCGATATAGGCATAGATATTTCAATCACATAGATTTTTTTTGTTTGTTCATTTAATTTAATTATTTGGCTAATTCTAGGCTACTGTCTGTATTTTTTCATGTTCTGATGTCATGATGTGCCACATCTTGATTTAGTGCATCATTATTGAGTAAAGCATTTAGAATACGCTGCCTCAATATTTGTAATGAATAGTGATAACATCTCTCTGTCTTTTATTATTTTCTCAGGGGTAAATGTGGGACATAAATAGCCAGTAGGTTATGTAATGAATAATGTTCAGTATGCAACAGTAGATTAATGTAATGAATAATGTTCAGTATGCAACAGTAGAATAATGTAATGAATGATGTTCAGTATGCAACAGTAAAATAATGTAATGAATAATGTTCAGTATGCACCAGTAGAATAATGTAATGAATAATATTCAGTATGCACCAATAGAATAAAGTAATGAATAATGTTCAGTATGCACCAGTAGAATAATGTAATGAATAATATTCAGTATGCACCAGTAGAATAAAGTAATGAATAATGTTCAGTATGCAACAGTAGAATAATGTAATGAATAATGTTCAGTATGCAACAGTAGAATAATGTAATGAATAATGTTCAGTATGCACCAGTAGAATAAAGTAATGAATAATGTTCAGTATGCAACAGTAGAATAATGTAATGAATAATATTCAGTATGCACCAGTAGAATAAAGTAATGAATAATGTTCAGTATGCACCAGTAGAATAATGTAATGAATAATGTTCAGTATACAACAGTAGAATAATGTAATGAATAATGTTCAGTATGCACCAGTAAAATAATGTAATGAATAATGTTCAGTATGCAACAGTAGAAGAATGTAATGAATAATGTTCAGTATGCACCAGTAGAATAATGTAATGAATAATGTTCAGTATGCAACAGTAGAATAATGTAATGAATAATGTTCAGTATGCAACTGTAGAATAATATTCAGTATGCACCAGTAGAATAATGTAATGAATAATGTTCAGTATTCAACAGTAGAATAATGCAATGAATAATGTTTAGTTTGCAACAGTAGAATATTGTAATGAATAATGTTCAGTTTGCAACAGGGCGGCAGGTAGCCTAGTGTTTAGAGCGTTGGGCCAGTAACCGAAAGGTTGCTAGATCGAATCCCTGAGCTAACAAGGTACAAATCTGTGATCCTGCCCCTGAACAAGGCAGTTAACCCTTGTTCCTAGGCTGTCATTGTACATAAGAATTTGTTCTTAAATTACTTGCCTAGTTAAATAAAGGTTAAGTTAAAAAAATATTAATAATGTTCAGTATGCAACAGTGCCCCAGCAAGACAGATGCAGAGAGAAATTAAGAACAACTATTAGTTCAAAACCACTGGGAATATCAGTTGTTCAAGTCTAGTATAGAAAACGCCCCATATTGCACCTGGCAATGAGTGCATTTAAATATGGAAAATTAATAAACCATAAAGAAAGAGGATCATAAGTCAAATCTTCTTTAAATATGAGTGTTTAGTTACCAGTCAAAATTTGGACACACCTACTCATTCAAGGGATTTTCTTTATTTTTAATATGTTCTACATTGTTGAGTAATAGTGAAGACATCAAAACTATGAAATAACACATATGAAATCATGTAGCAACCAAAAACGTTTTAAACAAATTAATTTATATTTTATATTTGAGATTCTTCAAAGTAGCCACCCTTTGCATTGATGACAGCTTTGCACACTCTTGGCATTCTCTCAACTAGCTTCACCTGGAATGCTTTTCCAACAGTCTTGAAGGAGTTCCTGCTGAACACTTGTTGGCTGCTTTTCCTTCTATCTGCAGTCCATCTCACCCAAAATCATCTCAATTGGGTTGAGGTTGGGTGAATGCGGAGGCCATGTCATTTGATGCAGCACGTCATCATTCTCCTTCTTGATCAAATAGCCCTCACACAGCCTGGAGATTTGTTGGGTCATTGTCCAAAAAACAAATTATAGTCCCACTAAGAGCAAACCAGATGGGATGGCGTATCGCTGCAGAATGTTGAAGGTTAAGTGTGCCTTGAATTCAAAATCAATCACAGACAGTGTCACCAGCAAAGCAGCCCCACACCATCACACATCCTCTTCCATGCTTCACGGTGGGAACCAAACATGCAGAGATCATCCGTTCACCTTCTCTGCATCTCACAAAGACACGGCGGTAGGAACCAAAAATCTCAAATTTAGACTCGTCAGACCAAAGGACAGATTTCCACCGGTCTAATGTCTATTGCCGTGTTTCTTGGCCCAAGCAAGTCTCTTCTTATTATTGGTGTCCTTTAGTAGTGGTTTCTATCCAGCAATTCGGCCAGTTTCATCATAGAGCTTGATGGTTTTTGCGACTGCAATTGAACTTTCAAAGTTCTTAGAAATTTTCCGGATTGACTGACCTTCATGTCTTAAAGTAATGATGGACTGTCATTTCTCTTTGCTTATTTGAGCTCTTCTTGCCATAATATGAACTTGGTCTTTTACCAAATAGAGCTGTCTTCTGTATACCACCCCTACCTTGTCACAACACAACTGACACAAACGCATTAAGGAAAGAAATTCCACAAATTAACTTTTAGCAAGGCTCACATATTTCATAGTTTTGAGGTCTTCACTATTATTTTACAATGTAAAAAATATAAAAAAATAAAGAAACACCCTTGAATGAGTAGGTGTGTCTAAACTTTTGACTAGTACTGTAGTTACAATGCCAGTGCCTGAACAGAGATATTCCCTCTTCCAGCCTCTCTTTGGCCATTCAGCTCCGTCACACTGTTCGACTGATCTGATCTGCCAGGTACACCATCTGCATTGCTCTACATCACATACATACACACAAGCACACACACACTCATGTGCACACAACATGCACATGCACACACACAAAAATTGCTAAATTGCATCACTCTCCTCCATCCTGAAAATGCCATCTGTCCCCTCCGGTGCTACCAATCCCTCCACATGGCTCCTGTTTTCCTCCTTAGTCCCTCTCTTGCCCCCTCACTACTTTAGGCAATTTCTCTCTTCCTCCTCCTCCCTCCCCAATCTGTATTTTAGGCATCTCCTTCAATCTTCTCCCAGCCCTAAACTGCCAGGTCTGAATTGTCCCGTTAACAGCATGGTGTGGACAGACCAGCGGGAGGTATGTGTGTGTGTTTGTGTGTGTGTGTGTGTGTGTATGTGTCATTCTCTGTGTTATCATTTTCCTCCCAGAGTGGTGCTGCAGGGGCCAAACCTCATATCAGTCTCCTTCCACCCCCGACAGAGCGGAGCAGAGCACCAACAACACAACAGACAGAACGTTATAAAAGAATAAAACGAATAAAGCTACAAAAACAGGTAAACAAAACGGACACTTCCCTGTCCAACATGAAACTTTTTAGTGAAGATAAAGTCTGTCTCCAACTGTTCTCTCCCACCCAGGGCTCAAAGGGATGAGGCGTGATTTGAGATATGTGTGTTGAGTCTCTTTCTTCCCAAATTTGTTCAGGTTTGTGGCTTTCTGGGTGGAGAGGTAATGGCACCACACAGACATCTCCCTCCCCACCCACGGCGGCCTCACATCTTCCATTTTACATAAGATCGTACCATAAGTCTGGTACGAAAAACGCTTTGAATTTTTAGAACACGCTCTGCTTCACTCCAGGTGGTTGTCCCTGGATACCGCAGCACACACACACGCACACATGTGCACATACACAACTGAAAAAGTTTAAAACATTCTTTCTCCTCTCTCAAGGTAACTTTTCCATGGAGGTAAAGACCTCTATATTTATAGAGGGTGTATTTTTACTGGCTACATAAAGTCAGACGGTCAACAGGAGATGTGGCTGGGCATTAAACGCTCCTGTTCCTGTCACAACGAAATGGAAGCATCGTCGCATCGGGTCACGGGAGAAACAACGACACTCATAAAAGCAACACTGAGGTAGAAGTGATTTTATAACATACACAAGCACGCACGCACACACACACAGACACACACACACACTCCACAATGTCAGGTCAGGGGACAATGGCAGTCGTAATAGAGGTAGGAGGTAGTCTGTTGTAATAACTATCGATAGTAAATCGAAACACAGCAACATGTTACCTCACGTTGAAAGATGAGTAAGTCACTGTATCTCTCTCTCTGGGACGTGGCAACAGCCATTACAAAGTGGGAGATCTAATGTTGCGTTGTATTCTACTGATGGCAGATTGTAAAGAATGTATTTCAAGTAGACTACACAGCTGTCAAGGTTTGGTCTAAGAGCTGTGTATAAATAATAAGTCCCACCATCAGTGACTTTCATTATGCGAAACAGTGGCGAAACAGTGACGAAACAGTGGCGAAACAGAGACGAAACAGTAACGAAACAGTGGCGAAACAGTAAAGAAACAGTAACGAAACAGTGGCGAAACAGTAACGAAACAGTAATGAAACAGTGGCGAAACAGTAACGAAACAGTAACAAAACAGTGGCGAAACAGTGGCGAAACACTATCATAACAGTGGCGAAACAGTGGCGAAACAGTTGCGAAACAGTAACGAAACAGTGGCGAAACAGTAATGAAACAGTGCTGAAACAGTAGTGAAACAGTAATGAAACAGTGGTGAAACAGTAACGAAACAGTGGCGAAACAGTAACAAAACAATGGTGAAACAGTAACGAAACAGTGCCGAAACAGTAACGAAACAGTGGCGAAACAGTAACGAAACAGTGGTGAAACAGTAATGAAACAGTGGTGAAACAGTAACGAAACAGTGGCGAAACAGTAACGAAACAGTGGTGAAACAGTGGCGAAACAGTAATGAAACAGTGGCGAAAAAGTAACGAAACACTGGCAAAACAGTAACGAAACAGTGGTGAAACAGTAACGAAACAGTGGCGAAACAGTAATGAAACAGTGGTGAAACAGTGGCGAAACAGTAATGAAACAGTGGTGAAACAGTAATGAAACATTGGCGAAACAGTGGCGAAACAGTGCTGAAACAGTGGCGAAACAGTGGCGAAAAAGTAACAAAGCGGTGGCGAAATGGTGGCGAAACGGTGCCGAAACAGTAACGAAACAGTGGCAAAACATTGGTGAAACAGTGGCGAAACAGTAACGAAACCGTGGTGAAAAGATGCCGAAACGGTGGCGAAACAGTGGCGAAACACAATTGAAAATACCCAAATATAGCCAAGTAGCCTGTCGACTTTGTCTTTTAGGGGAAATGTATTTATTCTCTCTCTCTCTCAACTCAATTTCAATTTAAGGGGCTTTATCGGCATGGGAAACTAATGTTTACATTGCCAAAGCAAGTGAAATAGATAATAAACAAAAGTGAAATCAACAATATGAACAGTAAACATTACACTCACAAAAGTTACAAAATAATAAAGACATTGTAAATGTCATATTATGTATACATACAGTGTTGTAATGATGTGCAAATACTGAAAGTACAATAGCAAAAATCATAAACATAAATATGGGTTGTATTTACAATGGTGTTTGTTCTTCACTGATTGCCCTTTTCTTGTAGCAAAAGCTTACACATCTTGCTGCTTTGATGGCACACTGTGGTATTTCAAATTCTTTCCAATGTGTAATCCAAAGTAATTATCTTTTTGTTTTCTCATGATTTGGTTGGGTCTAATTGTGTTGCTGTCCTCGGACTGTGTGGTCTGTTTGTGTTTGTGAACAGCCCCAGGACCAGCTTGCTTAGGAGTTCTTCTCCAGGTTCATCTCTATGTAGGTGATGTCTTTGTTATGGAAGGTTTGGGAATCACTTTCTTTTAGGTGGATGTAGAATTTAACTGCTCTTTTCTGGATTTTGATAATTAGCGGGTATCGGCCTAATTCTGCTGTGCATGCATTATTTGGTGTTTTACGTTGTACACAGAGGATATTTTTGCAGAATTCTCCATGCAGAGTCTCAATTTAGTGTTCGGTCTTATTGTGTTCGATTTTGTGAATTCTTGGTTGGTGAGCGGACCCCAAACCTCACAACCATAAAGGGCAATGGGTTCTATAAATGACTGATTCAAGTATTTTCAGCCAGATGCTAATTGGAATGTCAAATTTTATGTTCGTTTTGATGGCATAGAAGGCCCTTCTTGCCTTGTCTCTCAGATCGTTCACAGCTTTGTGGAAGTTAACTGTGGCGCTGATGTTAAGGACGAGGTATGTATCGTTTTTTGCGTTTTCTTGGGCAACGTTGCCTAGATGGAATTTGTATTTGTGGTCCTGGCGACTGGACCTTTTTTGAAACACCATTATTTTTGTCTTACAGAGATTTACTGTCAGGGCCCAGGTCTGACAGAATCTGTGAAGAACATCTAGGTGCTGCTGTAGGCCCTCCTTGGTTGGGGAGAGAAGCACCAGATCATCAGCAAGCAGTAGACATTTTACTTCAGATTCTAGTAGGGTGAGGCCGTATGCTGCAGACTGTTCTAGTGCCCTCGCCAATTCATTGATATAATGTGTTGAAGAGGGTGGGGCTTAAGCTGCATTAGAGGAAATAGGACAGTATAGGGTATAGGATAATAGAGGGCATAGGATAATAGAGGGTATAGGATAATAGAGGGCATAGGATATTAGAGGGTATAGGATAGTAGAGGGTATAGGATAGTAGAGGGTATAGAATAAAAGAGGGTATAGGATAATAGAGGGTATTGGATAATAGAGGTTATTGAATAATAGAGGGTATAGGATAATAGAGGGTATAGGATAGTACAGGGTATGGGATAGTAGAGGGTATAGGATAATAGAGGGTATTGGATAATAGAGGTTATTGAATAATAGAGGGTATAGGATAATAGAGGGTATAGGATAGTAGAGGGTATAGGATAGTACAGGGTATAGGATAGTAGAGGGTATAGGATAGTAGAGGGTATAGGATAATATTGGTTATTGATTAATAGAGGGTACAGGATAGTAGAGTGTATTGGATAGTAGAGGGTATTGGATAGTAGAGGGTATAAGACAATAGAGGGTTTTGGATAGTAGAGGGTATAGGATAGTAGAGGGTATAGGATCATTGAGGGTATAGGATAGTAGAGGGTATAGGTTAAAAGCTGCTGCTCTAGATATTTTGAAATGCCATCGCCATAGTGTTTAGTAAATGGTCTACAGTAAACCACTGACACCCAGCCACTACCACTAACTCCCACAGCATTTATACTGTTCAGTGTACAGACTACCAGATGACCCTGTCTGGGCACATTCATCACATGTCGCACACACACACACACACACACACGGGCCACATCCATCTCCCTAACTCACTCTGCGGGGGTTATACGAGGGGCAACCTGCTCATTACTCCTGAAGGAGTGGCGTTAACGAAACACACACACACCGATTTATCAGGATGACGCACACAAACATGCACGTGCACACACATCACACGCACACACCGATTAACAGAATGACACACAAACAAACCACACACACACACCAATTCATCAAGGTGGCTCACTTACCCTCGTTAGGAGTATTGATCGTGGAGATACATGAGACACGCACTTTAGAGGAGGAGAGGAGAGGAGAGGAGGTAAATACATCCTAGGCACAATTTGATTCAAGCATTTTAAAACACACAACAATCCAATTATTCAGTGGGCTATGGTTCTACCAACAAGCTGTAACCCCATCTAAGAGGTCTCTTCACCCTCAGAATCCTCTAGAATAAACAACACATAACAAGTGGAAAGACAACAATGCAGTCATCTCTTCTCTCTGTTTACTGCCTAATCAAACCCCGAGTAGCGTAGTCCCTTCTCCAGAAGTACTATTTAGGGCTTAATGTAAGGGAATAGAAAGCTGAACAGTGCAGCCAGGTCACCCGTGATACAGGTCAGTATTCAAAGTCCATCCATGTCTGAGGAAGTCGGGAGATATTGTAGAAACCGGCCACTAGTGGCAACAGTGAGCGCTGTTACCTTCAAGTAGGTTTCGATTTGGTTAGGGCATTCTGGGCAGGAATGGCAGATGGACATAAGCGTCTGGCTCCAAAGGTTGCAAGTTTGAAACCAGCCTATCCCAAGCCTTAACCCTTACCTTAACCATTCAGAGTTAATGCCTAAACTTAAACCTAAACACTTAGAAATTTGACATTTGCAACAACTTAGAAATTTGACGTTTCAGAAACATTCAAATTCTGACGTGAGACTGTGCGCTAGTTGGAACAGTGTCCTATTCTTCTCTCCCTCTGACACCAACTTGATATCATGCCATTAATGACATTGATCTTAAGATATCACTATGACAACCAACATGATCAACTGTAGCAGCATAACGTATGGTTTAAAACAGCCTCCTCTACTCCCTCTCCTTAATCTGAAGGCAGGACTTTTCCATTCACAGAGACCAAAGTCAAAGTCAGTTGTACAACCAAATGCCTTCAACTGAAACATGTCTTCCACATTTAACCCAACCCCTCTGAATCAGAGAGGTGCGGGGGGGCTGCCTTAATCGACATCCACGTCTTCGGCGCCCAGAGAAAAGTGGGTTAACTGCCTTGTTCAGGGGCAGAACGACAGATTTTTACCTTGTCAGCTCGGGGATTCGAACCTTTAACCCTCCAGTTACAAGTCCAACACTCTAACCACTACGCTACCTGCCGCCGACCAGAGCTCCTGACAACTCATTAACATTAAGACTTACACTTGGATGTAGAGAGAGAGAGAGAGAGAGAGAGAGAGAGAGAGAGAGCTTGTGTGTGTGTTTTATAAGACCAAAGTGTGAAAGGCTAAAGCAGATCGACTCATGTACGGCCCGCTATTAAACATTTAGAAAACATAATTTTACCACAGAGGAGCCGCACTGCGCTGTAACAAACAACACAGTTAAAAATCCATAGAGGGAAATTGGAAGAAGGGAGGGAAAGGAGATGGAGAGAAAAAAATATATATATTTAGAGAGGTGGAGGGAATTGGTGACCTCAGCTTGTAGCTCGCCTGCCACTATGCTAAAGAGGAGAGTATTAAGACTTGTTTAGGCCTCTCTCCCACTTTCTTTCTCCCTCTTTCTCTGTCTCTTAGTCTCTCTCACCTACTCTCTATTTTTCTCCTTCTCTCTGTCTCATCTCTTTGTCTTTATTTTATCTTTCTATTTCCCCCTCTCTTTCTCTGTCTCTCTCTCTTTCTCCGTCTCTTTCGCTCTTTCTCCATCTCTCTCTCTCTTTCTCCGTCTCTCTCTCGCTCTTTCTCTCCGTCTCTCTCTCTTTCTCCATCTCTCTCTCTCTATCCGTCTCTCGCCTTCTCTCTTTCTCTCTATTTCTACTTCTAGATTGTTTTTAATTTTCTCTATATATAATTTTCTGTATTTCAACTGATTTGTGTCCACATTCAGTCACGTCTGTGCTCTCTATTGCTCTCACTGTAATGAACTGATGCGACTCCTCTCAGCTCCTCTCTTCCTGACCCAGTAATAGTGTGAACCAGAGTGGAAATCGTTCATTATCTGACAGAGCGATCATAGTTTAGAAAGCGTTTACACTTCCCACTTTCTTGTTTGGCACTATCTTACAGGGGGCAGGGGGTCAGCTAGCAGAATGGAGGGTGTCTGGGTTTGTATGTACTGTAAGTGTGCGTGTGCGTGTGTGCGAGTGTGTGTGTGTATCATTCATTAATGTCATTGACACAAGTAAGTCTGTGTGATTTGAATGAGCCAGTCCTCATAATTCAGGTAGAGACAACATTATAACACACACAGACACTTTGTGACAGCATTATTACCATACTGAGCAATGTTACCTCATACCCTATGAATACAAAAAGTGTTTACCTTCAGAGGAGGATCAGGGACAAAATCGATATTACAAATATTTACCCAGGATGCATCAATATGAGTTGGAGAATAAGTTAGTTTGATTTAAGTACAGTCAGTGTTTCACTTACTCAGCCGAAAACACAGAATAGTCAAGGTTAATCAAAGATACTTTCTTGGCCATCACAATGCACACAAGCGTGAACGCGCACGCACATACACACACACACAACCGGACGCACACTTACTCACCAAGGCACTTGCACACACGCATGCACACACGCACATGCACGTCCGCCGGACAGACACACTCACACACACACCCACATGGCCATCCTCTGAATCAGTCAAGGATGAATGACCATAAGGTTTAGATGAGGTTTCTATAGAAACAGGATCAGTTGCTGGTCTTATCTTGGACTAGGGATGGTATCGGGCTGGTATTGTGGATGGTATCGGGGCTGGTATTGTGGATGGTATTGTGGCTGTTATCGGGGATGGTATCGGGCTGGTATTGTGGCTGGTATCGTGGATGGTATCGGGCTGGTATTGTGGATGGTATCGGGCTGGTATTGTGGCTGGTATCGTGGATGGTATCGGGCTGGTATTGTGGATGGTATTGTGGATGGTATTGCGGATGGTATCGGGGCTGGCATTGGGGATGCAATCGTGGATGGTATTGTGGATGGTATCGGGGCTGGCATTGTGGATGGTATTGCGGATGGTATCGGGGCTGGCATTGGGGATGCAATCGTGGATGGTATTGTGGATGGTATCGGGGCTGGCATTGTGGATGCTATCGTGGATGGTATTGGGGATGGTGTTGGGGATGGTATTGTGGATGGTATCGGGGCTGGCATTGTGGATGCTATCGTGGATGGTATTTGGGGATGGTATTGGGGGTGGAATTGTGGATGGTAATGGGGCGGGTATTGTGGATGGTGTTGGGGATGGTATTGTGGATGGTATTGGGGATGGTATTGTGGATGCTATTGTGGATGGTATTGGGGGTGGTATTGGGGATGGTATTTTGGATGGTATTGGGGATGGTATTGTGGATGGTGTTGGGGATGGTGTTGTGGATGGTATTGGGGATGCTATTGGGGATGCTATTGTGGATGCTATTGTGGATGGCATTGTGGATGGCATCGGGGCTGGAATTGGGGATGGTATTGGGGATGCTATTGTGGATGGTATTGGGGATGGTATTGGGGGTGGAGTTGTGGATGGTAATGGGGATGCTATTGTGGATGGTAATGGGGATGGTATTGTGGATGGTATTGGGGATGCTATTGTGGATGGTATTGTGGATGGTATTGTGGATGGTAATGGGGATGCTATTGTGGATGGTATTGGGGATGGTATTGGGGATGGTATTGGGGATGGTATTGTGGATGGTATTGTGGATGGTAATGGGGATGCTATTGTGGATGGTATTGTGGATGCTATTGTGGATGGTATTGTGGATGGTATTGTGGATGGTATTGGGGATGGTATTGGGGATGGTATTGTGGATGGTATTGTGGATGCTATTGTGGATGGTATTGTGGATGCTATTGTGGATGCTATTGTGGATGCTATTGTGGATGGTATTGGGGATGCTATTGGGGATGCTATTGGGGATGGTATTGGGGATGCTATTGTGGATGGTATTGGGGATGGTATTGTGGATGGTATTGTGGATGCTATTGGGGATGGTATTGTGGATGCTATTGTGGATGCTATTGTGGATGGTATTGTGGATGGTATTGTGGACGGTTTTGGGGATGGTATTGGGGATGGTTGTGGGGATGGTATTGGGGCTGTTATTGGGGATGGTATTAGGGATGGTATTGGGGATGGTATTGGGGCTGGTATTGGGGATGGTATTGGGGATGGTATTGGGGATGGTATTGGGGATGGTATTGGGGCTGTTATTGGGGATGGTATTGGGGATGGTATTGTGGATGGTATTGTGGATGCTATTGTGGATGGTATTGTGGACGCTATTGTGGATGCTATTGTGGATGGTATTGTGGATGGTATTGGGGATGGTATTGGGGATGGTATTGGGGATGCTATTGGGGATGCTATTGGGGATGGTATTGGGGATGGTATTGTGGATGGTATTGTGGATGCTATTGTGGATGGTATTGTGGACGCTATTGTGGATGCTATTGTGGATGGTATTGGGGATGGTATTGGGGATGGTATTGGGGATGCTATTGGGGATGCTATTGTGGATGGTATTGGGGATGGTATTGTGGATGGTATTGTGGATGCTATTGGGGATGGTATTGTGGATGCTATTGTGGATGCTATTGTGGATGGTATTGTGGACGGTTTTGGGGATGGTATTGGGGATGGTATTGGGGATGGTTGTGGGGATGGTATTGGGGCTGTTATTGGGGATGGTATTAGGGATGGTATTGGGGATGGTATTGGGGCTGGTATTGGGGATGGTATTGGGGATGGTATTGGGGATGGTATTGGGGATGGTATTGGGGCTGGTATTGGGGATGGTATTGGGGATGGTATTGGGGCAGTTATTGGGGATGGTATTAGGGATGGTATTGGGGATGGTATTGGGGCTGGTATTGGGGATGGTATTGGGGATGGTATAGGGGCTGTTATTGGGGATGGTATTGGGGATGGTATTGGGGATGGTATTGGGGCTGGTATTGGGGATGGTATTAGGGATGGTATTGGGGCTGGTATTGTGGATGGCATCTGGGATGGTATTGGGGATGGTATTGGGGATGGTATTGTGGATGGTATTGTGGATGGCATCGGGGCTGGTATTGTGGATGGTATTGGGGATGGTATTGAGGGTGGTATTGTGGATGGTATTGTGGCTGGTTTTGGGGATGGTATTGGGGCTGGTATTGGGGATTGTGTTGCGGATGCTATTGTGGATGGTATTATGGATGCTATTGTGGATGGTATTGGGGATGGTATTGGGGATGGTATTGTGGATGGTATTGGGGATGGTATTGGGGATGGTATTGTGGATGGTATTGGGGATGGTATTGTGGATGCAATTGTGGATGCTATTGGGGATGGTATTGGGGATGGTATTGGGGATGGTATTGTGGACGGTTTTGGGGATGGTATTGGGGATGGTATTGGGGATGGTTGTGGGGATGGTATTAGGGATGGTATTGGGGATGGTATTGTGGATGGTATTGTGGATGCTATTGTGGACGGTTTTGGGGATGGTTGTGGGGATGGTATTAGGGATGGTATTAGGGATGGTATTGGGGATGGTATTGGGGATGGTTGTGGGGATGGTATTGGGGATGGTATTGGGGATGGTTGTGGGGATGGTATTGGGGATGGTATTGGGGATGGTATTAGGGATGGTTGTGGGGATGGTATTGGGGATGGTATTGGGGATGGTTGTGGGGATGGTATTGGGGATTGTATTGGGGATGGTATTAGGGACGGTATTGGGGATGGTATTGGGGATGGTATTAGGGATGGTATTGGGGATGGTATTGGGGATGGTATTGGGGATGGTATTGTGGATGGTATTGGGGATGGTATTGGGGATGGTATTAGGGATGGTATTGGGGCTGGTATTGGGGATGGTATTGGGGATGGTATTGGGGCTGGTATTGGGGATGGTATTGGGGATGGTATTGGGGATGGTATTGGGGATGGTATTGGGGCTGGTAGTGGGGATGGTATTGGGGATGGTATTGGGGCTGGTATTGGGGATGGTATTATGGATGGTATTGGGGCTGGTATTGGGGCTGGTATTGGGGATGGTATTATGGATGGTATTGGGGCTGGTATTGGGGCTGGTATTGGGGATGGTATTGGGGATGGTATTGGGGATGGTATTGGGGCTGGTATTTGGGATGGTATTGGGGATGGTATTGGGGATGGCATCTGGGATGGTATTGTGGATGGTATTGTGGATGGCATCGGGGCTGGTATTGTGGATGGTATTGGGGATGGTATTGAGGGTGGTATTGTGGATGGTATTGGGGCTGGTTTTGGGGATGGTATTGGGGCTGGTATTGGGGATTGTGTTGTGGATGGCATCGGGGCTGGTATTGTGGATGGTATTGGGGATGGTATTGCCACAGGAGTCGCTAGAGTGCGATGGGACAAGGACAACCCGGCCGACAAAACCTTCCCCTAATCTAGACGACGATGGGCCAATTATGCGCTGCCTCATGGGTCTCGCGGTCGCAGCCGTCTGCGACACAGCCTAGGATTGAACCAGGATCTGTAGTGATGCAGTGCCTTAGACCGCTGCACCTCTCCGGAGGCCCGGGGCTGGCATTGTTTTGTAATCATTGCCAATCGGCTCTTAACAAGGGGCTAGGCAGCATATTAATACTCATCTCTTGGCAATCAAACAATAAACACACACACACAAATTTCCGATTGTTCCTGGCAGTGGCCCTGCTGTCCTCATTTGTCTCATGCCAAAAACATCCTTTGTAATGGAGGCAGTGTGTTCGATAATCATGATTTACACCATGGAGGGAGAGAGGGAGAGTGTGTGTGCGCGCGTTTATATGTGCCCTCTAGACTCTCCCTTATTAGCTAGGTAACGAGCCCTGATTAGAATTCTGCTCAGATCATGACCTTGCTGACCCCATACATACAGCAGCCCCTCTATACCAACTAGCTCTCACAGTCTCACATCAGAATTAGACGTTCATCCTTGTTTCTCAAACGTCAAATTTAGAAGATTTCTAAGTGTTTAAGGTTAAGTTTAGGCAATAACTCTGAAGTCTTAAGGTTAGGCATTAACTCCTAATGGTTAAGGTAAGGATTAAGGTTTGGGATAGGCTTACATTTTTTCCCTAAAAAACGGCTTTCCTTCACTGGAATCAAACTTCCAACCTTTGGAATCAGAGGCAGGTATTGAATGTAAACAGCACTTACTGTTGCCGTTAGTGTCTGGTTTCCACGTCATCTCCTGATGTCCTCAGACATGGATGCACGTCCAATACTGACTTGTATCACGATTGACCTGGCTTCTCTATACTTTTTATTTTGATTTTGTTTTATTTAACCTTCATTTAACTAGGCAAGTCAGTCAAGAACAAATTCTTATTTACAATGACGGCCTACCAAGAGGCAAAAAGCCTCCAACGTGGACGGGGCCTGGGATTTAAAAAATCTAAAAATGAATACAACACAACAAGAGAGACACAACACTACACAAAGAGAGACCTAAGACAACATAACAAGGCAGCAACACATGACAACACAGCACGGTAGCAACCGTGTAAAGCATAGAATAATTAACATCTCTGATCTAAACCCACATGCACACACACAAACAAACACACGCACGCACACATGCACGCACACACGCACACATGCACTCACAGACAGACAAACAGACACACACAGACACAAACAGCCTGTCTTTACAGCCTATGATACCTATTCTGTTGCTCTACACTACAACCAACCTCTCATTATATTCAGCACCTATCCATAATAATAGGATATCTATGTTCAGCACTATATATCATACTGATGCCATGGGATTTCAAGGTGATAGTTGTGAAAAGGATATTGCAGCTTTGAAACACACAAACTTTTGACTAGGTTGAAAACTGATGAGGCAAGGACTTCTCTCTAATCTCATGCTTTCTCAATGAAACCCACACACACACAAACTGGTCAGCTCCCCATCCCTGGTGTGTGTGTGTGTGTGTGTGTGTGTGTGTGTGTGTGTGTGTGTGTGTGTGTGTGTGTGTGTGTGTGTGTGTGTGTGTGTGTGTGTGTGTGTGTGTGTGTGTGTGTGTGTGTGTGTGTGTGTGTGTGTGTGTGTGTGTGTGTGTGTCTGTGTTATGACTACAGGATAGATAACGGTAAAGCTAGCTACCCGCTGGTGAATTGATATGACTACAGGATAGATAACAGCTGGCAGTGGGAGGAGTGTCACCGAGTCACAGTCTTAGTGTCATGGGAGACAAAGTCTGGCAGAAAGTTCACACACACACACGCTTCTCACCATAATTACACTGCTAAGCATACCTCTCTCTTTCGCGCTCTCTCTCTCTTACTCTCCCTGTCTTTTTCTTTTTCACCTGCTCCCTCTCTGGTAGTGGATATCTCTTATCTTCTCTCCTTTCCGCTCATCCCCTCTACTATTCGTAATGTGGCCTTGGTCCTTTTCCAGAGATGGCTTAACTCCATTCCTTTGCTGTCTATCTATCTATCTATCTATCTATCTGTCTGTCTCTCTCTCTCTCTCTCTCTCTCTCTCTCTCTCTCTCTCTCTCTCTCTCTCTCTCTCTCTCTCTCTGTCTCTTTCTGTCTCTCTCTCTGGCTCTTTGTCCAGCTCTGTCTCTGTTTCTCTCTCTCTCGCTCTCATTAAATCACAGGAGGGAAGTGGTGATGAGAACAGAAGCCAGGACTACATGGGTCTGGGCTAAGGGAGAGGAGAGCAGAGTGTGTGTGTATTGATGCATCCACTCACTGTTCTGTTGTTCCTAAGTCTCGGTTCAAAAGCACTGAAAGAGCCATTACAGTTACAGAAACGCACCATCCATAACCACTCATTTACCATTCATTACTCAAACAAAAGAAATTAACTTCCCAAAACTACTCTCTTATTGTTCCTCAGTAATTAATGACGTTTTTCATCGCTGTTTAATTTAGATGACAAATTACATTTCTCTCTCTATCTCTACTTGATTGCTTTGAATTAAATTTATTTGTCAATTTCAATAAGCAATATTTATGAGCGTAATAATGTATCTTTCTACCACACAATTGATTTATTAAAACAGGAAAGCTCGCGTTATCATCCCCCCAGAAGGTTCAAACCCATAATTTCCTGTTCTATTTGAAGGATATGAACAGTTCATCTGAGGCAAACTCCAATCAGGACACATTTTATGACAATGGTGGACCGTCGCTTCAGCTATGCAAAGTTAGTTGACCTTGCAAAACGGAATTGAAAGGAAATTAATTTTCATTGAAATTAACAATAGGCTGCAACAATCGACAGTAATTTTGCATAGTTTAAGAGGTTGCCTGTAAGACATGAAGAAATAATAATAGCCTAGTCTCTTGCCCTACAAATTAACTAAATGTTGTTGATCTTTAATCCATAACACAAACTCCATGGCCTGTTAAGTATTGTTACTGTATGCAATACGCAATAATGTTTACAATATGGAATACTGTTTACAATATGCAGTACTGTTTACAATATGCAATAATGTTTACAATATGCAGTAGGTGGTCATGGCGCTGGAGGAAATAGCGTCTGTTTTATGGACTCCTGACCAATTGTGCAATTGTGTGACTTTTTTTGCACTGATTTTAATTTGTTTTATAGAATGTTCAGCCAATAATTTCCTATGAGCAAAAAGAGCTTCTGGACGTCAGAAAAGATATCATTAACCTCAATTTGGACGAGAAATCTACTTCAAGGAGTCGATGGCAAAAGACATGCTGATTATTCGGGACCAGGCTTGAATCCCCATGACTCGAAGGAGAAGACGCCGCTGTAGAGGCCAGTGTGCCGGATACCTGACGAGACTACGTTGGAGAGTGGATAAACCACCACTACCCTCCGTTCTATTGGCAAACGTAATCACTGGAGAATAAACTGGATGAGCTCCATTCAAGATGATCCTATCAACGTGATCTGAAGAACAGTAATATCCTATGTTTGTCAGAGTCGTGGCTGAACAAGGACATGGTCAATGTAAATCAAACAGTTTTTTCTATACATCGGCAGAACGGTGGCGTCGGAAAGCTCAGGGGAGTGCATGTGTGACTCTATGTTAACAACATCTGGGGTGCGATCTCAAATATTAAGAAAGTATCTAGGTTCTGCTCTCCTGTGTTAGAATACCTCATGATAAGCTGTAAACCATACTATTAAACAAAAAACTTTTCATTTATATTTTTCGTAGTTGTCTATTTACCACCACAAACCAATTCTGGCACAAAGCCGGCACTCAACAAGCTATATAGGGCCATAAGTAAACAAGAAAATGATCACCCAGAGGTGGCGCTCCTAGTGGCTGGTGACTTTCATTCAGGAAGACGGAAATTCTAGCTCTAGATCACCTTCACTCCGCACACAGAGATGCATACAAGTCTCTCCTCGCCCTCCCTTTGGCAAATCTAACCATAACTCTATCCTCCTGATTCCTGTTAACAAGAAAAAACTCTAACAGGAAGTACCAGTGACACGCTCAATAATGAAGTGGTCAGATGAAGTGGATGCTAAGCTATAGGGCTGTTTCGCTAGTAAAGACTGGAATATGTTCAGGGATTCATCCGATGGCACTAAGAGTTTACCACTTCAGTCACCGCTTCATTAATAAGTGCATCGACAACATCATCCCCACAGTGACCTTGTGTACATATCCCAACCAGAAACCATGGATTACAGGCAACAGCCACACTGAGCTAAAGTCTAGAGCTGCCGCATTCAAGGAGCGGGACAATAATCAGAACGCTTATAAAAACTCCTGCTATGCCTTCCAACGAACCATCAAACAGGTAAAGCATCAATACAGGACCAAGATTGAATCTTACTACACCGGCTATGACACTCGTTGGATGTGGCAAGGCTTGCAAACTATCACAGATTACAAAGAGAAACTCAGCCATGAGCTGTCCAGTGACGCAAGCCTACCAGATTAGCTAAATACCTTCTAAGCCCGCTTCGAGGTAAGACCTTTAACCAGGTTAGCATTCACAAGGCCCCGTGGCCAGACAGATTACCAGGCCGTGTACTCAGAGCATGCACTGACTAGCTAGCAAGTGTCTTCACTGACACTTTCAACTGCTCCCTGACCCAGTCTGTATCACCGACATTGTTTCAAGCAGACCACCATAGTCCCTGTGCATAAGAACGCCAAGGTAAGCTGTCTAAATGACAGTCGCCCTGTAGTACTTACATCAGTAGCCATGAAATGCTTTGAAAGGCTGGACATGGCTCACATCAACACCATCATCCCAGACATCCAGGACACACTCCAATTCGCATACCGTCCCAACAGATCCACAGATGATGCAATCTCTATTGCACTCCACACTGCTCTTTCCCATCTGGACAAAAGGAACACCTGTGTGAGAATGCTGTTCATTGACTACAGCTCAGCGTTCAACACCACAGTGCCCTTAAAGCTCATCGCTAAGCTAAGGATCCTGGGAGTAAACGCCTGCCTCTGTAACTGGATCCTGGACTTCCTGTCTGGGCTGCCTCCAGGTCGTGAGAGTAGGCAACAACACATCTTCCACACCGACTCTTAACATGGGGGCCACAGGGGTGCGTGCTTAGTCCCCTCCTGTACTCTCTGTTCACCCACGACTGTGTGGCCACGCACGACTCCAACCCCATCATCAAGTTTGCCGACGACACGACCGGGGTAGACCTGATCACCGACGACGATGAGATATCCTACAGGGAGGAGGTCATAGACCTGGCAGTGTGGTGCCAAAACAAAAACCTCTCCCTCAACACCAGCAAGACAAAGGAGCTGATCGCGGACTACATGAAACAGAGGGCCAACCACGCCCCAATCTACATCAATGGGGCTGTAGTGGAGTAGGTCGAGAGCTTCAAGTTCCTCAGTGTCCACATCACTAAGGAATTATCATGGTCCACACAGACCAACACAGTTGTGAAGAGTGCACGACAACGCCTCTTCCCCCTCAGAAGGCTGAAAAGAGTCGACATGTTCTACAGCTGCACCATTGAGAGCATCTTGACTGGCTGCATCACCACATGGTGTGGAAACTGCTTGGCATTCGACCGCAAGGCGCTACAGAGGTTAGTGTGTACGGCCCAGTACGTAATTGGGGACGAGCTCCCTGCCATCAAGGACCTTTTTACCAGGTGGTGTCAGAGGAAGGCATTAAAAATTGTCAAAGACTCCAGCCACCAAAGTCATAGACCGTTCTCTCTGCTACCGCACAGCAAGTGGGATTGATCCACCAAGTCCGGAACCAACAGGACCCTGAACAGCTTCTACCCCCAAGCCATAAGACTGCTAAATAGTTAGTCCGGATAGTTATTTATCTATTTAACTATCTGCACTGACCCTTTTTGCACTAACAATTTTGACTCATCACATGCACTGCTGTTACTGTTTATTATCTATCCTGTAGCCTAGTCACTTTATCCTTACCTATATGCAAATATCTACCTCAATTACCTCATACACATCGACTCTGTACTGGTACCCCATATACACTACCCATAATCAGCAACCATCACTCCTGTGTTCCAAAGGCACGTTGTGTTAGCTAATCCAAGTTTATCATTTTAAAAGGCTAATTGATCATTAGAAAACCCTTTTGCAATTATGTAAGCACAGATGAAAAATGTAGCATTTTAAAATGATAACTTGGATTAGCTAACACAACGTGCCATTGGAACACAGGAGTGATGGTTGCTGATAATGGGCCTCTGTACGTCTATGTAGATATTCCATACAAATCTGCCGTTTCCAGCTACAATAGTCATTTACAACATTAACAATGTTTACACTGTATTTCTGATAAAGTTGATGTTATTTTAATGGACAAAAAAATTGCTTTTCTTTTAAAAACAAGGACATTTCTAAGTGAACCCAAACTTTTGAACGGTAGTGTATATAGCTTGTTATTGTTAGTCATTGTGTATTTATTCATTGCGTTATTATTTTTCTATGATTTCTCTTTTTTTATCTCTTCATCTCTTTTAGTGGCAGGAATGTTAATGCACAGCATGTAAGAAGACTGAACAATGAAACACAAGCCAACTAGGACTTTGTGACATTATAGGCCACAAAGTGATAACCCAATGAAACAAGCTTACACTCATATACAATACAGTCTTGTACTTATATGAGAGAAAGAGACAGAAAGAGAGAGAGATGGAGAAGGAGAGAAAAAGACAGAGAATAAGAAATAAAGGGAGAAAGAGAGCTCCTTGTCTCTTTCCAGAGACCATTACTGGACAATAAGTATTGATTGGTGAGGTCGGTATCTCACATCCGAATCCTGTGCACACAGATCCATTTATCTGTTCATCTGTCTGCAGCCAAGCTTTGGTGAGCCAAGGTAGACAGCAGGCCAATACATTAAAGCCTACTCAACATTTTATAAACAAATACATCAACGTTATAGGCTACCTTCAAGAGGACCGGGGGAGACTACGGCAGACTGGGGGAGAACAGGGTATCTGTTAAAGATCACTACTGCCACCTATTGGTGCTTGGATCGTTGGATTGACAATATGAATGGGTTTGGGCTTGGGCCTAGATGCTGTTTGGAATGGGGAGACAGGGGTTGGTTTTGCCAACTCCTGTGGTAAAAGAGACAGTGACTGAGTTGTTTGTAGCGAAACACACATGAGCATATGGTAACTCTGATTAACTGAAAGGGCTCATCAATTAATAACTGATTCCATGTATAATTGTTATAGAAAAATTACTAAGAAAGTGGTTAAGAATGGGATGGTTAGCTGTAAGACATTAAACTACCCGCCTGGCCCACCACGTCATTTCAACGTGGATAATTGGGTCATATTCAGTTGAGACGTTGATCATGAGAATACAACCTACACTGAGTGTACAAAACATTATGCTCTTTCCATGACATAGACTGACCAGGTGAATCCAGGTGAGCGTCACTTGTTAAATCCGCTTCAGTCAGTGTAGGGGGAGGAGACATGATAAAGAAGGATTTTTAAGCCTTGAGACAATTGAGACATGGTTTGTGTATGTGTACCATTCAGAGGCGAAAGGGGGGGTTATCACGCTATGCTTTCTACCATCTAAAAGCACAACCAAATTCCAATGAAAAAACAAAGTCTGATTTTCAGTTTAGTTGTCACCCAAATGTTTGTCACTGCCCTTTCAACTATTTAAAAGCACATCAAAGTTCAAATAGGAAACACAATGTCAGAAATGTTGTTTATTTATACAACCGACTGTGTTTCTGATCACTGTCCTTCATCTAACAGCAGAACCAAATGACCTGGATAGCAGTTGAGATGACATTAAAAGTACATTCATTTGATCAATGCCGTTCGACATTCTGTGCAGATTATTACAGTAATTGTGAAGATCTCCACAGACCTGCAACGACATATGCATGCTATCTTCAACATTCTAGCTTTATATCATTACATAAGAAAACATTTATAGTTTCAGTAACCTACATTAATGTGTTACTCATTTTAAGGTTAAATGTTACATTTGTTTGTAAGATAGCCCAGTGGAGTCAAAAACGTGATTTTCCTGTGTTTTAGTTTTTTTACACACATCTCAGGATGGATTTTGTTCCACTCCCCTTTGCAGATCTTCTCCAAGTCATTAAGGTTTCGAGGCTGATGTTTGGAAACTCGAACCCTCAGCTCCCTCCACAGATGTTCTATGGGATTAAGGTCTGGAGACTGGCTAAGCCACTCCAGGACCTTAATGTGCTTCTTCTTGAGCCACTCCTTTGTTGCCTTGGCCGTGTGTGTTGGGTCATTGTCATGCTGGAATATCCATCCACGACCCATTTTCAATGCCCTGGCTGAGGGAAGGAGGTTCTCACCCAAGATGTGACGGTACATGGCCCCGTCCATCGTCCCTTTGATGCAGTGAAGTTGTCCTATCCCCTTAGCAGAAAAACACCCCCAAAGCATAATGTTTCCACCTCCATGTTTGACGGTGGGGATGGAGTTCTTGGGGTCATAGGTAGCATTCCTCCTCCTCCAAACACAGCTAGTTGAGTTGATGCCAAAGAGCTCCATTTTGGTCTCATCTGACCACAACACTTTCACCTAGTTGTCCTCTGAATCATTCAGATGTTCATTGGCAAACTTCAGACGGCATGTATATGTGCTTTCTTGAGCAGGGGGACCTTGCGGGCGCTGCAGGATTTCAGTTCTTCACGGCGTATTGTGTTACCAATTGTTTTCTTTGTGACTATGGTCCCAGCTGCTTTGAGATCATTGACAAGATCCTCCCGTGTAGTCCTGGGCTGATTCCTCACCGTTCTCATGATCATTGCAACTCCACGAGGTGAGATCTTGCATGGAGCCCCAGGCCGAGGGAGATTGACAGTTCTTTTGTGTTTCTTCCATTTGCGAATAATCGCACCAACTGTTGTCACCTTCTCACCAAGCTGCTTGGCGATGGTCTTGTAGCCCATTCCAGCCTTGTGTAGGTCTACAATCTTGTCCCTGACATCCTTGGAGAGCTCTTTGGTCTTGGCCATGGTGGAGAGTTTGGAATCTGATTGATTGATTGCTTCTGTGGACAGGTGTCTTTTATACAGGTAACAAGCTGAGATTAGGAGCACTCCCTTTAAGAGTGTGCTCCTAATCTCAGCTCGTTACCTGTATAAAAGACACCTGGGAGCCAGAAATATTTCTGATTGAGAGGGGGTCAAATACGTATTTCCCTCATTAAAATGCAAATCAATTTATAAAAATTTTCACATGCGTTTTTTCTGGATTTTCTTGTTGTTATTCTGTCTCTCACTGTTCAAATAAACCTACCATTAAAATTATAGACTGATAATTTCTTTGTCAGTGGGCAAACGTACAAAACCAGCAGGGGATCAAATACTTTTTTTCCCTCACTGTATATATGCCTAAATAGCATCATTGATGATATATGAGTGATAAAGTAAGGTCACATTTGCTCCGTTAAACCTACCCTTTGGAATGACTTTGATAGCAACAATGAATCTATTTGGTTAGAGGAGATCTCTCAAAAATCATTCTCAACATAGCACATTGGTACAAATTTAACACATTTTAAACAAGATTTGTCAATGTTGAAGTTTTTAATTTAACCTTAATTTAAAACGTCTTAGGCCTAGGCCCCTTTTTTCTCAATTTCCACCTGAATGACGTGCCCAAAGTAAACTGTCTGTTGCTCAGGCCCTGATGCCAGGATATGCATATAATTGGTACCATTGGAAGAAAAACACTTGAAGTCTGTAGAAATGTTAAAATAATGTTGTAGAATATAACACAATAGATATGGTGGAAAAAATCCAAAGAAAAACCAACCAGATGTTGTTTTTTGAGAGACCATGCTCTTACAATGGAAAGTATGAGGTCATACTCCCTGGGTGCAATTCCTATGTCTTCCTCAGGGTGCCAGCAGTCTATGTTCAAGGTTTCAGGCTTGTAACTTCAAAAACAAAGAAGAAATATCAGTTTCAGTACAGGGACACAGTCTTGGAAATTCGTGTTTGCGCGCGCCATGAAGACAGAACGCACCTGCTGTTTCCTATTGAACATACTTCTTTCCGTAATAAATATTATAGTTTGATTACATTTTAGGGTATCTGAGGAGTAAATAGAAACGTATTTTGACTTGAATTATTCTTTTTTATTTGAAATGCGTGCCCTCCAGTTTCACCGGAAGTTGTCCCGCTAGCGGGACGCCTAGCCCTAGGCAAGTCAGTTAAGAACAAATTCTTATTTACAATGACGGCCTACCGGGGAACAGTGGGTTAACTTCCTTGTTCAGGGGCAGAACAACATATTTTTACCTTGTCAGCTCAGGGATTCGATTCAGCAACCTTTCGTTTACTGGCACAACGCTCTAACCACTAGGTTACCTGCCGCCACTTCTATGATGACAATCCTGTGGTAGAAATTTTTACCTCAAATCAACAGTTTACGTTGATTACTTAAAAAAAAAATAAAGTATTTTCCACGTAGATTCCAAGTCACAATACGTTTACAAATTATGTTGAAACAACATTGATTAAACCAGTTTGTGCCCAGTGGTTAGTGGATACAAACTAGGCGATTCAGCACTCACAGTATGTAATGTATTCAATCAAATCAGTTCTTTACCAAAAAACAAAAGCTCTCCTCACTCATATAACCACATTCTTCCAAAACCTCACCCCAACAACCAAAACCAATGTATTGTTACTGACTGTGCTCAATATCTTCTTGATCCAGTGCATAAGTGTGATAGAAATCAATGCAGCTCCTCCCTGCTCTTCTTCACAGGAGAGCATTGGCTAATCTTGGGAGTTCAACTTCTTTCATCGGCTCCAGCAGAAAAACTGACTGTTTTGGAGAGCCTGGCATGCCCAAAGTAAAATGCCTCCCATTTAGGCCCAGAAAATGGGATATGCATATATTTAGTACCATTGGATAGGAAACACTCTGAATCTTCCAAAACTGTTAACCATTTGTCTGTGGGTCAATCAGAACGCATTTGGCAGGCAAAACCCTGAGGAATCTCTGTCCTGAAAAAAGTCATTTTGACACATTGCTCATTTTTGAGCCCCTCCCTATCCAAAATGACCATATATAGGCATGTGAACTCAGTGCACGTCGCTTCCTTATGATGTCATCAACCACGAGACGGTGTTTTACTCCATCTTGGGGGGAATTTCGGCCATTGAAAAACAGCATGGAACGAGAGACCACCTTATGAAAACTCTTCAGAGTGCGTGCGTTTTTAGCGTTCAGTTTATATTCCGGCTGATTTATAATAGTACATATACGTAAAAGGGTTCCTAAGGATACATTTCAAACTATGTTTGATTGTTTTTGGACAAGTTTATAGGTATAATTTTAACGAGTCGGCGCCGAGTTTCAAAGGAGTAATGGAGGCTGTCGTTTCTGATTATAACGCATGAACTAAATGGAGGATTTATGGATAAAAGACGCGTTACTTTTTCTAACAAAAGAACCATGGATTGTCTTCGTTGGACACTTAGGAAGACCTCAGCAGAAGTTCTTCAACAGGTAATTACTTTGTTTTCGCTGTGAAATGTGTTATGTGTGTGCCATGATTGCTAATCGATACATGGCTATTGGAAAATATGTGAGGTGCTACCCTCAAACAAATGAATGTGCTGCTTTCGCCGTAAAGCCTTTTTGAAATCTGACAACGCTGTGATATTGCCTAGAAACAGAGCTTTTGATGAGTATGGAACACTTGTATATAGCTGGATGTTTAATAATTCAATTTTCGGATTTTAAATCTGGCGCTACAGGTTTGCGCTAGTAGTGTCGGGATGATCCCGCTAGCGACCCACTGGTATTTGAGTCGTTATTTAATGGAACATTTAAATGTTATGGATCTAAAATCTGAAGTATCATGTAGAAATTCATAGGATGTATATGTAATATTTGTTGTGTGTATTGATTTGGCAGCACTGGTTTTATCCTTCCATGAAAATAAAGCTTATTTAAAATTTGAATTGGAAAGAGAGAGAGAGAGAGAGAGAGAGAGAGAGAGAGAGAGAGAGAGAGACAGACAGACAGACAGACAGACAGACAGACAGATAGATAGCAAAGGAATGGATAGAGGGCTGGAGCTGATGATTGTAGACTGGGCCACCAAGCCGTTCTTTCAGGAGGAGGTTTAAGGGAGGTAATGAATCAGACACCAGAATGGGAGATGGTGTTTACCAGCGGGGGTCTCGATTGATGTGATGGATATAGTTGGAGATGGAGGGATGAGATGGAGGGAGGGAGGAGAGGAGGAGTGTTAACCACACTTAACAGAATGTGACAGGCGCAAAATGACAGGGTTAGTCCCGGAGTCAGGGCGACATGTGGTACACACACGCACACGTTAGCAGGGTCTGAGTGTGGGAGGGGGTGGTGGGTGTAGTGGGGGGCAGGCGACGGCAGTAGGGGGGCAATTTAATCTGATCTCCGGAGCGCAAATCAGTGGATGCCTCCCAAATAGCACCCTATTACCTACATAGTGCACTACTATGTACTATGCCCCAATGGGCCCTGGTCAAATGTTGTGCACTATATAGAGGATAGGTTAGCATTCAGGATACAGAAAATGCCTCTACTCCATCTCACCATTCTCCATTTGTACACCTGCCACACTGCCAATCAGAAACGAGACAACACTCTCTCAGGCGAGGAGACGAGACAAAGTCATCCCGGTGTCACACCGTTCGCCGGAGCGGCTTCTAGTGGAGGAGGAAATAGATGGCTATTACAGGAATGAACCTGGAGGTGGTGTGTAGAAGTCCTCCACTCTCCTCCTTTATATCGCGCTGTCCTTTGTTCTCTTCTCTCTACCTCTCTCCTCTCCTCCTTTCTCTGTCCCTGTCCTTCCTCTACCATCCGTCCCTCCTCCTCAGATAGGTCACATGTCATTCTGAATCTCTATACCTGCGCTAGAACTTCTTTCTGTCTGTGGTGTAGTTACCTGTGTCTCAATGAGAATAACAGCTCTCCTTCTATTCGCATACATGTACAACCACATCCACATATACATGTAGAACCACATCCACATATTGGCTTTAGAAGCTTCTGATAGGCAAATTGACAACATTTGAGTATATTGGAGGTGTACCTGTGGATGTACTTCAAGGCCTACCTTCAAACTTGCTTGACATCATGGGGAAATCAAAATAAATCAGCCAAAAGAATTGCAGACCTCCAAAAGTCTGATTTATCCTTGGGAGCAATTTCCAACTGCCTGAAGGTACCACATTCATCTGTACAAACAATAGTACGCAAGTGTAAACACCATGGGACCACGCAGCCGTCATACCGCTCAGGAAGGAGACGGGTTCTGTCTAGAGATGAACGTACTTTGGTGCGAAAAGTGCAAATCATTCCCAGAACAACAGCAAAGGACCTTGTGAAGATGGAACTTTTTTGAGAAATGTCCTCTGGTCTGATGAAACAAAAATATAACTGTTTGGCCATAATGACCATCAATATGTTTGGAGGAAAAAAGAGGAGGCTTGCAAGCCATAGAACACAATCCCAACCGTGAAGCACGGGGGTGGCAGCATCATGTTGTGGGGGTGCTTTGCTGCAGGAGGGACTGGTGCACTTCACAAAATAGATGGCATCATGAGGACATAAAATGATGTGGATATATTGAAGCAACATCTCAAGACATCAGTCAGGAAGTTAAAGCTTGGTCACAAATGGTCTTCCAAATGGACAATGACACCAAGCATACTTCCAAAGTTGTAGCAAAATGGCTTAAGGGCAACAAAGTCAAGGTAATGGAGTGACCATCACAAAGCCCTGACCTCAATCCTATAGAAAATGTGTGGGCAGAACTGAAAAACCATGTGCGAACAAGGAGGCCTACAAACCTGACTCAGTTACAACAGCTCTGTCAGGAGGAATGGGCCAAAATTCCATATTGTCACGTCCAGGCCAGAGTTTTAGGCTGGCGTGTTTAGGTTTCGTTTTTGGTGAAGGGTTTTTTGAGTTCTAGGTGTTCTATTTCTGTGTTGGGGTAATGGTTCCCAATTAGGGGCAGCTGAGTGTCGTTGCCTCTAATTGGGAACCATATATATGTTTGGGGTTTTCATTAGGAGTTTGTGGGTTATTGTTTGGTCATAGCTTTGTTTTGTTTGACATGTAATGTTCAGCGTTACGATCTTCGTTTGTTTTGTTGTTTTTGTCCCAGTTACGTTTGATTAATAAAAGATGTATACTGGATGCCTCGCTGCGCCTTGGTCTGTCCCTTCTGGAGATCGTGACAGAATAACCCACCATGAAAAGACCAAGCAGCGAGAGAACCGGGAGTACTGGACCTGGGAGGAGGAACTATTTAGAGACGGACCCTGGACTCAGCCTGGAGAGTATTGCCGGCCAAGAGAGGAGCTGGAAGCAGCGGCGGCGGAACGGCGCAGGTTTGAGTATCTATATGGAGTATGGAACCCTGAGAAGAAAAAGTTTGTTGGAACTCGCCTGGCTGGGAAGCCTGAAATGCAGCCCCCAAAAAACTTTTGGGGGGGGCACACGAGGATGTTGGCCGGTTCAGGAGGGACTCCTGAGCCAACTCCTCGTGCTCTTTGGAGGGAGCGTTGGAGGGTGCGTCAGGCTGAGCAGACACCGTGCTATGCTGTTGTGCGCACGTATCTCCAGTGCGCATGCATAGGCCGGTAAGCGCAAAATTCCAGCGCCACTCATCTGTCGGGCTAGGGTGAGTGTGCAGCCTGGAGGAGTGGTGCAGGCTCTGCACGCCAGGTCTCCAGTGCGCCTGTTGGGACCGAAATATCCTGCGCCGGCTCTGCGTGCGGTGTCTCCTGTTCACGCCATAGCCCGGTGCACGACATTCCAGCTCCTCATCGGTGAAGCCAGGATGAGTGAACAACCTGGGAGAGGGTGTCGGCTATACGCATCAGGTCTCCTGTGCGTGTTGTGGATCCAGTACGTCCTGTCCCTGTTCCACGCTCCAGGATTCCTGTTTGTGTTGTGGATCCAGCACGACCAGTCCCTGTTCCACGCTCCAGGATCCCTGTTCGTGTAGTGGATCCAGCACGACCAGTTCCTGTCCGCGCTCCAGGATTCCTGTTCGTGTTGTGGATCCAGCACGACCAGTTCCTGTTCCACGCTCCAGGATCCCTGTTCGTGTAGTGGACCCAGCATGACCAGTTCCTGCTCCATGCTCCAGAGTCCCAGTGCTTGTTATGAGCCCATCACGGCCGGTTCCTGCTCCTCCACCAGAGTCCCAGTGCGCTTCGTGAGCCCAGTATGGCCGGCTCCTGCTCCTCGCACCAGAGTACCAGTGAGCATCGTGAGCCCAGTACGGCCGGTTCCTGCTCCTCGCACCAGAGTCCCAGTGCGCTTCGTGAGTCCAGTACGGCCGGTTCCTGCTCCCTGCTCCCTGAGTCCCAGTGCACATCCACATATACATGTACAACCACATCCATGTATAAATGTACAACCACATCCAAATATACATGTACAACCACATATAAATGTACAACCACATCCACATATTGTCAGTACGCTTGGTGTAGTTGGTGCAGAAGAGTCAGGCGCAGGACAGCAGAGATGAGTAACACAATGTAGTTAACTCAAAAACGTTCTCTTAACAAGAAAAACCAATAGAATACAAAGTACATAAATTCCAAGGCCACCAAAATAAGACTGACATCAAATCAGGAATAATAACTCACAACAAACATGGGGTAAACAAAGGGTTAAATAATGAAAAAGTAATTGGGGAATTGAAACCAGGTGTGTTTAAACTACAGACAAAACAAATAGAAAATGAAAAGTGGATCGCGATGGCTAGAAAGCCGGCGACGTCGACCACCGAACGCCGCCAGAACAAGGAGAGGGACCGACTTCGGCGGAAGTCGTGACACATATACATTTACAACCACATATACATGTATAACCACATCCACATATACATGTATAACCACCTCCACATATACATGTATAACCACCTCCACATATACATGTATAACCACATCAACATATACATGTATAATCACATCCACATATACATGTATAACCACCTCCACATATACATGTATAACCACATCCACATATACATGTATAACCACCTCCACATATACATGTATAACCACCTACATATACATGTATAACCACATCCACATATACATGTATAACCACATCCACATATACATGTATAACCACATCCACATATACATGTATAACTACATCCACATATACATGTATAACCACATCCACATATACATGTATAACTACCTCCACATATACATGTATAACCACCTCCACATATACATGTATAACTACATCCACATATACATGTATAACCACATCCACATATACATGTATAACCACCTCCACATATACATAACCACTCACATATACATGTATAACCATCCACATATACATGTATAACCACATCCACATATACATGTATATCCACTCCACTATACATGTATATACACATCCACATATACATGTATAACCACATCCACATATACATGTATAACCACCTCCACATATACATGTATAACCACCTCCACATATACATGTATAACCACCTCCACATATACATGTATAACCACATCCACATATACATGTATAACCACATCCACATATACATGTATAACCACATCCACATATACATGTATAACCACCTCCACATATACATGTATAACCACCTCCACATATACATGTATAACCACCTCCACATATACATGTATAACCACATCCACATATACATGTATAACCACCTCCACATATACATGTATAACCACCTCCACATATACATGTATAACCACATCCACATATACATGTATAACCACATCCACATATACATGTATAACCACATCCACATATACATGTATAACCACATCCACATATACATGTATAACCACATCCACATATACATGTATAACCACATCCACATATACATGTATAACCACCTCCACATATACATGTATAACCACCTCCACATATACATGTATAACCACATCCACATATACATGTATAACCACATCCACATATACATGTATAACCACATCCACATATACATGTATAACCACCTCCACATATACATGTATAACCACATCCACATATACATGTATAACCACCTCCACATATACATGTATAACCACATCCACATATACATGTATAACCACATCCACATATACATGTATAACCACATCCACATATACATGTATAACCACATCCACATATACATGTATAACCACCTCCACATATACATGTATAACCACATCCACATATACATGTATAACCACATCCACATATACATGTATAACCACATCCACATATACATGTATAACCACATCCACATATACATGTATAACCACATCCACATATACATGTATAACCACATCCACATATACATGTATAACCACATCCACATATACATGTATAACCACCTCCACATATACATGTATAACCACATCCACATATACATGTATAACCACATCCACATATACATGTATAACCACATCCACATATACATGTATAACCACATCCACATATACATGTATAACCACCTCCACATATACATGTATAACCACATCCACATATACATGTATAACCACATATACATGTATAACCACATCCACATATACATGTATAACCACATCCACATATACATGTATAACCACCTCCACATATACATGTATAACCACATCCACATATATATACATGTATAACCACATCCACATATACATGTATAACCACACTCCACATATACATGTATAACCACATCCACATATACATGTATAACCACATCCACATATACATGTATAACCACATCCACATATACATGTATAACCACCTCCACATATACATGTATAACCACATCCACATATACATGTATAACCACATCCACATATACATGTATAACCACATCCACATATACATGTATAACCACATCCACATATACATGTATAACCACATCCATATATGTATAACCACATCCACATATACATGTATAACCACCTCCACATATACATGTATAACCACATCCACATATACATGTATAACCACATCCACATATACATGTATAACCACATCCACATATACATGTATAACCACATCCACATATACATGTATAACCACATCCACATATACATGTATAACCACATCCACATATACATGTATAACCACATCCACATATACATGTATAACCACATCCACATATACATGTATAACCACATCCACATATACATGTATAACCACATCCACATATACATGTATAACCACCTCCACATATACATGTATAACCACATCCACATATACATGTATAACCACATCCACATATACATGTATAACCACCTCCACATATACATGTATAACCACATCCACATATACATGTATAACCACCTCCACATATACATGTATAACCACATATACATGTATAACCACATCCACATATACATGTATAACCACCTCCACATATACATGTATAACCACATCCACATATACATGTATAACCACATCCACATATACATGTATAACCACATCCACATATACATGTATAACCACCTCCACATATACATGTATAACCACCTCCACATATACATGTATAACCACATCCACATATACATGTATAACCACATCCACATATACATGTATAACCACCTCCACATATACATGTATAACCACATCCACATATACATGTATAACCACATATACATGTATAACCACATCCACATATACATGTATAACCACCTCCACATATACATGTATAACCACCTCCACATATACATATATAACCACATCCACATATACAGTACATGTATAACCACATCCACATATACATGTATAACCACATCCACATATACGTGTATAACCACCTCCACATATACGTGTATAACCACCTCCACATATACATGTATAACCACCTCCACATATACATGTATAACCACATCCACGTATACATGTATAACCACCTCCACATATACGTGTATAACCACCTCCACATATACGTGTATAACCACATCCACATATACGTGTATAACCACCTCCACATATACGTGTATAACCACATCCACATATACGTGTATAACCACATCCACATATACGTGTATAACCACCTCCACATATACGCAGTATAACCACATCCACATATACGTGTATAACCACATCCACATATACATGTATAACCACCTCCACATATACATGTATAACCACATCCACATATACATGTATAACCACCTCCACATATACATGTATAACCACATCCACATATACATGTATAACCACCTCCACATATACATGTATAACCACCTCCACATATACATGTATAACCACCTCCACGTATACATGTATAACCACCTCCACGTATACATGTATAACCACCTCCACATATACATGTATAACCACCTCCACATATACATGTATAACCACCTCCACATATACATGTATAACCACATCCACATATACATGTATAACCACCTCCACATATACATGTATAACCACATCCACATATACATGTATAACCACCTCCACATATACATGTATAACCACATATACATGTATAACCACATCCACATATACATGTATAACCACCTCCACATATACATGTATAACCACATCCACATATACGTGTATAACCACATCCACATATACATGTATAACCACCTCCACATATACATGTATAACCACCTCCACATATACATGTATAACCACATCCACATATACATGTATAACCACATCCACATATACATGTATAACCACCTCCACATATACATGTATAACCACATCCACATATACATGTATAACCACATCCACATATACATGTATAACCACATCCACATATACATGTATAACCACCTCCACATATACATGTATAACCACCTCCACATATACATATATAACCACATCCACATATACAGTACATGTATAACCACATCCACATATACATGTATAACCACATCCACATATACGTGTATAACCACCTCCACATATACGTGTATAACCACCTCCACATATACGTGTATAACCACATCCACATATACATGTATAACCACATCCACATATACATGTATAACCACCTCCACATATACATGTATAACCACATCCACGTATACATGTATAACCACCTCCACATATACGTGTATAACCACCTCCACATATACGTGTATAACCACATCCACATATACGTGTATAACCACATCCACATATACGTGTATAACCACATCCACATATACGTGTATAACCACCTCCACATATACGTGTATAACCACATCCACATATACGTGTATAACCACATCCACATATACCTGTATAACCACCTCCACATATACATGTATAACCACATCCACATATACATGTATAACCACCTCCACATATACATGTATAACCACCTCCACATATACGTGTATAACCACCTCCACGTATACATGTATAACCACCTCCACATATACATGTATAACCACCTCCACATATACATGTATAACCACATCCACATATACATGTATAACCACATCCACATATACATGTATAACCACCTCCACATATACATGTATAACCACATCCACATATACATGTATAACCACCTCCACATATACATGTATAACCACATCCACATATACATGTATAACCACCTCCACATATACATGTATAACCACATCCACATATACATGTATAACCACATCCACATATACATGTATAACCACCTCCACATATACATGTATAACCACATCCACATATACATGTATAACCACATCCACATATACATGTATAACCACATCCACATATACATGTATAACCACCTCCACATATACATGTATAACCACCTCCACATATACATATATAACCACATCCACATATACAGTACATGTATAACCACATCCACATATACATGTATAACCACATCCACATATACGTGTATAACCACCTCCACATATACGTGTATAACCACCTCCACATATACGTGTATAACCACATCCACATATACATGTATAACCACATCCACATATACATGTATAACCACCTCCACATATACATGTATAACCACATCCACGTATACATGTATAACCACCTCCACATATACGTGTATAACCACCTCCACATATACGTGTATAACCACATCCACATATACGTGTATAACCACATCCACATATACGTGTATAACCACATCCACATATACGTGTATAACCACCTCCACATATACGTGTATAACCACATCCACATATACGTGTATAACCACATCCACATATACCTGTATAACCACCTCCACATATACATGTATAACCACATCCACATATACATGTATAACCACCTCCACATATACATGTATAACCACCTCCACATATACGTGTATAACCACCTCCACGTATACATGTATAACCACCTCCACATATACATGTATAACCACCTCCACATATACATGTATAACCACATCCACATATACATGTATAACCACATCCACATATACATGTATAACCACCTCCACATATACATGTATAACCACATCCACATATACATGTATAACCACCTCCACATATACATGTATAACCACATCCACATATACATGTATAACCACCTCCACATATACATGTATAACCACCTCCACATATACATGTATAACCACCTCCACATATACATGTATAACCACATCCACATATACATGTATAACCACATCCACATATACGTGTATAACCACATCCACATATACTTGGATAACCACCTCCACATATAAATGTATAACCACCTCCACATATACATGTATAACCACCTCCACATATACATGTATAACCACATCCACATATACATGTATAACCACCTCCACATATACATGTATAACCACCTCCACATATACATGTATAACCACCTCCACATATACATGTATAACCACCTCCACATATACATGTATAACCACATCCACATATACATGTATATCCACATATACATGTATAACCACCTCCACATATACATGTATAACCACATCCACATATACATGTATAACCACATATACATGTATAACCACATCCACATATACATGTATAACCACCTCCACATATACATGTATAACCACCTCCACATATACATATATAACCACATCCACATATACAGTACATGTATAACCACATCCACATATACATGTATAACCACATCCACAGTACATGTATAACCACCTCCACATATACATGTATAGCCACATCCACATATACGTGTATAACCACATCCACATATACATGTATAACCACCTCCACATATACATGTATAACCACATCCACATATACATGTATAACCACATCCACATATACATGTATAACCACATCCACATATACGTGTATAACCACCTCCACATATACATGTATAATCACCTCCACATATACGTGTATAACCACATCCACATATACGTGTATAACCACATCCACATATACGTGTATAACCACATCCACATATACGTGTATAACCACATCCACATATACGTGTATAACCACATCCACATATACGTGTATAACCACATCCACATATACGTGTATAACCACCTCCACATATACATGTATAACCACATCCACATATACATGTATAACCACATCCACATATACATGTATAACCACATCCACATATACATGTATAACCACATCCACATATACATGTATAACCACATCCACATATACGTGTATAACCACATCCACATATACATGTATAACCACCTCCACATATACATGTATAACCACCTCCACATATACATGTATAACCACATCCACATATACATGTATAACCACCTCCACATATACATGTATAACCACATCCACATATACATGTATAACCACCTCCACATATACATGTATAACCACATATACATGTATAACCACATCCACATATACATGTATAACCACCTCCACATATACATGTATAACCACATCCACATATACGTGTATAACCACATCCACATATACATGTATAACCACCTCCACATATACATGTATAACCACCTCCACATATACATGTATAACCACATCCACATATACATGTATAACCACATCCACATATACATGTATAACCACCTCCACATATACATGTATAACCACATCCACATATACATGTATAACCACATATACATGTATAACCACATCCACATATACATGTATAACCACCTCCACATATACATGTATAACCACCTCCACATATACATATATAACCACATCCACATATACAGTACATGTATAACCACATCCACATATACATGTATAACCACATCCACATATAGTGTATAACCACCTCCACATATACGTGTATAACCACCTCCACATATACATGTATAACCACCTCCACATATACATGTATAACCACATCCACGTATACATGTATAACCACCTCCACATATACGTGTATAACCACCTCCACATATACGTGTATAACCACATCCACATATACGTGTATAACCACCTCCACATATACGTGTATAACCACATCCACATATACGTGTATAACCACATCCACATATACGTGTATAACCACCTCCACATATACGTGTATAACCACATCCACATATACGTGTATAACCACATCCACATATACATGTATAACCACCTCCACATATACATGTATAACCACATCCACATATACATGTATAACCACCTCCACATATACATGTATAACCACATCCACATATACATGTATAACCACCTCCACATATACATGTATAACCACCTCCACATATACATGTATAACCACCTCCACGTATACATGTATAACCACCTCCACGTATACATGTATAACCACCTCCACATATACATGTATAACCACCTCCACATATACATGTATAACCACCTCCACATATACATGTATAACCACATCCACATATACATGTATAACCACCTCCACATATACATGTATAACCACATCCACATATACATGTATAACCACCTCCACATATACATGTATAACCACATATACATGTATAACCACATCCACATATACATGTATAACCACCTCCACATATACATGTATAACCACATCCACATATACGTGTATAACCACATCCACATATACATGTATAACCACCTCCACATATACATGTATAACCACCTCCACATATACATGTATAACCACATCCACATATACATGTATAACCACATCCACATATACATGTATAACCACCTCCACATATACATGTATAACCACATCCACATATACATGTATAACCACATCCACATATACATGTATAACCACATCCACATATACATGTATAACCACCTCCACATATACATGTATAACCACCTCCACATATACATATATAACCACATCCACATATACAGTACATGTATAACCACATCCACATATACATGTATAACCACATCCACATATACGTGTATAACCACCTCCACATATACGTGTATAACCACCTCCACATATACGTGTATAACCACATCCACATATACATGTATAACCACATCCACATATACATGTATAACCACCTCCACATATACATGTATAACCACATCCACGTATACATGTATAACCACCTCCACATATACGTGTATAACCACCTCCACATATACGTGTATAACCACATCCACATATACGTGTATAACCACATCCACATATACGTGTATAACCACATCCACATATACGTGTATAACCACCTCCACATATACGTGTATAACCACATCCACATATACGTGTATAACCACATCCACATATACCTGTATAACCACCTCCACATATACATGTATAACCACATCCACATATACATGTATAACCACCTCCACATATACATGTATAACCACCTCCACATATACGTGTATAACCACCTCCACGTATACATGTATAACCACCTCCACATATACATGTATAACCACCTCCACATATACATGTATAACCACATCCACATATACATGTATAACCACATCCACATATACATGTATAACCACCTCCACATATACATGTATAACCACATCCACATATACATGTATAACCACCTCCACATATACATATATAACCACATCCACATATACAGTACATGTATAACCACATCCACATATACATGTATAACCACATCCACATATACGTGTATAACCACCTCCACATATACGTGTATAACCACCTCCACATATACATGTATAACCACCTCCACATATACATGTATAACCACATCCACGTATACATGTATAACCACCTCCACATATACGTGTATAACCACCTCCACATATACGTGTATAACCACATCCACATATACGTGTATAACCACCTCCACATATACGTGTATAACCACCTCCACATATACGTGTATAACCACATCCACATATACGTGTATAACCACATCCACATATACATGTATAACCACCTCCACATATACATGTATAACCACATCCACATATACATGTATAACCACCTCCACATATACATGTATAACCACCTCCACATATACGTGTATAACCACCTCCACGTATACATGTATAACCACCTCCACATATACATGTATAACCACCTCCACATATACAGTGAGGGAAAAAAGTATTTGATCCCCTGCTGATTTTGTACGTTTGCCCACTGACAAAGAAATGATCAGTCTATAATTTTAATTGTAGGTTTATTTGAACAGTGAGAGACAGAATAACAAAAAAATCCTGAAAAACACTTGTTATAAAATGTTATAAATAGATGGATGTGGTTATACATGTATATGTGGAGGTGGTTATACACGTATATGTGGAGGTGGTTATACACGTATATGATTTTCTATGGGATTAATGTCTGGAGACTGGCTAGGCCACTCCAGGACCTTAATGTGCTTCTTCTTGAGCCACTCCTTTGTTGCCTTGGCCGTGTGTTTTGGGTCATTGTCATGCTGGAATATCCATCCACGACCCATTTTCAATGCCCTGGCTGAGGGAAGGAGGTTCTCACCCAAGATTTGACGGTACATGGCTCCGTCCATCATCCCTTTGATGCAGTGAAGTTGTCCTGTCCACTTAGCAGAAAAACACCCCCAAAGCATAATGTTTCCACCTCCATGTTTGACGGTGGGGATGGTGTTCTTAGGGTCATAGGCAGCATTCCTCCTCCAAACACGGCTAGTTGAGTTGATGCCAAAGAGCTCCATTTTGGTCTCATCTGACCACAACACTTTCACCTAGTTGTCCTCTGAATCATTCAGATGTTCATTGGCAAACTTCAGACGGGCATGTATATGTGCTTTCTTGAGCAGGGGGACCTTGCGGGCGCTGCAGGATTTCAGTCTTTCACGGCGTAGTGTGTTACCAATTGTTTTCTTGGTGACTATGGTCCCAGCTGCCTTGAGATCATTGACAAGATCCTTACGTGGAGTTCTGGGCTGATTCCTCACCGTACAATGACTTAAAGTGCAGACTGCCAGCTTTCAATTGAGGGTATTTTCATCCATTTTGTGTGAACTGTTTATAAATTACAGCTCTTTATGTTCATAGTCCTCACATTGCAGGGGACCAAAAATATTCTGACAAATTCACTTATATGTGTACTAAATTAGTCAAAAGTAAAGTATTTGGTCCTATATTCATAGCATGCAATGATTACATCAAGCTTGTGACTACAACTTTTTGTTTTGGTTGTGTTTCAGATTATTTTGTGTCCAATATAAATGAATGGTAAATAATGTATTGTGTCATTTTGGAGTCACTTTAATTGTAAATAACGATATACTATGTTTCTAAACACTTCTACATTAATGTGGGTGCTACCATGATTAAAGATAATTCTGAATGCATCATGAAAAATGATGAGTGAGAAAGTTACATACACATAATATCAAAGCCCCAAGAGATGCTATTGTAATGGGGAGAGGTTAGCATCTCTTAGGGGTATGATATTTATGCATCTGTAACTTTCTCCCTCATCATTATTCACCATTCATTCATGATTATCCATAATCATGGTAGCAGCCACATTAATGTAGAAGTGTTTAGAAACGTATAAAAACCTTTTTTAAATAAAAGTGACTCCAAATTGACACAATACATTATTTACTATTCATTTCTATTGGGCACAAAATAATCTGAAACACAACCAAAACAAACAGCAAATGTATCCAACAAGTTTGTAGAGTTACAAGCTTGATGTAGTCATTGCGTGCTATAGAACCAGCAGTAGTGGAATTAGACACAAGCAGTTTAATATGACGTACGTTCAGCACACCAGACTACAAAGAAATACAGAAAAAAGTGTATAAAAAATGCTTCATGTCTGGGGATGTAACATATTTGAAATGCCAAACCAGTACCGTATAGGACCAGTGGATTTACACCAGCTAACCAATATGATTAAATGTGATGTTCCAGGATAAAATACAACTCGAGCAGGAGGAGGAGAGGAGTAGAGCAGAAAGAGGAGGAGAGGAGTAGAGCAGAAAAGGAGGAGAGGAGGAGGGTAAAAGAAGAGGAGCGCAGAAGAGGAGGAGGAGGGTAGAAGAGGAGGAGAGGAGGAGGGTAGAAGAGGAGGAGAGGAGGAGGGTAGAAGAGGAGGAGAGGGGGATGGCAGAAGAAGAGGAGAGAATGGCAGAAGAGGAGGAGAGGAGGAGGGTAGAAGAGGAGGCTCTCTCTCGCTGTGACCGTTTGTGCAACATGTTAATTGCATAAATGATCACCCCCTCTATGTTCCACTCCCTGCTCATATTTATAGTTGCGTCCACTGTTCATCATGCTCTTCATTATAGGTCATAAATAATGGGTGTAAATGTGCCTGGGCTCCATCATAGTCTCCATAACATTGCCAGGCGTCATTCATCTTGTCTCCCAGTCATACAGCATTACCTGTTCTGAGTTACGACTTGTTAGCTACTGTCCATATGCCCCTCCTTACCTCCACATCATGGTTTCACTAAGGAGAACAAACACACACACACACACACACACACACACACACACTACAGCATTAACTTTTAAAGGCTTCATGGCATCTCCTTTACCCAACACACACCATCAATCTGGTTAATGTCTGTCTCGACCCCTCTCATCCCCTTTCATAAAATAAAAGATATGAATACAGCCCATTACAGCCTCTATTGAGGAGAGAGGGGATAAATCAGACAGGTACTTTTAGAGGGATTGGCTGGGCGAGGACAGGTTAGCCAGAGACATTCATCTAGCCTGCTTGGTTTATAGGAGGTCTCTCACCCCCGGTTTAGTGCTGAATAGTCCAAACTAAGGACACTGAAACTAAACATTTTTTGCAGTAAAAATGACGGGGGAAAAGATAAAGGGAGGGAGAGAGGAGAAGAGAAAGGGAGGGAGGGATGGAGGGAGGCCTTTTTTTGTTAATAGCAGTTGGACCAACTGGTTTGGAGTAAGTCGAGGTTACGTGAGACGATTGTGTTTTTCTTTCCCGTTTTTGTGATCCTCTTGTTTCAAGGATTAAAATGTCCTTTCACTCAAAACAGAAAAGTAATGAAAATGTACTTTAGGGTGAAATCAGTTATAAAGTGAAATGTCACATGTCATTTCTACATTGAGCCAAAGAGGTCAGTTAGTGTTCATTGTAAATGTGTTGGGTGCAATTTGGGACACAGATATTGCCCAAACAGAATAAGCGACAGATAAGAAAAACAATGCTCTGCTGAACAGCATATCATATCAAAGCTCAACTTCACAGCATCACCGCATCACTACTCCTAAGCATTGAATGTATCAACATTGATCCAGCCTGCTCTGGTGAATTGATTGGTTCTGACCTTAGGTTTGACAGCTACTGCTGCAAAAGCATTTATCATTCTCCACAAACTAATAAAATGCTGAAATCCCTCAAATCTCCCTCTACCTCTCTCCCCCTCTCTCTTTCTATATTACCTCTCCCTCTCTCTTTCTATATCTCTACCTCTCCCTCTATTGCTCACTCCCCTCTCTCTAAATAACTTTTTATGGAAGCTGCAAATTCAAGTCCTCTCTTTGGCTGTAACACACACACACAAACACACACACACAACCCCATCCCACCACCCCTACACACCAGGAGAGCAGAGACAGATTTATCTCCTGCAGCATGTGAGTTGGACCCAGGGGAGTGATACAAAGATATCGATTAGCCGCACACGCACACACAAACCTTGGCACGCGCAATCCCATTAAAGATCATTGATTAACCCCACCCACCCTCCTCCCTCGCTCCTGTCCTCCTTCTACAGAGCCCACCTCATTACGCCCTCCTCCGCTGTTGTTCTCTGCTAATCCTCCACTCCTCTGTCTAAACTTAAACCGCTCCCCAACTTCCACCCTCTCCTCTATCCCTCTATCTCGTTTCTGCTCTCTCCGCCCCCACACATATCATAGGCTAAGTACAGATATGGCATCACACACACCAATCTATCCATCCTGTTTCAGAAATAGTCAAGATGAATTCCCACTTCTGTCAACAATCAGACTGATGCACTTCATACTCATCAACAGAGAATCAACCTTTGGTCTGTGGGGGAGCACAACACAAGGAGCATATTTTAAACAGGCAACACCTTATTCCTGCAACAAGCTCTCATAGTCTCATGGCAAAATTAGATATTTATCCACATTTCTCCAAACATCAAATTTAGAATGTTAAGGATTAAGATTTGTGATAGGGTTTCAACATTGCTTTTAGGCACTCATTCCAAATGGTTATTAAGGTAAAGGTTCAGGTTTGGAGTAGGGTTAAAACAAAAACAAAACAAAAAACTGGCGTCTACCACTGGGATCAAACACAAAACCTAATCCAGAGCCGTAGTGGCCGGTTTTGAAGGCATTTCCTGGCATCCTAAGGACATGGATAGACATCCAATTACGAAGTTACTCTTGAGTGATCTGCCTGTATTCCACAGCCTTAAGGTGTAATAATGGACATTTGGTGAGGTTACGTTACGAAGTGACTCCCGAGTGAAATTACACTATCCTGTTTCTCGGATATGAAACATAACGTTGATAGAAAAGAGCACTCATATCAATCCGACAAACTACCACACACACACACACACACACACACACACACACACACACACACACACACACACACACACACACACACACACACACACACACACACACACACACACACACACACACACACACACACACACACACACACACACACACACACACACACAGCTATTCTAAATGTTGTTTTCTCTCCATCCGTCTCACTAAGTACAGGACCAAGAGGGCAATCATGAGAGTTTAAAAAGATCTATTTCTATGGTGAGAAATCAAATGAGCTTGTCATCTCATCTCTTCCCATCTCTCCAGGGTGTTGTCACATTCATAACATGGAGTCATTTTCTCATTTTCTCAATCGAATTGTCATAGTCACACCCTCCTCTACCACTGAGCAGAATACGCCAATTTCTCATTGTAATCGGCCAAAGAGGAATAGAGAGAAGGCGTGTGCTTCCACGAACATGCAAAGAACAGACAGTATTAAAATTAATATTACTTTTTGCGTCCTGCTCTTTAATAATGAATGGAGGAAAGTGGATTTTTTTTATCTCCAAAGAAAAGCAATCATTAAACTATTCTTACTTCAAACTTTATCTTCGGGAACAAGTGTGTTTGGAAAGAGAGAGAGAGAGTGTGTGTGTTCTATTGGTCTTGAGAGGGGTGTCATGGCACAAAGCAGGTCGTGACAGAGGTTAGTGCTGCATTAGTAACTGTCACTGACTGGACAGAAGAGAGCAGACAGCAGGGCACCCTGTCACACACACACGCTCGGCCATACTGACTCTGACAGAAATGGACACTTCCCTCTGCTTCAGGCGGTACCCTCCGTGTCACACCCTGTTGGCTTTGATCTGTGATACAGTGTGTGTGTGTGTGTGTGTGCGTGCGTGCGCTGCGCCTGACTCTGCCTTAGCGGCATCACGGATTTGCATTACAGAATCACACACCACGTTCAGAAAATCCACCGTCGAGTCGCCCATTGAACCGTGAAGAGAACGCGTTCAAATTATACCTATCAACTTTCTCCAAACAAATCAAACATCCTTTTTTAGGTATCCTTTTATGTATATTTACTATAATATTTTAAACGGATGACGTTATAAAAGGAAAATAAAGTGGGGCGCACTCACGTTCTCGTGCCTGGAAAAAAGTTATTGACTTCAGTAATTCTTCTTCTGTATGGTTCTGTTCAGTGCTAAAGCCTCCAAACACTGTCCAGAGACTGTTGACATCTAGTGGAAGCCATAGGTACTGCAATCTAGGAGCTAAACTCCATGTATTTCAATAGGAAGCCTATCAAACTGAGCAAATGTCACACAAAAAGAAATCTGGACAGAAATTCCTCGGGTTTTCACCTGCTATATCATTATTTTAACAGTTTTGGAAACTTCAGAGTGTTTCCTATCCAATAGTACTAATTATGTACATATCCTATTTTCTGGGCCTGAGTGGCAGGCATTTTACTTTGGGCACGCCAGACTCTCCAAAACCGTCACCTCTGCTGCCACTCCCTAAGAAGTTAAAAATAATGGTGTTCCAAAAAAGGTCAAGGACCACAAATACTAATTCCAGACACCGTTGTCCTAGAGCACACAAAAAACGATGCATACTTTGTCCAAAACATCAGCGCCACACGTAACTTCCACATAGCTGTGAACGATCTGAGAAATAAGGTATGAAATTTGACATACCAATTAGGATGTGGCAAAAAATACTTGAATCAGTTATAGAACCCATTGCTCTTTATGGTTGTGAGGTCTGGGGTCCACTCACCAACCAAGAATTCACAAAATGTGACAAACACCATATTGAGACTCTGCAAAGATATCCTCTGTGTACAACGTAAAACACCAAATAATGCATGCAGAGCAGAAAAAGGCAGATACCCGCTAATGATCAAAGTCCAGAAAACAGCCGTTAAATTCCGTTAAACCACCTAAAAGAAGCGATTCCCAAACCTTCCATGACAAAGCCATCACCTACAGAGAGATGAACCTGGAGAAAAGTCCCCTAAGCAAGCTGGTCCTGGTGCTCTGTTCACAAACACAAACAGGCCCCACCTAGCCCCAGGACAGCAACACAATTAGACCCAACCAAATCATGAGAGAAAAAAAGATAATTAATTGACACATTGGAAAGCTTTGACTATGTATAGACTCAGTGAGCATAGCCATCACAGCAGCAAGAAAAGGGCAACCAGTGAAGAACAAACACCATTGTAAATATATTTTATTTTCGCTTTTGTACTTTAACCATTTGCACATTGTTACAACACTGTATATAGACATAATAAGACACTTGAAATCTCTTTATTCTTTTGGAACTTCTGAGAGTGTAATGTTTACTGTTTGTTTTTATTGTTTATTTATTTTCTACTTCACTTGCTTTGGCAATGTTAACATTTGTTTCCAATGCAATAAAGCCCCTTGAATTTAGAGAGAGAGAGAGAGAGAGAGAGAGAGAGAGAGAGAGAGAGAGAGAGAGAGAGAGAGAGAGAGAGAGAGAGAGTGTGTGTGTGTGTGTCTGGATCAGTCAGAAATAGGTCAGGCTCCTTGTCTTTGAGGAAAACAGACCTTGTCTTTCACTTTCTGACACACATCATCTCTTCCTGTCTCTTTAAACACACATCAACTCTTCCTGTCTCTTTAATTAAACACACACCATCTCTTCCTGTCTCGTTGAACACACACCATCTCTTCCTGTCTCTTTGAACACACACCATCTCTTCCTGTCTCTTTGAACACACAGCATCTCTTCCTGTCTCTTTGAAGAACAACTCCATGTTCCCCTGTTATCTGCTCAGATGGAGGAGAAGAAAGGAGACTGAACTCCATGTTCCCCTGTCATCTGCTCAGATGGAGGAGAAGGAGACTCAACTCCATGTCACCCTGTTATCTGCTCAGACAGGGGAGAAAAAAGGAGACTGAACTCCATGTTCCCCTGTTAACTACTCAGACAGAGGAGGAGACTGAACTCCATGTTCCCCTGTTAACTATTCAGACAGAGGAGAAGGAGACTGAACTCCATGTTCCCCTGTTACCTGCTCAAACAAAAGAGAAGAAAGGAGACTGAACTCCATGTTCCCCTGTTATCTGCTCAGACGGAGGAGAAGAAAGGAGACTGATCTCCATGTTATCTGCTCAGACGGAGGAGAAGAAAAGAGACTGAACTGCATATTCACCTGTTATCTGCTCAGACAGAGAAGAAGAAAGGAGACTGAACTCTATGTTCCCCTGAACTCTATGTTCCCCTGACGGAGGAGAAGGAGACTGAACTGCACGTTCCCCTGCTGTCTGCTCAGACGGAGAAGGAGACTGAACTCCGTGTTCCCCTGTTATCTGCTCAAACGGAGGAGAAGGAGACTGGACTCCATGTTCCCTGTTATCTGCTAAGACGGAGCAGAAGGAGACTGAACACCATGTTCCCCTGTTATCTGCTCAGACTAAGGAGAAGAAAAGAGACTGAACTGCTTGTTCCCCTGTTATCTGCTCAGGCAGAGGAGAAGAAAGGAGAATAAACTCCATGTTCCCCTGTCATCTGCTCAGATGGAGGAGAAGGAGACTAAACTCCATGTCCCCCTGTTATCTGCTCAGACAGAAGACAAGAAAGGAGACTGAACTCGATGTTCCCCTGTTATCTGCTCAGACGGAGGAGAAGAAAGGAGACTGAACTCCATGTTCACCTGTTATCTGATTAGACGGAGGAGAAAGAGACTGATCTCCATGTTCCTCTGTTATCTGCTCAGACGGAGGAGAAGAAAGGAGACTGAACTCCATGTTCCCCTGTTATCTGCTCAGACGCAGGAGAAGGAGACTGAACTCCATGTTCCCCTGTTATATGCTAAGACGGAGGAGAAGGAGACTGAACTCCATGTTCCCCTGTTACCTGCTCAAACAAAAGAGAAGAAAGGAGACTGAACTCCATGTTCCCCTGTTATCTGCTCAGACGGAGGAGAAGAAAGGAGACTGATCTCCATGTTATCTGCTCAGACGGAGGAGAAGAAAAGAGACTGAACTGCATATTCACCTGTTATCTGCTCAGACAGAGAAGAAGAAAGGAGACTGAACTCTATGTTCCCCTGAACTCTATGTTCCCCTGACGGAGGAGAAGGAGATTGAACTGCACGTTCCCCTGCTGTCTGCTCAGACGGAGAAGGAGAATGAACTCCGTGTTCCCCTGTTATCTGCTCAAACGGAGGAGAAGGAGACTGGACTCCATGTTCCCTGTTATCTGCTCAGACGGAGGAGAAGAAAGGAGACTGAACTCCATGTTCACCTGTTGTCTGATTAGACGGAGGAGAAAGAGACTGATCTCCATGTTCCTCTGTTATCTGCTCAGACGGAGGAGAAGAAAGGAGACTGAACTCCATGTTCCCCTGTTATCTGCTCAGACGCAGGAGAAAGAGACTGAACTCCATGTTCCCCTGTTATATGCTAAGACGGAGGAGAAGGAGACTGACCTCCATGTTCACCTGATATCTGCTCAGACAGGGGAGAAAAAAGGAGACTGAACTCCATGTTCCCCTGTTAACTACTCAGACAGAGGAGAAGGAGACTGAACTCCATGTTCCCCTGTTACCTGCTCAAACAAAAGAGAAGAAAGGAGACTGAACTCGATGTTCCCCTGTTATCTGCTCAGACGGAGGAGAAGAAAGGAGACTGAACTCCATGTTCCCCTGTTATCTGCTCAGACGCAGGAGAAGGAGACTGAACTCCATGTTCCCCTGTTATCTGCTCAGACGGAGGAGAAGAAAGGAGACTGAACTCCATGTTCCCCTGTTATCTGCTCAGACGGAGGAGTAGAAAACTGAGCTTCATGTTCCCCTGTTTTCTTCTAAGACGGAGGAGAAGAAAGGAGACTGAACTCTATGTTCCCCTGTTATCTGCTCAGACAGGGGAGAAAACAAGAGACTGAACTCCATGTTCCCCTGTTATCTGCTCAGGAGGAGAAGGAGACTGAAATCCATGTACCCCTGTTATCCTCTAAGACGGAGGAGAAGAAAAGAGACTGAACTCCATGTTCCCCTGTTATCTGCTCAGACGAAGGAGGAGACTGAAATCAATGTTCCCCTGTTATCTGCTTAGACAGAGGAGATGAAAGGAGACTGAACTCCATGTTCCCCTGTTATCTGCTCAGATGGAGAAGAAGGTGACTGAACTCCATGTCCCCCTGTTATCTGCTCAGACAGAGGAGAAGAAAGGAGACTGAACTCCATGTTCGCCTGTTATCTGCTCAGACGCAGGAGAAGGAGACTGACCTCCATGTTCCCCTGTTATATGCTAAGACGGAGGAGAAGAAAGGAGACTGAACCATATGTTCCCCTGTTACCTGCTCAGACGGAGGAGAAGAAAGGAGACTGAACTCCATGTTCCCATGTTATCTGCTCAGATGGAGGAGAAGAAAGGAGACTGAACTCCATGTTCCCCTGTTATCTGCTCAGATGGAGGAGAAGAAAGGAGACTGAACTCCATGTTCCCCTGTTATCTGCTGAGACAGAGGAGAAGAAAGGAGACTGAACTCTGTGATCCCCTGTTATCTGCTCAGACGGAGGAGAATAAAAGAGACTGAACTCCATGTTCCCCTGTTATCTGCTCAGACGGAAGAGAAGAAGCCTGAACTTCATGTTCCTTGTTATCTGCTCAGACGGAGGAGAAGATGACTGAACTTCTTCTTCCCCTGTTATCTGCTCAGACGGAGGAGAAGAAAGGAGACTGAACTCCATGTTCCCCTGTCATCTGCTCAGACGGAGGAGAAGAAAGGAGACTGAACTCCATGTTCCCCTGTTATCTGCTCAGACAGAGGAGAAGAAAGGAGACTGAACTCCATGTTCCCCTGTTATCTGCTCAGACGGAGGAGATGAAAGGAGACTGAACTCCATGTTCCCCTGTTATCTGCTCAGACGGAGGAAGAGACTGAACTCCATGTTCACCTGTTATCTGCTCAGACGGAGGAGATGAAAGGAGACTAAACTCCATGTTCCCCTGTTATCTGCTCAGACAGCGGAGAAAAAAAAGACTGAACTCCATGTTAGTCTGTTATCTGCTCAGACGGAGGAGTAGATGACTGAACTCCATGTTCCCCTGTTATCTGCTCAGACGGAGGAGAAAGGAGACTGAACTCCATGTTCCCCTGTTATCTGCTCAGACGGAAGAGAAGAAAGGAGACTGAACTCCATGTTCCCCTGTTATCTGCTCAGACGGAGGAGTAGATGACTGAACTCCATGTTCCCCTGTTATCTGCTCAGATGGAGGAGAAGAAAGGAGACTGAACTCCATGTTCCCCTGTTATCTGCTCAGACGGAAGAGAAGGAGACTGAACACCATGTTCCCCTGTTATCTGCTCAGACGGAAGAGATTTATACTGAACGCCATGTTCCCCTGTTATCTGCTCAGACGGAGGAGAAAGAGACTGAACTCTATGTTCCCCTGTTATCTGCTCTGACGGAGGAGAAGAAGACTGAACTTCTTTTCCCCCTGTTATCTGCTCAGACGGAGGAAAAGGAAAGAGAGACAGACGTTGCGCAACCCCCACCTTAGGGGCCTGACCGACTTTTCTCCCAACTTCTGTCTGAATGTCTCCGTCTCTTAGTCTGGGTGTCGTTCTATATGTGATGTATGGAGTGTGTGTGTGTATGTATGTTGTGTTGATGTGGTTGTGTTTGAAGCCAGAGTGAGGGTGTGTGCTTCTTTGCTCCCGGTCCCCTGTGGAGCCTCTTTCAACACTAGCCAGCTTCGAACCGGTCCTTGGTTCCGCATTTAACACTCTCCCTCTCACTCTGCCAAGGTGCTCTGTCACTTTCTTCCCCTCCTCCTCTTTCATCCTTCTCTTAAAGAGGCTTATCTTTCATTATTCTGTTTTTCAGCAGACCCTGCGGTTCTCAGTCCCGGACATCTGTCCGCCTCAGAAGAATCCTTCCTTCTCGAACACAGCAAGCATTTTCATTTCACATTTAGCTATTGTGACCTAAGTGCTGGGTTAGAGTAAAGCTTATCAACCACGGACGTGCTCATAACTGGTCCTTCCACAGACACAACATATCTCCATGCAGTACCTCTCATCGCCCACAAGTGGTCAGAAGTACCTCTCATCGTCCACTAGTGGTCCGTAACAACACTCCATGTAAAAGGCCTCTGCTGTCATAAATACAGACTGCAGTCAAAGCCATTTGCCCCAGCACTAGTAGCTCAGGGGCTCCTGGACCAGCCATGCCATGTATTTGATCAATTCCAGTGCCACCACACCTTATTCAACCTGTCAAACATTCATCAGTCCCTTGACTAGGTGAATCAGGTGAGCTGGTTCAGGCCCTTGACTAGGTAAATCAGGTGAGCTGGTTCAGGCCCTTGACTAGGTTAATCAGGTGAGCTGGTTCAGGCCCTTCACTAGGGGAATCAGGTGAGCTGGTTCAGGACCTTGACTAGGTGAATCAGGTGAGCTGGTTCAGGCCCTTGACTAGGTGAATCAGGTGAGCTGGTTCAGGACCTTGACTAGGTGAATCAGGTGAGCTGGTTCAGGACCTTGACTAGGTGAATCAGGTGAGCTGGTTCAGGACCTTGACTAGGTGAATCAGGTGAGCTGGTTCAGGACCTTGACTAGGTGAATCAGGTGAGCTGGTTCAGGCCCTTGACTAGGTGAATCAGGTGAGCTAGTTCAGGCCCTTCACTAGGTGAATCAGGTGAGCTGGTTCAGGCCCTTCACTAGGGGAATCAGGTGAGCTGGTTTAGGACCTTGACTAGTTGAATCAGGTGAGCTAGTTCAGGCCCTTGACTAGGGGAATCAGGTGAGCTGGTTTAGGCCCTTGTCTATGTGAATCAGGTGAGCTGGTTCAGGCCCTTGTCTAGGTGAATCAGGTGAGCTGGTTCAGGACCTTGACTAGGTGATTCAGGTGAGCTACTTCGGAAAATGTGAAACGTCTGGGTCCCTGGGGAGAGGTTTAATAACCACTGCCCTAGCAGATTGCAGCTGGTGTTATTACAGTAGGCCTACACTACACTACACTACACTACACCACACCTACCTGCCTATTGTAGGCCTACTGTACAGACTACGCATAGTCCCTTTACACCTACCTACATGTACAAATTACCTCGACTGACCTGTAACCCCCCACATTGACTTGGTGCCTTTACCACCTGTATATAGCCTCGTTATTGTTATTTTATTGTGTTACTTTTTATTTTATTTTTTACTTAAATTTATTTAGTAATTATTTTTCTTAACTTTATTTCTTGAACTGCATTGCTGGTTAAGGCTTGTAAGTAAGCATTTCACGGTAAGGTCTACACCTGTTGTATTTGGCGCATGTGACAAATGCAATTTGATTTGATATATCTCTAGCTGATTGGCTGTTTCACCTTGTATCCACCATGTGTATCCTGTGCAAGACAAAGGAGCTGATCGTGGACTTCAGCAAAAGGCGGGCCGAGCACGCCCCCATTAACATCGACGGGCTGTAGTGGAGCGGTCCAGAGTTTCAAGGTCCTTGGTGTCCACATCACAAACAAACTATCCAAACACACCAAGACAGTCGTGAAGAGGGCACAACACCTTTTCACCCTCAGGAGACTGAAAAGATTTGGCGTGGGTCCCCAGATCTTAAACAAGTTCTACAGCTGCACCATTGAGGGCATCCTGACCGGTTGCATCACCGCCTGGTATGGCAACTGCTCGGCATCTGACCGCTACTTTAGTTTATTTGGTAAATATTTTCTCTATTTCTTGAACTGCGCTGTTGGATAAGGGCTTGTGAGTAAGCATTTCATGGTAAGGTCTACACTTGGTATATTCGACGCATGTGACAAAAAGTTTGATTTGATATGACACAAACTTAACTTCTCCTGTAGGTCCCTATTGGTGAATTTCCACTGAGGATTTACCCAGGTGTTTTACCCCGGTGTTTTACCAAAAAGGCTCAGATGTTTCCACATCCATGGACCGGCTCGTGACTCGCTAGGCCATGGCCTCAGCGGACCTAATGTCTTTCGGCCAGACGAGGACGCTGGGGACTTTTCGGGCGGCTTTCCATAACAATAAGTAACTGTGAACATGGGTCAACACCATCCACAGTTAACACCTCACAAAGCAACTGTTGATGATGCAGAGGTTGTTGATTCTGCTCTTCACAGGTGTTTAGTGTCACACTTCCATGTAAATAACACTAGAACTTACATTAATATAATCACTGGAGATACTCGGGTGCTGCTATGGAAAAAGCCCATATTAGGCCTGATAGATCTCCTAGTACCTCTTACAGCAGCTCAACAGGCAGCTCATCAAACAGCTCAAAGGGTTTAATGACAGTCAGGAACATAGCTTTTTCCGCTGATGCTGTCAAACAAAGGCCTGGCTTAGAGGAAGAGGGAGACAGGTAAGGCGAGGGAGAGGTATAAAACACAGAGGGGAGGACAGTCACGTGTTCTCTACCTGTTACCTTTCTGCCTAGTCACCGCCTGCTCTTCTCACCTCACCTGACTGGCTGTCTGTTTCTCTGTACTGAGGCCTATCTCCACCACAGCTAAGTGGGTTCATAACCAGGTTGGGCTCAATTCCATTTCAATTCCAGTCAATTGAGGAACTACACTGAAAATCCAATTCTCTTCAATGCTTTTCAATGAAAAAATTATAATTTGTTATTTAATTACTTAGGCCTAATTAAAATGTAATTGACCACAACCCTAGTTAATAACCTACTGCATCTACATTTCTCTGTCTGTCTGTCTATCTGTCTCAGGGTATCTATAATGTCAATCCTGGATTAATCCAGAAAACAAGGAAGGGCTAGATAATGAGTTGATTAGTTGATTCAGGCGCGTTGGTGCTTGGGCTGGAACAAAACCATGCACATCCTGCCTGTCCCTGTGATATGGGCATAGACGTCCTCACTCTCTCTCTCTGCTGTATACTGGGTCTTATCTATACTGCTCTCTATGTTCTCTCACCCAGCTCTCTTTCTATTGTATATGTCTGTGGTACTATGGTCTCTCTTTCTCTCTCCAGATCATATATGTCTGTGGTACTATGGTCTCTCTCTCTACAACCCCCACAGAACCCCCAGAACTTACACCTGCAACACCTCATAGGTGAGACTGAGACCAGGGGTTGATTTGGAGGGTGGCACTATGTTCAATATATGTTGCTCGTGTGAGAAATCACAATAAGAATCTTGTGAATTCTCCAGATTATATTCTCTCCTAGAACATGATCTATGTGGATCTAAACAGATTCCTCATTATATTCTCTCCTAGAACATGATCTATGTGGATCTAAACAGATTCCTCATTATATTCTCTCCTAGAACATGATCTAAGTGGATCTAAACAGATTTCTCATTATATTCTCTCACAAAACATGATCTAAACAGATTCCTCATTATATTCTCTCCTAGAACATGATCTAAGTGGATCTAAACAGATTCCTCATAATATTCTCTCCTAGAACATGATCTAAGTGGATCTAAACTGATTCCACATTATAATCTCTCCTAGAACATGATCTAAATTGGTCTAAACAGATTCCTCATTATATTCTCTCCTAGAACATGATCTAAATGGATCTAAAACAGATTCCTCATTATATTCTCTCCCAGAACATGATCTAAGTGGATCTAAACAGATTCCTCCAACCCTCTCTCTCTTTCTACAAGCCCTCTCTCTTTCTACAAGCCCTCTCTCTCTCTCCATCCCTCTCTCTCTTTCCATCCCTTCCTCTACATAGCTCCCTCTCTCTCCATCCCTCTCTCTCTACATACCAACCCTCTCTTTCTACAAGCCCTCCCTCTATACATACCTCCCTCTCTATCCATCCCTCCCTCAACATACCCCCCTCTCTTTCTTACAAGCCATCTCTCTCCATCCCTCCCTCTACATACCTCCCTCTCTTTCCATCCCTCCCTCTACATACCTCCCTCTCTTTCTACAAGCCCTCTCTCTCCATCCCTCTGTCTCTACATACCTCTTTCTTTCCATCCCACCCTCTACATAACTCCCTCTCTTTCCATCCCTCTCTCTACATACCTCCCTCTCTTTCCATCCCTCCCTCTACATACCTCCCTCTCTTTCCATCCCTCTCTCTACAAACCTCCCTCTCTTTCCATCCCTTTCTCTCTACAAACCTCCCTCTCTTTCCATCCCTTTCTCTCTACAAACCTCCCTCTCTTTCCATCCCTTTCTCTCTACAAACCTCCCTCTCTTTCCATCCCTTTCTCTCTACAAACCTCCCTCTCTTTCCATCCCTTTCTCTCTACAAACCTCCCTCTCTTTCTACAAGCCATCTCTCTCTCCATACCTCCCTCTCTTTCCACCCCTCTCTCTCTCCAAACTCCCTCTCTTTCTACAAGCCATCTCTCTCTACATACCTCCCTCTACATACCTCCCTCTCCATACCTCTCTCCAAACTCCCTCTTTCCATCCCTCCCTCTACATACCTCCCTCTCCATACCTCCCTCTTTCCACCACTCTCTCTCCAAACTCCCCCTTTCCATCCCTCCCTCTACATCCCTCCCTCAAAATCCCTCCCTCTACATACCTCCCTCTTTCCACCCCTCTGTGTACATACCTTCCTCTCTCTCCATCCCTCTGTCTCTACATTCCTCCCTCTTTCCATCCCTCCCTTTACATACCTCCCTCTCTTTCCGTCTCTCTTTCCATCCCTCCCTCTACATACCTCCCTCTCTTTCCATCCATTCCTCTAAATACCTCCCTTTCTCTCCATCCTTTTCTCTAAATACCTCCCTCTCTCTCCATCCCTCCCTCTCCATCCCTCCCTCTACATACCTCCCTCTCTTTCCATCCCTCCCTCTACATACCTCCCTCTCTTTCCATCCCTCTCTACAAACCTCCCTCTCTTTCCATCCCTTTCTCTCTACAAACCTCCCTCTCTTTCCATCCCTTTCTCTCTACAAACCTCCCTCTCTTTCCATCCCTTTCTCTCTACAAACCTCCCTCTCTTTCCATCCCTTTCTCTCTACAAACCTCCCTCTCTTTCCATCCCTTTCTCTCTACAAACCTCCCTCTCTTTCCATCCCTTTCTCTCTACAAACCTCCCTCTCTTTCCATCCCTTTCTCTCTACAAACCTCCCTCTCTTTCCATCCCTTTCTCTCTACAAACCTCCCTCTCTTTCTACAAGCCATCTCTCTCTCCATACCTCCCTCTCTTTCCACCCCTCTCTCTCCAAACTCCCTCTCTTTCTACAAGCCATCTCTCTCTACATACCTCCCTCTACATACCTCCCTCTCCATACCTCTCTCCAAACTCCCTCTTTCCATCCCTCCCTCTACATCCCTCCCTCTACATACCTCCCTCTTTCCACCACTCTCTCTCTCCAAACTCCCCCTTTCCATCCCTCCCTCTACATCCCTCCCTCAAAATCCCTCCCTCTACATACCTCCCTCTTTCCACCCCTCTGTGTACATACCTTCCTCTCTCTCCATCCCTCTGTCTCTACATTCCTCCCTCTTTCCATCCCTCCCTTTACATACCTCCCTCTCTTTCCATCTCTCTTTCCATCCCTCCCTCTACATACCTCCCTCTCTTTCCATCCATTCCTCTAAATACCTCCCTTTCTCTCCATCCTTTTCTCTAAATACCTCCCTCTCTCTCCATCCCTCCCTCTACATACCTCCCTCTCTTTCCATCCCTCCCCCTACAAGCCCTCTCTCCATACCTCCCTCTCTTTCTACAAGCACTCTCTCTCCAACCCTCTCCCTCTACATACCTCCCTCTCTTTTAACAAGCACTCTCTCTCCAACCCCCTCTCCATACCTCCCTCTCTTTCCATCCCTCTTTCTACATACCTCCCTCTCTTTCTACAAGCCCGCTCTCTCCAACCCTCTCTCGATCCCTCTCCCTCTACATACCTCCCTCTCTCTACATACCTCCCTCTCTCTCTACAAGCCTTCTCTCTCCAACCCTTTCTTTCCATCCCTCTCTCTCTATATACCTCCCTCTTTCTACAAGCCCTTTCTACAAACCTCCCTCTCTTTCCATACCTCTCTCTCTACAAACCTCCATCTCTTTCTACAAGCCATCTCTCTCTACATACCTCCCTCTACATACCTCCCTCTACATACCTCCCTCTACATACCTCCCTCTTTCCATACCTCCCTCTACATACATCCCTCTCTTTCCATCCCGCCCTCTACATACCGCCCTCTACATACCGCCCTCTGTCCATACCGCCCTCTACATACCTCCCTCTCTTTCCATCCCTCCCTCTACATACCGCCCTCTGTCCATCCCTCCCTCTACATACCTCCCTCTCTTTCTATCCCTCCCTCTACATACCTCCCTCTTTATCCATCCCTCCCTCTCTTTCCACATACATCCGTCTCTTTCCACATACCTCCCTCTCTCTCTAGAAAACCTCCCTCTCTTTCCATCCCTCCCTCTACATACCTCCCTCTATATACCTCCATCTACATACCTCCCTCTACATACCTCCCTCCCTCTCTTTCTACAAGCACTCTCTCTCCAACCCTCTCCATACCTCCCTCTCTTTTAACAAGCACTCTCTCTCCAACCCCGTCTCCATACCTCCCTCTCTTTCCATCCCTCTTTCTACATACCTCCCTCTCTTTCTACAAGCCCGCTCTCTCCAACCCTCTCTCGATCCCTCTCTCTCTACATACCTCCCTCTCTCTCTACAAGCCTTCTCTCTCCAACCCTTTCTTTCCATCCCTCTCTCTCTCTATATACCTCCCTCTTTCTACAAGCCCTTTCTACAAACCTCCCTCTCTTTCCATACCTCTCTCTCTACAAACCTCCCTCTCTTTCTACAAGCCATCTCTCTACATACCTCCCTCTACATACCTCCCTCTCTTTCCATCCCTCCCTCTACATACCGCCCTCGTTCCATCCCTCCCTCTACATACCTCCCTCTCTTTCCATCCCTCCCTCTACATACCGCCCTCTTTCCATCCCTCCCTCTACATACCTCCCTCTCTTTCCATCCCTCCCTCTACATACCTCCCTCTTTATCCATCCCTCCCTCTCTTTCCACATACATCCGTCTCTTTCCACATACCTCCCTCTCTCTCTCTCTACAAACCTCCCTCTCTTTCCATCCCTCCCTCTACATACCTCCCTCTTTCCATCCTTCTCTCTCTACATACCTCCCTCTCTTTCTACAAGCCATCTCTCTCTACATACCTCCCTCTACATACAGTGGGGAAAAAAAGTATTTAGTCAGCCACCAATTCTGCAAGTTCTCTCACTGAAAAAGATGAGAGAGGCCTGTAATTTTCATCATAGGTACACTTCAACTATGACAGACAAAATGAGAAAATCCAGAAAATCACATTGTAGGATTTTTAATGAATTTATTTGCAAATTATAGTGGAAAATAAGTATTTGGTCACATACAAACAAGCAAGATTTCTGGCTCTCACAGACCTGTAACTTCTTCTTTAAGAGGCTCCTCTGTCCTCCACTCATTACCTGTATTAATGGCACCTGTTTGAACTTGTTATCAGTATAAAAGACACCTGTCCACAACCTCAAACAGTCACACTCCAAACTCCACTATGGCCAAGACCAAAGAGCTGTCAAAGGACACCAGAAACAAAATTGTAGACCTGCACCAGGTTGGGAAGACTGAATCTGCAATAGGTAAGCAGCTTGGTTTGAAGAAATCAACTGTGGGAGCAATTATTAGGAAATGGAAGACATACAAGACCACTGATAATCTTCCTCGATCTGGGGCTCCACGCAAGATCTCACCCCGTGGGGTCAAAATGATCACAAGAACGGTGAGCAAAAATCCCAGAACCACACGGGGGGACCTAGTGAATGACCTGCAGAGAGCTGGGACCAAAGTAACAAAGCCTACCATCAGTAACACACTACGCCGCCAGGGACTCAAATCCAGCAGTGCCAGACGTGTCCCCCTGCTTAAGCCAGTACATGTTCAGGCCCGTCTAAAGTTTGCTAGAGAGCATTTGGATGATCCAGATGAGGATTGGGAGAATGTCAGATGAAACCAAAATATAACTTTTTGGTAAAAACTCAACTCATCGTGTTTGGAGGACAAAGAATGCTGAGTTGCATCCAAAGAACACCATACCTACTGTGAAGCATGGGGGTGGAAACATCATGCTTTGGGGCTGTTTTTCTGCAAAGGGACCAGGACGACTGATCCGTGTAAATGAAAGAATGAATGGGGCCATGTATCGTGAGATTTTGAGTGAAAACCTCCTTCCATCAGCAAGGGCATTGAAGATGAAACGTGGCTGGGTCTTTCAGAATGACAATGATCCCAAACACACCGCCCGGGCAACAAAGGAGTGGCTTCAGAAGAAGCATTTCAAGGTCCTGGAGTGGCCTAGCCAGTCTCCAGATCTCAACCCCATAGAAAATCTTTGAGTCCGTGTTGCCCAGCGACAGCCCCAAAACATCACTGCTCTAGAGGAGATCTGCATGGAGGAATGGGCCAAAATACCAGCAACAGTGTGTGAAAACCTTGTGAAAACTTACAGAAAACGTTTGACCTCTGTCATTGCCAACAAAGGGTATATAACAAAGTATAGAGATAAACTTTTGTTATTGACCAAATACTTATTTTCCACCATAATTTGCAAATAAATTCATAAAAAATCCTACAATGTGATTTTCTGGATTTTTTCCTCATTTTGTCTGTCATAGTTGAAGTGTACCTATGATGAAAATTACAGGCCTCTCTCATCTTTTTAAGTGAGAAAACTTGCACAATTGGTGGCTGACTAAATACTTTTTTTCCCCACTGTACCTCCCTCTCTTTCCACCCCTCACTCTCTCCAAAATCCCTCTTTCCACCCCTCTCTCTACATACCTTCCTCTCTCTCCATCCCTCTATCTTTACATAACCTCCCACTTTCCATCCCTCCCTCTACATACCTCCCTCTCTCTCCATCCCTCTCTACATACCTCCCTCTCTCTCCATCCCTCCCTCTACATACCTCCCTCTCTCTCCATCCCTCTCCCTCTACATACCTCCCTCTCCCTCTCTCTACATACCTCCCTCTCTTTCTACAAGCCCTCTCCCTCTACATACCTCCCTCTCTCTCCATCCCTTTCTGTCTACATACCTCCCTCTCTTTCAACAAGCACTCTCTCTCCAACCCCCTCTCCATACCTCCCTCTCTTTCCATCCCTCTTTCTACATACCTCCCTCTCCAAGCCCGCTCTCTCCAACCCTCTCTCCATCCCTCTCCCTCTACATACCTCCCTCTCTTTCTACAAGCCCACTCTCTCCAACCCTCTCCCTCTACATGCCTTTCTCTCTCTCTACATACCTCCCTCTCTTTCTACAAGCCCTCTCTCCAACCCTTTCTTTCCATCCCTCTCTCTCTACATACCTCCCTCCTTCTACAAGGCCTTTCTACATACCTCCCTCTCTTTCCATCCCTCCCTCTTTCTACATTCCTCTCTCCCTCTACATCAAAGGGTCCCTGTCTAAGAGGAGCAGACAGGGTTGGAGGGTGAAGCAGGAACGTCTGTGGAAGGACCATAAAGTTCAGAAGGTGAAGAGAGGCATTGTGGAACAGTGCTTTTATAAGCCAAGTAGCTTCAGCCAACTGCAGATTTACTGCGACTGATTGACGGAATCTAATCATATCCTACACTATTGACAATTGTGCAGACATACCTCAAGTGCTACTGGTGGAAGGAAGGACTATGTAAATCTTGTATAAAACAATTGGGAGGGGGTATTAAAAATAAAACTTGTGTATGACCAGTAACCTTAGACTGAGTTGGAATGTTGACAGTGGGTCTTAGTTCCAGTGTGGTAAGTTACGAAGGAAAAGGAAGGAGATAAGAATCGGGGGTAAAAAAATCTTGAGGCAAGACAATGTCTGCAGAGTGTGATGGGATTGCAGTCATAGAGTGCCCTCTACTGGCTAAAGAGGGATATAGCTGTTAACGTCAGGAGACAAGCCGTTTATTTAAAGAACTAGGACATTGATGTTTTAGCCAGTGTGAATTTACCAACGCACCCCATTAAAACATGGGGAATATAAATAATGATATGCAACAATGTCTAGAATTAGAACAATATTCAAAATTCACTGACTGTACAAAACATTAGGAACTCTTTCCATGACAGACTGACCATGTGAAAGCTAGGATTCCACTTATTGATGTCACTTGTTAAATCCACTTCATATCAGTGTAGATGAAGGGGAAGACGCAGGTTGAAGAAGGATGTTTAAGCCTTGAGGGCTCCCGAGTGGCGCAGCGGTCTAAGGTACGGCATCTCAGTGCTAGAGGTATCACTACAGACCCTGGTTTGATTCCAGGATATCACAACTGGCCGTGATTGGGAGTCTTACAGGGCAGCGCACAATTGGCCCAGCGTCGTTAGGGTTTGGCCGGGGAAGGATGTCATTGTAAATAAGAATTTGTTAACAGACTTGCCTAGTTAAATCAAATAAAAAACGAGACATGGATTGTGTATGTGTGCCATTCAGAGGGTGAATGGGAAAGAGAAAAGATTTTAGTGCCTTTGAACGGGGTATGGTAGTAGGTGCCAGGCGCACCAGTTTGAGTGAGTCAAGAACTGCAATGCTGCTGGTTTTTCACACAACAGTTTCCTGTGTGCATCAAGTATGGTCCACCACCCAAAGGACATCCAGATAACTTCACAACTGTGGGAAGTCAACCTGGTTCAGCATCCCTGTGGAACATTTTTGACACCTTGTAGTCTATGCCCCGAAGAATTGAAGCTGTTCTGAGGGCAAACATGGATGTAACTCAATATTGCAAAGGTGTTCCTAATGTTTATATACTCAGCGTATATGCTCTTACTGCCATGTACACTGATTCGCAGTAGTGTCAAATCAAACTAGTATAGGAGTCTAGAAGCCTGGGACGTTTAATACATTTAATTTCTACGTTTAAGAAGTGTTTAAAAAAAAATGTATCATCATAAACAGGTTCCTGGCAGGCAAGGGTAAGGTATTACAAAGTAATTTCAACAGGCGTTGTGTGGGATGATCCCACTGGGAGCCCTTATCGAATACAACACACTCAGTACATCAATTCATTGAAAATATTTATTTTAAACAATCCTCCCGCTCCTCTCAGAGTGAAGGAAAAGGGCAAACATTGAGCTTTATTTAGAAAATAGTCAGTATTTTGGAATGTAAAAAAAAAAAATCCCAAAATATTTTGATTATACACCAAAAAGAAGTTATGCTAAAATAATTAGAGCTGAAACATCTGCAGTGCCTTCAGAAAGTATTCAGACCCCTTCACTTTTTCCACATTGTTATGTGACAGCCTTATTCTAAAATTGATTAAATAAATGTTTTTCCTCAATCTACACACAATACACCATAATGACAAAAAAACAGGCAAAACATGTTTTGCTAATTTATTCAAGATACAACATAAATACCTTATTTACATAAGTATTCAGACCCTTTGCTGTAAGACTCTAAATTGAGCTCAGCTCAGGTACATCCTGTTTCCATTGATCATCCATGAGATGTTTCTACAACTTGGAGTCCAGAGGTAAATTCAATTGATTGGACATGATCTGGAAAGGCACACACCTGTCTATACAAGGTCCCACAGTTGACAGTGCATGTCAGAGCAAAAACCAAGCCATGAGGTCGAAGGAATTGTCCGTATGGCTCAGAGACAGGATTGTGTCGAGCACAGATCTGGGGAAGGGTACCAACACATTTCTAAAGCATTGAAGGTCCCCAAAAACACAGTGGCCTCCATCATTCTTAAATGGAAGAAGTTCGGAACCACCAAGACTCTGAGCAATCGGGGAGAAAGGCCTTGGTCAGGGAGGTGGCCAAGAACCGATGGTCACTCTGACAGAGCTCCAGCGTTCCTCTGTGAAGATGGGAAAACCTTCCAAAAGGATAACCATCCCTGAGCACCACCAATCAGGCCTTTAAGGTAGTGTCCAGACAGAAGCCACTCCTCTTTAAAAAAAGGCACATGACAGCCCATTTGGAGTTGGCCAAAAGGAACCTGAAGGACTCTCAGACCATGAGAAACAAGATTCTCTGGTCTGATGAAACCAAGATCGAAGTCTTTGGCCTGAATGCCCAGCATCACGTCTGGAGGAAACCTGGCACCATCCCTACGGTGAATCACGGTGTTGGCAGCGTCATGCAGTGGGGATGATTTTCAGCAACAGGGACTGGGAGACTAGTCAGGATTGAGGAAAAGATGAACGGAGCAAAGTACAGAGAGATCCTTGATGAAAACCTGCTCCAGAGCACTCAAGACCTCACACCTTCCAACGGGACAACAACCCTAAGCACACAGCCAAGACAAAGCAGGAGTGGCTTTGGGACAAGTCTCCGAATGTCCTTGAGTGCCCCAGCCAGAGCCCGGACTTGAACCCGATCTAACATCTCTGGAGAGACATGAAAATAGCTGTGCACCGATCCTCCCAATCCAACCTGACAGAGCTTGAGAGGATCTGCAGAGAAGAATGGGATAAACTCCCCAAATACAGGTGTGCCAAGCTTGTAGCCTCATACCCAAGAAGACTTGAGGCTGTAATCGCTGCCAAAGGTGATTCAACAAAGTACTGAGTAAAGGGTCTCAATACGTATGTAACATTTGAGTTTTTTCTCATTATGGGGTATTGTGTGTAGATTGAAAAAAAACTAAACAATTTAATCCATTTTAGAATAAGGAGGTAACATGAAAAAGTCAAGAGGTCTGACTTTCCAAATGCACTGTGTATTTGCATTATACAAAACTTATGTTGAACAAACAAAACATTTATTTAGTGCTTAATATGAATGCTTATGTAGCAAAAGAAAGACGACAAGGGCATGCTTCATGCTGAAACGGATATCATTCACACGTTGGTTCTGATGGCTCTATAGGATGGGAAAATAAAGGCATTTGTTTCCCCTAAACCATATACAGGGTTGCAAACACTAACATCTTCATGACTCAATATGATTTGTCCTGTACACTCAGGGCAGTTGGTGCCTTCTACTAGTGTCTTGCCATTGTCTGTCTGTGTAACTTTCAGCAGCGGTTTCCTGAAAGAGACAGGATTAGGGTTAGTTGCAGCATTTTCCTTTTGGGAAAATGTCTGACGATCAAATGTCCCACAGAGTTTTATCCAAATAGGCTATTTATCTACAGTATCCATACATATTAAGCAATGTTCCCTCTAAGCTGTGCACATGCTCCTCCTCCAGGACTGCCGCTCAAAAGAAATGCCGGGCCGGACAAAGAGGTTGAACTTCACTGAGTTCGCCCCATTAGTTTTCACTATATAGATAGTTTTTTTCTGTGATCGAATCAACATTATATCAGCCCCTTTTCAATGCAACAAACCAAAACAAATCTAACCCTGCAAGATTTAGTCTGGGGGTAGCACACGAGCGGTCTTAAAAATCCCCCTGTGAGCGAATGAGCTTTTCAGATCAGAGCCGCACATGTGCACATTTGTTGATTTTCCTTACTAGTTAGCAAGTTATTAGCAGTTATAGATAAGTACATCAGCAATGGGGAGTTACTGCTTCCACAAAACGTGTAGGCTACATTTCAAGCAGTCTTTGAAAAGCCAGTCAGGTAAAAAGCTTATGTCTTAAAAAGGGGCAGTGTTGTATTTTGAGACAAGCTTGACTATGCAAAAAAAAAAAAAACATATGCAGAGGGCTAGCCTACATTGTCTAATGCTCTGTATAGTAATAATAATTCATTATATTTTGTAAAGTGGTTTCTTGCATCATACAACACAATACAATTTCCAGTCATCTATTTGGCCCACGGTGTTACAGACCAAGTACAAAATAATTAATTAATGTCAAGCCCTTCATAATATAAAAATGTTTTTAAAAGTCTAATGCAATGTAGGCCTGCATTGAACACCACATGCAGGCTACATCATAGAAATGAAAAGCTATTTCCATGTGAACATTTTATGGGATTTGCTCCATTGGTTTTGTTGGTAGGCTTACCTAACGCTCCAATAGCCTATTGGCTACTGTGTAAAACTGTAAGGGAACAGCCTCAGAGTTCACTGGAAACCATGCCAGAAGTTGCACTAAATTCTCACCGTGTTCAAGTTCCCGCTCAAAAAAGGGCCTCAGTGCCACCAACATTTTGAGGAAACATTGGTAACTAATGTAAAAAAGGCACAATGTCCGTAAAACAAAGTATGTACATGTAACAAAAATGGTTTGTTTTGTCCTCCGATGGAGGGGTGCGCATTGGCAGGTGGTGGTAGTATATTTTAGATTTAAAAAGGCTTCTGAAGTTTCCACTTTGAAATTTCAGGCTTGATTTTCCCTCCCCCAAAAATGTATCAACCCCAGCAAGAATGTCCATTAATTATAATCCACATTTCCTGTTTCTGCAGGATTATTTTCCTGCTATAGCAGCTTGTCTCAAATGAAGACCTTATATCTGTAGCAAGCTAGCTTGATATACAATGTTAAAAATGCATTAGCGGACAAATATGTCAGTTCTTGGGAGGTGCATCTTGAAAAAGCATTCAGAAAATGAATGAAGACTTCTCCCCTGCGCAAAAACAGCTGTGTGTCATAGGTCAGGCCAAGTTGTTGTTGCAAGTCCACTATGGGAGCACGAACTCAAGGCAGAGTAGAGATGATGCCATTGAAAGACAACTTGAACCAACCGCCATGCGCAACCAATGTGATTGAACATTTTCTGCCGAACAATGTGTCCAACAATGTTTGTGTGCCGGTTGTTAGGTCGTAAAAAAAAAAAAATCACACACACACACAGTTGAAGTCAGAAGTTTACATACACTTAGTTGGTAGTCATTAAAACTCATTTTTCAACCAATCCACACATTTCTTGTTAACAAACTATAGTTTTGGCAAGTCGGTTAGGACATCTACTTTGTGCATGACAATACATTTTTCATAAAATAATCTGTCTGTAAACAATTGTACTTATATTTCGCTGTATCACAATTCCAGTGGGTCAGAAGTTTTACATACACTAAGTTGACTGTGCATTTAAACAGCTTGGAAAATTCCAGGAAATTATGTCATGTCAATTAGCCTATCAGAAGCTTCTAAAGCCATCATTTGAGTCAATTGGAGGTGTACCTGTGGATGTATTTCAAGGCCTACCTTCAAACTCAGTGCCTCTTTACTTGACATCATGGGAAAATCAAAAGAAATCAGCCAAGACCTCAGAAGAAATGTGAAGACCTCCACAAGTCTGGTTCATCCTTGGGAGGAATTTCCAAACGCTTGAAGGTACCACATTCATCTGTACAAAGAATAGTAAGCAAGTATAAACACCATGGGACCACGCAGCCGTCATACCGCTCAGGAAGGAGATGCGTTCTGTCTCCTAGAGATTAACGTACTTTGGTGCGAAAAGTACAAATCAAACACAGAACAACAGCAAAGGACCATGTGAAGATGCTGGAGGAAACAGGTACAAAAGGATCTATATCCACAGTAAAACTAGTCCTATATCGACATAACCTGAAAGGCCGCTCAGCAAGAAAGAAGCCACTGCTCCAAAACCGCCATGAAAAAGCCAGACTACAGGTTGCAACTGCACATGGGGACAAAGATTGTACTTTTTGGAGAAATGTTCTCTGGTCTGATGAAACAAAAATAGAACTGTTTGGCCATAATGACCATCGTTATGTTTGGAGAAAAAGGGGGAGGCTTGCAAGCCCAAGAACACCATCCCAACCGTGAAGCAGGGGGTGGCAGCATCAAGTTGTGGGGGTGCATTGCTGCAGGAGGGACTGGTGCACTTCACAAAATAGATGGCATCATAAGGTAGGAATATTATGTGGATATATTGAAGCAACATCTCAAGACATCAGTCAGGAAGTTAAAGCTTGGTCGCAAATGGACAATGACCCCAAGCATACTTCCAAAGCTGTGGCAAAATGGCTTAAGGACAACAAAGTTAAGGTATTGGAGTGCCCAACACAAAGCCCTGACCTTAATCCTATAGAACATTTGTGGGCAGAACTGAAAAAGTGTGCTCGAGCAAGGAGGCCTACAAACCTGACTCAGTTACACCAGCTCTGTCAGGAGGAATGGGCCAAAATTCACCCAACTTATTGTGGGAAGCTTGTGGAATGCTACCCAAAACGTTTGACCCAAGTTAAACAATTTAAAGGGAATGCTACCAAATACTAATTCAGTGTATGTAAACTTCTGACCCACTGGGAATGTGATGAAGGAAATAAAAGCTGAAATAAACCATTCTCTCTACTATTATTCTGACATTTCACATTCTTAAAATAAAGAGGTGATCCTTACTGACCTAAGACAGGGAATTTTTACTAGGATTAAATGTCAGGAATTGTGAAAAACTGAGTTTAAATGTATTTGGCTAAGGTGTATGAAAACTTTAGACTTCAACTGATATATATATATTTTTTAAAAAGCTGTCAATTACCCGCTAAAATAAACGCTGGTGTCTCAGAGAGGTGTGGCAGCAGGCTGCTGGTTCTCCTTGCTGTCCTGGTTGTTGAAGGCTTTGCTGGGGTCACCCCTGCGTTGGGGCTGGCCTCCCTTCTGACGACGGGACACCTGGGCACGCAGCTTAGATAGCTCCTACACACACACACACACACACACACACACACACTTTACAATCATGTCTGACTGTAGTACACCCAAAAAGCTTTTAGCAACACCCAGTCCCTTGGTGGATTTAAAAGAAGTGGCTATATGAAAACAATAATTGTGAAACTCCTACTCCACAATTTGGTGGCAACTAAAATGTATGTGTTGCTATATCATATTTTGTTTACTTCAATCAATATAGCCCATGCTTATATTTAAAATCAGCAAACTGACCTGTTTGAGGGAGATGTTCTCATCTTTGAGCTTCACCACATGTCTGATCTTCTGTTTCTGGTTCTGGTGGCCCAGCAGACGAGCATAGGCGTCCGCTAGACGGGTTAGCTCCTCCTGGTTCGCCCCGTTCTCGTTCAGTAACGAGTCCCGCTCCGCAGCAAACCCATTCAGCTGCTCCTGCAGGGCCAAACCAACGGGAAGCAGAGATGGGGGAACATAGAATAAAAAAAAAAAACGGTAGAATTGGGTCCGTGTTTAAGTCAATGATGGGTGGACCCCTTCTACGGGGGAATATACATGAACATTGACAACAACCCTCAGAGGAACTACATTTCCCACAATGCAGCAGTTGACTGACCTGGAAGGGCTTGACCTTGGCGTAGAGCTCTTCGTACTGTCTCCTCCAGTGTTCCGTCTTTGCATCACTGAGAGGAAAGGACAGAGTTAGAACAGTGTATTTAGAGCCTATCCTATTGTCTTATAATACCCTTGTCATCTACTTGGATGATCTGGGCCCATATTCATATTCTCAGAGTAGGGTGCTGATCCAGGATCAGTTCCCCCCCTGTCCATGCAATTGTATTTATTCATTCATCTAAAAGGGGAAAATGGGGAAACCGCCTTAAGACAGTTCATTAATACAGGCCCTGCACTTCACAGCCCAGTCAGTGGTCCTCCTCACCTCTTGTCTTGAGTCTCCAGCAGCAGTCTCTGGAAGTCTCTTCTCTGTTCCTCCATCTCCCAATAGAGAGTCACCTTCTCCTGGACCACCACATCCACCTGGCTCTGGAGAGAAACCTTCTCTTCCATCAGTTCTACCTGGCTCTGTTCCTCGGCCTTCTCCAGTCGGTGGTGTATTAGTTCTACCTGGTCCTGAAGGCCCTGTTTGTCTATTTCAAACACCACTACTGTTTTCAGATCATCCCTCTCTTTCTCTACCTCCTTCATGTGGTTCTCTAGACATGGCAGATATTTCTTTACCTGGTCCTCAATCTTCTCCGACTGGTTTTGAAGGCTCAGTTTCTCCTTCTCCACCTCCCCTACCAAGCACTGAAGAGCTAGCTTCTCCTCCTCTAGCACCTCCACCCGTCTCTCTCGCCCCCCCACCTCCCCTGACATCCCTTGCTTCAACTCTCTCCTCTGCACTTCCCTCTCTCCTTTCTCCTGCTCCAGTAGCCTCTGCACCTCTTCTTTAGTTTGCTTAAATAGCCTTTGCACCTCCTCTTTCTCCTCTCTAACTTGCTGGAGTAGCCTTTGCACCTCCTCTTTCTCCATCCTCTCCTCCTGCAGCTGTCTCTGAACCTCCTCCTCAGCCCTCTTCATTTCATCATCTCTCTGAGCTAGACGAGTCTGTACCTCCAACAGAATTCTAGAGATGGAGGGGGAGGGAGAGAAAATGGAGAGGGGGGAGAGAGAGAATGGAGAGGGGGGAGAGAGAGAATGGAGAGCGAAAGAGTCAGAAGGGGAGAGAGAGAGTCAGTCAAAATCACATCAACATGCACATTCAATCACCAGATACTGAGAAGCCTTATGATGAGCTCACCTTGCATACTCCTTTGTGGCTTTCTCCTGACCCTGCTGGTTAGCTAGATGTTTCTCCTGTTCCTCCTCCATCAGCTTTTTCACCTCCTCCTCCTGTTGATTCACTCTCTCCATCTGCTTAGTCACCCTCTCCACCTCCTTCTCCAGCACTCTACCCCTCACCTCCGCTCCCTTCAGGGCCTGTCTGGTGCTGGTGGAACAAAATACACATTTATGTCTTAAAGCCGATTTATGCTTGATCCGGAAATGCAGTGCAAAGGGCTCTGTATGGAGGGTGTGACAATTGCAGAGGCTCAGGAGGCCAAATCAAGCTCCGTAACAATGCTGAGGGCTCTGTATAGTGCCGCATGATTGGTTGACGGTAGGTGGGGGCGGTATGTCCTGTATAAACACAAATGCACTTCCTTGACAACTTCATTCACAACAGCTCAGCTCCACGAAGCGCAAGACTGTCCTGAACGGTCTGGAAATGCTGTACTGACACTGCAGATTCTGGATTGACCATACAAATCAGCTTTTACAGAGCCGTGACTGCTAATACTTTACCCCAAAGTTAAAGGGATAATTCACTTAACATCTGAAACTGCATTTTTTCATCTGTTAAAAGTTAACTTTAGTGAAACAAGAGTGAAACCTTTTTCCTTGTGAAAGGAGAGGGAAAGAGTGAAACTGTCCCTTTAAGGACATTTGTATTGGACAACAACTCCTTACCTCTCCAGTTCACTGGCCATGTGTCCCATCTTGCTGAGGGAGGTGGTGTGTTCCTCCTGCAGCCTCCTCGTTGCAGCACAGTGCACCTCCTCCAACACCTCCACGTCACTGCTCTTCCTGGAAAGAGATGCAACGCACACCGTTGAAAGGAACAGTTTGAGCAAAGGTGAGGTGCATTATCCCTAATCTCGATCACATAACAGGGCTCGACATTAACACTTGTCTGCTTGCCCGGGACAAGTAAATAAAAATTGTCGGGCAAGCAGAATATAGATTTAAGTTGTCAGAATGGACAAGTAAATGTCATTTTTTTTATTTTAAATCACAGTATCAAACTTTTACGCCGATCAGAAATAGGATCAGATTGTCCTCTGGATGTGATCATTTAATAACTGTTCTCCCAATTTCTGCAGACCGCATTAGAGTACGACTGCATTGTATCTTACTCAAAATCACCAGGGCCGGTTGCTATGAGCTACACCCAGGCAGAAATTCTAAGCCTAGTAGGGAGCAGGTGTAGGGTGTTAAAGGTTTCTGATCTGTTTGTTCGTTCATCTATCACTGATGGGCTATTCCCCCTCCACTTATTAGCCCAGCCAGAGAATTAACCAACCCACGGCGATTCAGTGAAACAAATCCCATTGATTGATAAATCTATCACACAAGTCATGGGTGTTTGGTTGGGAGCAGGCTACTACACTAGTGAAGAGGAAAATAATACTCGTTGAGATGAGCAAACTAGACTAAAGATGATAATGAGCATTCACCTCAGCTAACATTTTCTCAACCTAATTGTAATCAAACATCCAAACGGAGATTCAATGAAAACCAAAATCTGACATTGGTTGATTTAGTCAAGACGGGTACCCCATGGCCCACGTTCGTCTCAAAGCAGAGCGATGGCGCCATCCCATTCAATACAGTGCTGAAAGGATCATCTATTCCACACGCGGCTACTGCTTTCATTTATTGACAGATTTGGGTTACTTTGGGAGTTTCAGTAAGCAACAAATGTGGCATGCCTTCAACTGCATTAGCCTACTTTGTTCCAATATTTTCATAATTCAGTGATACTCATTCCCACAGAATATTTTAGCCTTACAAGGTTATAGAGAAGCATGTCTTAATTCGTTACCTTGCTTAGGAAGTAGCCTACCTTAGCAATTTGATCCCTGATTAACTGAATGAGGCAATTATTTTATTAAGACAAAAAGTATTTGGTTGTAATTTTAATGTTGCAGTATTTTATAGGCTATGAAGGGTGGCCAACCATCCTGCAGGAGAGCCTTAAATGGGCACTGTTGTATTTTGAGACAGACTTGAATATGCAAAGAAGCCAATAGGCAGAGTGAAACCTACATTTATGTCTGATTTTCTATGGTAGCAATAATAATGAATTTTACTTGGTGGCTAAAAAAGCCCTGCATAATGAGTAGCTATTTGGGATGCAGGGTCATTGGTTGAGTCTAGTCTGACTGCAGCTAAACTCCACGGCAACTCCAGTCAAGATACTTAAAAAACATGTAAACACTATTTCAATGCCGACAGAGCACGTTTCATTCATTCAGTCACTCTCTCAGTTTAGTTCTACTCCCCCTGCTTCCAACCCCCCAACTCCTCACCTGTCTAGCAGTGCTCTGGTCTCAGTCAGTTCCCTCTCCATCTCAGTCTTCTCCTGCTGGAAACTCTGTAAGGCCTCCTCTCTCCTCTTCTCCTCCTCCTCCCTCCTCTCTTCCTGCAACTCCAGAACCGACAGCTCCACTAGAGCCTCCTCCAACTCATCCTCCAACTGTTTCCTCTCGTCCTCGGTCTCCTCCCTAACTCTCTCCAGCCCCAAGGCCAGGGAGGCTGCACGCTCCTGGGGTGAGAGACACAGAACCAGTAAGGAGTTGAAGTGAGTATTCTATTCTATTCTGCCGAGTCAGATGTAGGATTTTAATTGGTGCCATATTGGAGCCAAGTCACCCCCAACACCACTAACCTTTTCCTTCTTCAGCTCCTCAGCCAGGGAGGTGTGTGTCTGCGCCAGATGCTCCTGCACCTCCTTCTCACTCCTCCAGTTGTCTTGCAGGAGGCTCAGCTCTGCATTCAGCTCCTCCACTCTCCCCTGGCCCCTATCTAGACAGATACACACAGACACTTAGTATAGAGCCCACACTGATAACAACAACCTGGAGACATTTCCCCAAAACCCTGACACTTCCTGATTCCTGATCATTCCTGATAAATCTGCTTAAGATAAGTTCCCATTAGACCCATTCTTCCCATTGGTTTAGGGTATGTCAGTATTATAATTAGGGAGTAGGGATGTATGTATTTGTTTACTTCTCTCCTCCTCCAGAATTTTGCACTTCTCTCCCAGGTGAGCTACTCTCTCATCCAGCTCCTCCACTGTCCTCCTCAGCACCTCCCTCAGACGCACTAGCTCTGCATCCTTCTGCCGCACTGCATTCTGGGAGTCAGACACTTCCTGGTTGGCCAGCTGTATCTGTGTCTCCATCTCTCCCAATGCCTTCTGGGAGGATGTCAGCGCCGCCTCGCGCCGCTCCAGAAGCTTCTCGGTCTCCTGCAAAGCATCCCGGGAAGCCTGCAGGTCCTGTTGACCTTTCTCTGACTCCTCCTCCTTCTGACGGACAATGTTCTGAGAGTTCTGGAGCTCCGCGGTGCACCGCTCCAGTTTCTGCTCAAGATGGCTGAGAGAAAAAGGACATGGCATGAGATCAGATGTTTTTGTTTTGCATGTCAACCAAGACAATTAGGAAACTGATGTCGTCAATTTCAACGCAGAGAGATATATAAGAAGAGGTCGAGAGGACAGCATTCTTCACAAATAAAGCCATTTATTTAAATGATTCTGAAAGCAGTTGTTCCAGGAAGATATGTGCATTTGCTCACCCCAGTTTCTCGTGCTGAGACTCAGACATGCTGTTCTCCATCTCTGTCTTCTCACGAAGCTTCATTCGCAGGTCCTAAGGAGACATGACAGCATGTTATAACAACCTCTAAATTATCATTTCCACACCCCGATGTAAGCATGATCATGGACTATTCAATTCGTTTCTCCATACACATTTTGTCCTTCAGTAAACAGTATAGTGTTAGGATAGATAAGATAGATAGATGTTTCTTCCCTCAGTGACCAGTATATGTTTGTACCTGGATGTGGTCGTTGGCTGTGTCCAGGTAACCCTGCAGAACATTGACCTCCTCTCTCAGCTCCTGGATCACAGCTGAGAGACAAGGATACAGAACATGGTTATAATGATGCTATCTAATTATACAGAAAAAGATGGGAGAATGGACACACAGAGACAAACTACTTACCTTGCAGTGTATCCATCTCATTCTCCAGCTCCTCGTTGTGGACTTTGGTGTCATGGTGGAGGTCCTCTGTGAAAACGAAACATTACATTTCAAAAACATTTTTTAAAGATTTCTCAGAGAGGCGGAGCACTTTGAACTAAACATTTTAAATAAATGTGCTGTATAAATAAGGTTTAATTGATTGATAATAACTAGGCAGGCTAACAATGCAGTGTCAGTGAGGTCAAGTGGTCTCACCCAGGTCCTCGTTCCTCTCCCTCAGGGCGGTGAGTGTATCTCTGGCCGCCTCCAGGTCTGTCTCCAGCAACTTCACCTGGCCCTCTGTACTGATCTGCAGGAAACTCAGCTCCTTATAGGACAACACATATGTCAGTCAAACAACCACACTGCTTAGAGACACTACACATGCAGGAAACTAAGCTCCTGAACAAAAACACAATATCAGCACACAATTTGATTTAGAGCGAGATGTACGCAAGGCAAACAACCCTATATCGACAGGATAGTGAATGGTGTGTGTGAACAGGGACACTTTCAGTAACCAAACATTGCAGATAGAAATGCGATGAATAGAGCCGACGTGGTAACTTATTCTACGTAGCATATTTCAATCTGAATATACGAAAATGCTGTGTACTACTGAACGTGTCCCAGGTGTCGTACCTTGTCCTTGACATCCAGTTTGTTTCTTGCCTCCATCAGCTCCATAGATATAGACTGAATCCTCCTCTTAGTGGTGTCTGCAGAAACCTAGTGGAACACAACGATAACACAGTCAGACATTTACAAAACAAGGTACAAACAGAAAAATGTGAACATTTGTTATTGGACAAGCTAGGGTAGTACCCGATAGCAGGGTGGAAGTATTGTTTTGTCAACTAGACCCAGATTGCTTTAAGACTATTGGGCCGGTTTCCAAGACACAGATTAAGCCTAGTCCAAGACTAAAAATCTGTGGAAAAGCAGCCCATTGAGATGAGCATGCCAACTCTTGATTGTACCATCAAACACCACATTACCTTGTTCTTGAGGAACTCGTTAGTCTTCTTGAGCTCAGCCAGCTGTCTCTCCAGAGTGGTGAAGTTAGCTGCCAGACCAGTCTTCTCCCTGACCACAGACAACAGCTTGGCCTCCCCTTTCCTCAGCTCCGCTTCCAGGGTTACCAGGCGCCTGTCCTGCTCCCCGAGCTGCTGCACCAGGGAGCGGATCTACAGGAGGGAGGAGGAGACAGGGTGGTTAGTGTGGTAGATTGAAGAATGAAGGCATGCAGTAAGGTAGGTCACAGCTGCTGTGATAACTGAAACTTGTCCACATCAATGATAAATCTTGTCACATTTAGTTTTTCTTCAACTGGTAACACTGACAATGTATGTATGCTATTGGGACAGACAAGACATATTTGCTCCTCAAACCAGTCTGTATAACTATGCTACCTCTTTCTCCAGGAGCTTCTGCTGTTTCATCTGCATCGATAGGCCACTCTTGTCTTTCTTTGACATGGACCCGTCTACCTGGGTGAAGGAGGAACAGACAAATTAATCGCAGAGGAGGGCCATTGCATTAGGATTCAAGGGATAGTTCAGGATTTTGTCAATTAAGCTCTTTATCCATCAGATGAACCCATGAATACCATTTGTATGTCTTTGCATTCAATTTGAAGGAAGCTGCCAACTAGTGGTATTGCTAACTAGCATTAGCACAATGACTGGAAATCTATGGGAACAGCTAGCACGCTAGACTTTCAGTCATTGTGCTAACACTAGTTAGCATTGGCTTCCTTCATACATACTGGACGTAGAGACATAAAAATGGTATCCAAGAGTTTCTGACTGGGGAAGTCAATAAAGGGCTTCATTGCCAAAATCTCAAACTATCCCTTTAAAGCACCAGGCTGTATTCACTAGTCGGATTCCATTGCAAAACATTTTGCAACTCAAACTGTTTACACCAAACGAAAATCGCTTTGCAAGGAAAACTTGAATTGATCAAGTACAAATTGAGGTAGATCCCTCCCTGTTTCATTAGGGTTGCTTCCATTTGGTTCCTCGAGTAAACAGTAAAGGTTTTCCATTGCAAAACATTTTGCAACGGAATCCAACTAATGAATAGACCCCAGTACTTCAAGGTTATCTTGATGATGTGGCTGTGCCAACCAGGGACAATGTGATTATTATGTGAACACCAACTTACCAGACCATCCACAGACATGGTCCTACGCACAGGTGACATGGGCACATCTTTAGAAGGAGATGGTGGTAAGAAGCTGGGAGCTGAATTGGGAGGGTAGGGGAATTTTGAAATTAGAATGGTGTAGAAAGTAAAAACACATCTAGGTTGAGTGACAGTCTAATCGTATATGTTTAAATATAGATCTATTGTCTTCAGTTATTTGACAGTTAAACTCACCACCACTGGCCTTGAGAAGTTTGAATCGCTCTGACCGGCGGAAAGAGGCAGGTCCCTTCACCTCTCCTGGTTTCAGCTCGTAGGTACCCGGTGCTGGGGCGCAGCCTGAACAAAACATGTTGAAAAAAGACTTAGCCTGCGCTTACACAGGTAGCCCAATTCTCATATTTTACTAAATTACTGTAAAAAAAACCCTGATTGGTCAAAAGGCAAATTAGTGAGAAAAATATTAGAATAGGGCTGCCTGTGTAAACGCATTGGGCTGGCTATCAACATAAGTAACGTTATCTAATTAGCTAGCTAACATGTCATGGCAAACAGACCTGGATTTATTGTGCCCTTTGCTCATTCAGTCCTGCACTAACTAGTTACCAAACCAACAATAAGTTAGCTAGCTAGTAAACAATGTTATACAAAATATTGTTGGACAGCTCCGTTAGCTAGATCAGAGTTAACGTTATATTAACTGACTAGCTAAAGCAACTAGACAAAAGCAACACGTTAGTTGGCTAGGTTCGCTGAATTAAATCATTATCGATGCTTTAATTTACCGATATTTTCATTAAATCGCTTCACTGGAGCTCTTGAAAAAGACATGGTTTGGAAGAAATAGTCCACTATAAGTTATAGCTATCCACGATGAGTGCCAACGCACTGCTCCAAATTCAAAACAACAACACAAACCGTGCCCCGGCTGAAATTTCAAAACGACTTACGTCATAACCAATTGGAAAAGAGACGACACAAATTTAACCAATCAGGGCAGAGGAAACGAGACTTCCGCCAGCGCACACTTGCACCTCCATCTCCTCATGATCACTGTGGCTATATTCAAATGTATTTACAGTATTTTTTAAATTACAATGCACACGGTCATACATGATTCTTAATAAATTTTCAGTTAGACATTTATTTAAATGGAAATACAACAATTTAATTTCCTTTTGCAGAACCATTCGTTGTACAACTTTATATTCTTATTTTCTCCTTTTTGTATTTCAAAACATGATCACTTGTACAACAATATCATGAACAAAAACCTAATGTCACAAATGTATCCGTAATGACAATATATCGCTTTTCTTTTCATGCTAAAAGGTTCGAAAATGATTCATTGGTAACTTTTACTTATCAACATATTCACCCATTCAATTAACAATAAAGGTGTAGTTGTGTGAATAAATAAAACAAAAATGACCGTTGGAACAATAACAAAAAAATGAACAGAAAGGGGAAACTGAAAATGTGGTTGCTCCTTCATTGATAAAAAACGGGGATAAAATTCTTGATAACACTGCTTAATCTAAAGGGGGGAAAAGTAAAACAATAGTGAATACATTTAGGAAATGTCCCTTTCTCCATCTCTGGTGTGTAATTCCTACCTGAACTGGAAAAAGGCAACGACTTGATTCCTTTAATTCTTCTTCTATAGGAGGGAATGAACTCTACAGGAGTTAGATTGGTCCCATTCCCTCTCTGAACAAATCTAATACAGTAACATCAATTCTGGCCTCTTTTTATTTTACAACCAAGAAGTCTAATGTTTTATTACAGAAAAAAACGAAAATAAAACACATTAGCGCAGATTATGTCAATAATTTGTCAAATGATAAACAATAACACTGTATTAAGAGCAAATACAGAATATAAAAATGTTTCAATAAACTGACAAGACAGTAGGTGGGGTTTCTCATCAGTAGAGGCAAGTTATACCAAGGATGAAAAATTAAATTATCAATAATTAATTAAAACAATTACAACACTCTAAACTTCTCCTTTTAGTTCAACAGTGAAATTTACAATGGAGAATGGAAATGAATAAAAATATACTCAGAGGCTAAAACCCCCAAAATATGGGTAAAAATAAATAAAAGCAACTTAGAAAAGCAGTCAAGTGTCCTTGTTATGCTATGTCAAACAGTAGGGTTGTGTGAGGGGAGAAGAGGTGAGGTGTGGCTAACTACTCCTATGACGCTGGTTTACTATGTATGGGTATATCCAGGGAGATGTGAGCTGCAACCAAATGGCACCCTATTCTCTATATAGTGCATTACCTTTGACCAGAGCCCTGTAGGCGCTGGTCAAAAGTAGTGCACTATATAGGGAATAGGGTGCCATTTGGGACACACCTGTGTTAGCTTCTGGGATTCATTAATTGACTTGTGCGATGATCATATCATGGATGTTATAGGGGGAAATTACACGGATGACATTGGTGTTAAGTATCAGCGTAATACTTAGCACCTGTGTGGACTTCAATAAGCAATTCAATAAATGGCCGTTAGGTTTTCTTTCATATGTAATCTACGAAATAATAATCTCAGGTTATTTCAGAATCAAATTATTTATATGCGTTGAGGTTTTGGAGATTATTCCTGCATATCTATCATCTTTGATGTAGGTTGATTGTTTTTGCTCACTAAATGGTTTCTCAGAGGTATCTGATAGACTGTTGATTGTGACTAGAGGGGAAGCAGAGTGGTACTGCAGATCTGTAACCCCTCAGGATTGGCAGTTGTGTGTTACTGAGGCCACCCATGTGACATAGCTCTAGGGACAGGAGAAGGCATGCTGGGTGTGAGAGTCACATGGGTTAAGAACAGAAAAACGAACATCTGAAAACACCCACAACTCTAAAACTAGACTGTGGTTATGGGCCAAACATATTCAGAGTTCAGAAAACTCGGTTTGAGATTTAGACCTTTTAATGGGCGCCATGTTGCCACCAAAAGTTCCAAGACAGTTGCATTTTAGAATGCAAATTGGAATGTCATTGGTATGGAATATTTGGTGTCAAAATGGTGTAGTCAGACAGAACTCTGGAATCCTAAGGCTCTGAGAGTCTGAGTACAAGGCCAAAGAAAGGCTCTGAGAGTCTGAGTACAAGGCCAAAGAGTGTGTGGTGATGATTTGGGTTGGTGTGTGTGTGTGTGTTTGGACTGTGTGTGTGCGTGGGACATGTGTGGCTTGTGTGTGTAGTGTGTGTGTGTATGTAGCGTGTGTGTTCTTCTCAGCATGTTGTGGCCAGGGACTGATGTATAGGTGGCTGGAAGCAGCGGACATGCTCCACGGTGGAACTATCAGTCTCCACAGCCTTCATGTACTTGTTGAGGATGGCAAAGATCTCATTGTTCAGGATCTGGTACTTCCTGATCCGATCAGCCATCTTCTTCAGCGGCTGTGGAGAGAGAGGGGGAGGGAGGGATAGCGAGAGAGGGATAGCGAGAGAGAGAGAGGGAGGGACGGATAGCGAGAGAGAGGGAGAGGGAGGGATAGCGAGAGAGAGGGAGGGAGGGATAGCGAGAGAGAGGGAGAGAGTGAGGGTTTGAATCGTATGATAGAATTAAAACCACAGACCAGGATTGTAGTAGCTAAGAACTTGCCACAAAGATGGTGAGCTTCCTCAATCTTTCTCGTAAAAAAATAAAATAAATCACCAGAAGATGACATATCCCTAAATCAGTGGAGGCTGCTGAGGGAGGACAACTCATAATAATGGCTGGAATGGAGTGAATGGAATGGCATCAAACACATGGAAACCATGATGTATTTGATACCATTCCACTGATTCCGCTCCAGTCATTACCACGAGCCCTTCCTCCCCAATTAAGGTGCCACCACGTCCTGTGCCCTAAATCCCTTCTTATTTCTGTGCTAGCATGCTGGTTAAAAGTGTGTAGATGTGTGCGTAGCGTCAGTGTGTACCCACCACGTTCTTGATGATCTCGTCTTTGCCGTCTTGCCTCTGCACCTTGAGCAGGTGGTAGCAGAAGTCAAACAGGTCGAAGCGGCGCTGCTGACCCAACAGCACGATGATGGAGCAGCCTGCCCAGTTCAGCCCGTCACCAAAACACTGCCTGTAGAGGACACGCACAGGGACGGCTTGCTGTTACTAACTTAGTCAGTACTTTGTATTTGTAGAAAACACTTTACAAATCAAGCTTGATTGATTGGTTTTTCTGCTACTGTATATCTGCAGTAAAGTCTTTGGTGCCCTGAGAGGACTACAGTAACTAAATTGTTACTGTGTGTGTACACTGCCATGTACAGTAACTCACTCTGCCGTGAACTCGTGAGTGCCGACGGGAATGCAGTAAACAAACTGCATGGCGCTCCAGAGGCGGTGGAACTCCATACACTCGTCCACGTGCATCACGCCGTTGGTGGGGGGCGGGCCTCGCCACACGGCGTCCTGCAGGAAACTACGGATCCTTGTAAGGATCACCTCGAACATGGACAGGCCACAGCAAAGACGCTCCTTGGTCAACAGATCTCCCTCACGGGCTATAGCTATTTGCTGAAAAAGAAGAGGAAAGGAAGCATTAGGAGAGGAAGGAAGGAAGAAAGGATACATTAGGAAAGGAAGGAAGGAGAACAGGGAGTAAGGAGGTGCAGATCAAATAGGGAAAGTAATTGTCTTGGAACTTTGGTGCCAATATGGCTGCCCTTTCAAATTCTACATTTCAAACCAAGATTGCTGAAACTGTCTATTGGCTGTGGGTCAGGACAGAGAGCCAGGTGATGAGGTATGGATGGTGATGACAGGAAGGTAGAGTAGAGAGCCAGGTGATGAGGTATGGATGGTAATGACAAGAAGGTAGAGCTGACCTGAGGGGTCCCCAGCCTCTCAATGAGGGGCACCAGGTGGAGTGGAGCATACTTAGCCTCCAGCCTCTTCATCCTGACTTCCAGACGCTCCCCCTCTACACACACACACACACACACACACACACACACACACACACACACACACACACACACACGCATTACAATATTGACTGCCTTATCCCACCCATCCACCTTAATCTCAATCAGGATCAACACACCTGGACCTGTATCACATACCTTTGATGTAGACCCTGGGGAGGATGTTCTGGAAAGGGGCTGCATGAAGCAGGTCACACACCTCCTCCTGGGACTGTGGTTAACACACACAGAGGGAGAGACAGGGAAAGACCAAGAGAGGCAGAGAGAGGTGACATTGAACACCAGCCAACATCTCTCCTGGACACATCTACACTACATGGGGTGGTTAGTGGTGATGGGAGGGAGGTGTTATACTCATTAGTAAGGAGTGGAGTCAGAGGTACATAAGCTGTGAGAATGTCTGTATAAGTGAGAGAGTAGTAGGCTAGTACAGTTATGATGAGTCATACACCTGCCTAGGGCTAAATACAGTACATTACACTGGTCTGACGTGTCATGGGTCTGACCTAACCTCTGGTCACCCCCCCCCAGTCACACTACAGGCTAAGGTCACTCAGGTCTGGCTAACCAATAGGAATGGCTGGAATATGGAATCAGCAAACGACAAGAGATCCATATCAGGAAAGCTCCACTAAAACACTATGGAAGACAGAATGATCTGCATGCAGTGATCTGCCAATACAAACACCCACCCATCAATCCCACACACACCCCCTGAGGCAGTCAGAGGGAGAAACAGACAGACAAACCACAGGGTATGAGGGTATAAAGAGTGACAGTCAGGCATTGAGAGAGAAGCCAGTGTTGACAGAGAGTATGGAGGCAGAGTTGAGCACAAACTCAGCAAAAAAAGAAACATCCCTTTTTCAGGACCCTGTCTTTCAAAGATAATTCGTAAAAATCCAAATATCTTCACAGATCTTCATTGTAAAGGGTTTAAACACTGTTTCCCATGCTTGTTCAATGAACCATAAACAATTAATGAACATGCACCTGTGGAACGGTCGTTAAGACACTAACAGCTTACAGACGGTAGGCAATTAAGGTCACACCTATGAAAACTTAGGACACTAAAGAGGCCTTTCTACTGACTCTGAAAAACACCAAAAGAAAGATGCCCAGGGTGCCTGCTCATCTGCGTGAACGTGCCTTAGGCATGCTGCAAGGAGGCATGAGGACTGCAGATGTGGCCAGGGCAATAAATTGCAATGTCCGTACTGTGAGACGCCTAAGACAGCGCTACAGGGAGACAGGACAGACAGCCGATTGTCCTCGCAGTGGCAGACCACATGTAACAACACCTGCACAGGATCGGTACATCCGAACATCACACCTGCGGGACAGGTACAGGATGGCAACAACAACTGCCCGAGTTACACCAGGAACGCACAATCCCTCCATCAGTGCTCAGACTGTCCGCAATAGGTTGAGAGAGGCTGTACTGAGGGCTTGTAGGCCTGTTGTAAGGCAGGTCCTCACCAGACATCACCGGTAACAACGTCGTCTGTGGGTACAAACCCACTGTCGCTGGACCAGACAGGACTGACAAAAAGTGCTCTTCACTGACGAGTAGCGGGTGATGGTCGGATTCGCGTTTATCGTCGAAGGAATGAGCGTTACACCAAGGCCTGTACTCTGGAGCGGAATCAATTTGGAGGTGGAGGGTCCGTCATGGTCTGGGGCGGTGTGTCACAGCATCATCGGACTGAGCTTGTTGTCATTGCAGGCAATCTCAACGCTGTGCGTTACAGGGAAGACATTCTCCTCCCTCATGTTGTACCCTTCCTGCAGGCTCTTCCTGACATGACCCTCCAGCATGACAATGCCACCAGCCATAATGCTTGTTCTGTGCGTGATTTCCTGCAAGACAGGAATGTCAGTGTTTTGCATTGGCCAGCGAAGAGCCCGGATCTCAATCCCATTGAGCACGTCTGGGACCTGTTGGATCTGAGGGTGAGGGCTAGGGCCATTCCCCCCAGAAATGTCTGGGAACTTGCAGGTGCCTTGGTGGAAGAGTGGGGTAACATCTCACAGCAAGAACTGGTCAATCTGGCGCAGTCCATGAGGAGGAGATGCACTGCAGTACTTAATGCAGCTGGTGGCCACACCAGATACTGACTGTTACTTTTGATTTTGACCCCCCCTTTGTTCAGGGACACATTATTCAATTTCTGTTAGTCACATGTCTGTGGAACTTGTTCAGTTTATGTCTCAGTTGTTGACTCTTGTTATGTTCATACAAATATTTACACATGTTAAGTTTGAAAATAAACGCAGTTGGCAGTGAGAGGGCGTTTCTTTTTTTGCTGAGTTTACTTTACAGACAGCCACCCAGAAACACACAGGCCACCTCTACCATGTGAGCCAAGGACATGGAGAGATACTTTAAGATAATCACTTTTTATTATCCATTTATTTCCAATCATAGAATAATGATTGCAATCTTTATTTCTTACAATTATTTTTAGTCTCAATCCTTGGTTTTCATGGTCTTCCGGAGGTAAAACTTTGTGTGCCAAAGTAAGATGGTGAATATAAAAACAGAGAAACATGGCAGCCCAATTCAACAGAGAGAGAGAGATGGAGATCAGTCAGGGTGTGTGTTTTTTTTACCAAAGACAAGACCTAGATTCTTACCACCTGTGGTAGTTTGCCAGCGTGTAATAAAGAATAGAGTTGCAATTCAGACACAGTCAATATCAACATTTCTGGAGGGTGAAACTTTACTGAGACGGAGATAGAAACAGATATATTAAACCAGACAAAAAAACAAAGGAGGAGAAATAGCCTGACATGTATCAGTCCCTCTTTCTGAGTATGCTACGGTGACCCTCAGAGGGAGAGAATAAGAGAAGAGAAAGCAGGAATGGGAGGAAGAGAGGAGAGGAAAAGAGGGGAGAGTATGAAAGGGGAAGAGGAGGGAGAGGGAGAGGAGAGAGGTGATTGAGAGGGAGAGGAGGGAGAGGGGAGAGGAGAGAGGTGATTGAGAGGGAGAGGAGAGAGGTGATTGAGAGGGAGAGGAGGGAGAGGGGAGAGGAGAGGTGATTGAGAGGGAGAGGAGAGAGGTGATTGAGAGGGAGAGGAGAGAGGTGATTGAGAGGGAGAGGAGGGAGAGGGGAGAGGAGAGAGGTGATTGAGAGGGAGAGGAGAGAGGTGATTGAGAGGGAGAGGAGAGAGGTGATTGAGAGGGAGAGAGGTGATTGAGAGGGAGAGAGGTGATTGAGAGGGAGAGGAGAGAGGTGATTGAGAGGGAGAGGAGGGAGAGGGGAGAGGAGAGAGGTGATTGAGAGGGAGAGGAGAGAGGTGATTGAGAGGGAGAGGAGGGAGGTGATTGAGAGGGAGAGGAGGGAGAGGGGAGAGGAGAGAGGTGATTGAGAGGGAGAGGAGAGAGGTGATTGAGAGGGAGAGAGGTGATTGAGAGGGAGAGAGGTGATTGAGAGGGAGAGAGGTGATGGAGGGTATGAGAGGGGAAGAGGAAAGGAGAAAGAGAAACAAAGGGATACAGGCGAAGCAGAAAATGGTGGGGAAAGGAAGGAAGGACAGAATAGAGGAGAGGAAGGGGTAGAAGTGAAAAAGGAGAAGAGAAGGAGGGACTCACCAGAGCTTGTTCGATGAGCAGACAGAAGAGGATGGCGTTCCCCACCTCCCTGAGACTCTGGAAGACATCGGTCTTCAGCTCAGCGTACTCTATAATGTCCTTCAGCTGGTGGTGGAAGAACTCCAGGATACCTGGCAGGGAAGGAGAATCAATCAATCAAATGTATTTTATAAAGCCCTTTTTACATCAGCAGTTGTCACAAAGTGCTTTACAGATACTCAGCCTAAAACCCCAACCAGGAAGCAATGCAGATGTAGAAGTACAGTGGCTAAGAAAAACTCCCTAGAAAGGCAGGAACCTTGGAAGAAACCTAGAGAGGAACCAGGCTCTGAGGGGTGGCCAGTCCTCTTCTGGCTGTGCTGGGTGGAGATTATAAAAGTACATGTGGCCATTAAGGCCAGAACACAGTTCAAAGTGAAAAAAGTGAAATGTTAAAACAACAGATCCGATCACATGGAGTTGAATACTATGAAAGGGACTGTCCTTGACTGATAAACACACATCAGAATCATGATGGAACATCCAGGTATGCTAAGATTATGGTAGGATTATGAACTGTGTCTTGTTGACTATGACGACGTATATTCCATCACTGTGCTCTCTATGACCAAGATCAGGCATACAGGAAGTCCATTTCAGTCCAGTCCAGTACAGCCAACGGTACAGAACACCCCTAATCTAGCTAGCCTATAATCCCTGGTCATAGAGAGACATGCTAAACCAGCACATCTCATCTGATCTGGCAGAGGACTATAATATGATGGGACAACAACAGGAAGTGTTATTGTCTGGGACCAGCCGTGCTTCAAACCTGGGTTGTCTGTATGAGTCATGGCTGTGTTAGCCCTCTGAGATAAAGCCTAGACATTTGCTGTGGGTTCACTGAACTACATCCGCCTACTGTACATCAACCGACCTGGGGATCCGTACTCGTGGCGCGGCAGGCGACAGATCTTGGGCATTACCTCGATCAGGGTCTTCACATACTGCAGGATAGTGCCCTGCAACTAGAGAGAAAAGAGAAGAGGAAGATGAAGAGGGAGAAGGAGGGTAAAAATATGAGAGGGGAGGAGAGAGGAGATTAGTTGGATATACTGTTTTTAACAGAAAGCTGGTATGTATGAGTACATTCAGACAATAGTAAAAGAGACAAATAGCCCATAATACCAGGCTCTTGACTATCTTGAGCAGTTCCTCCATCACCACGGCGATGCCCTGGTAACCAAGGAGACGGCAGATGGTTTTGAAGTGGGGCGGGCCTACGAAGTTCCTGTAGGAGCTATAGATGTGGGAGTAGGCAATGTTCAGAGGCTGGGGGAGCGGTGAAAAAAACAACATCAGAAACATGCTCTCAAAATAGGTACAAATGTTTCTCATTTCTATAGTTCTATTCAATACAGTACATACCTTAGACCCATACAGGTAGTACGGCTGCACGTTGGCCGGCTTGTCTCGCTGAGGCTCCTGGGTAAAGGGGATGGCAGTCCGCACGAAGCTGAGGACACAGAGAATGAATGAGCTAGAGGTCAGGGGTCATGAGCAGGAGTCCACTTAGGTAATGACTAAATGGAATATAGATACCCAACTGCTAAACCTGAGCAATGTTTTGGTAGACCTGCACAGAACTGTACGCTTGGGAACATGGCTGAGACTACTACCCCCCCTTCACTGACCGGTTGGTGGAGCCGTTGTAACAGTAGTTAGGGAGGAAGTCAAAGTTGAGTTCCCAGAAGACATGGAGCGTGATGCGTCCGTAGGGGGCAGACACATTGTGGTTGGCCTCACGGAACATGGCGTCGAAGCTGTCCAGGGTCATGTGCTTCGAAAGCAGACGATGAGTCAGTCTGTTGATGTCCATCAGCCATTCCAACTCCTGATTTGTGGAATGGTGTGTGAGAGAGAGGGAGAAAGAGAGAGAGGGGTGGAGGAGTGAGTGAGTGAGTGAGTGATAGGAGAGAGGGAGAGAAAAATCAACATCATAAACAACATCAACTGCTGATGGGTGGAATGGTGAGAGAGAAGAAAACCTGGTAATATAATGTGGCCAGTGGAGCATGGGTCCAAGAAGACAGGAAAGGGCCCATGAGAATGAGCCTGGTGTGTGATATGTTACCAAGGACTGACAGTATGCTATCTGAGAGAGTACATTTGACCCAGGGCTGGGAGTGTGAAGGAGGGTTGTGTGTGTGTGTGTGTGTGTGTTCGAAGGTTGAGACTGCAGTATACAGTATGCCCCTGGTATTCTCACCACTATGGAGGTGAGGTCTTCACTCTCAAAGCGGCTGATGGCCTGGTCCAGAGACTTGTACATGGCTGCTGAGATCCTCTGGGTGATCAGACGGTTCAGATCGATGGAGCGACCTAGGAGCTGGAGAGAGAGAGGACAGGATGAGAGAGATGGAGGGGAAGGGGAAGTGAGCGAGAGGGGGGGAGAGGATGAGAGAGAAAGAGTGAGGACAGGATAGCAGAAGAGAGAGATTGAGGAGAGGAGGAGAGAGAGAAAGGGAGAGAGAGCGGGAAGAGTGTAGGAAAGAAGAGAGAGGAAGAGATGACAGAGTGTGATTTTATGTAAAAAACTGACCATGTGGTCAGTCCCACAAAGATCTCTGAAAGTGTACCGCAATGACATGTATGACAGGGCGGTGTATGACAGGGCGCTGTATGACAGGGCGGTGTATGACAGGGCGCTGTATGACAGGGCGCTGTATGACAGGGCGCTGTATGACAGGGCGCTGTATGACAGGGCGCTGTACGAGAGGGCGCTGTATGACAGGGCGCTGTATGAGAGGGCGGTGTATGACAGGGCTAGGGTGACCAAGTTTAAAATAACCAAATCCGGGACAGCGGGATGATTTTTCGAGACATTCGCGGGACAGTGTAGCCAACACATTAATAATTTCCCACACACACACAAAATAAATCTCCCTCCCGCTGCACCGAGCTAGCTAGCAAGCTAATTGAAGCACAACTAATAAGCATAGAGAGCCTCACAAGTTTTACGCAATGACCTTATATCTGTCAGTCTAATACGGCTATTTCCGTTCCTTTGTAGCTTTCCAGTAGACGCACGCTTTTTGTAAGTAACAAAGGGCCAAAATGCGGGACTGTGGTCACCCTTGCCAGGGCGTATACCAGGGCGACGCATGACAGACCTACCTGTACGTGTCTCTGTTTGAGCAGGGTCTCATAACGATTGGAGGGGGGGTAGGGGATGATCACACCATAGTTTTTACACTCTGCCCTGAAACGCTTGTCCAGGAGGACACTGTGGAGCAAAACACACAACAACATCCTTCACTGCTTGATTCAACCCTTCCCCCCATCAACATGATTCACTTTCCATCCGTCTCTTACCTTCCAGACATGGCTTTGTAGTAGGCAAATATCTGGTCAGCCAGTTTGTAGACAAACTGATCGAAGCACAGGTTCACCTGTAGGAAAAACAGCATCTGTAACTCACTACTCTTGTGGGGATTGGTGATAAATGACTTGTCATTATTTGATTCCTGAGGCGGCCATCTTTGTTTGGTGCTAGTTTACCTCAGCCTCTATCTCATCGTAGAGGAACTGTTTCTTGAACTTGGTCAGAGCGTAGTAGCCACTGTCATTGTAGAGGTCCAGAGGGTACAACACATACCTGGGAGAAACAACAGGATGGCATCAGCAGGCACAAACACATACAGACTCAGTATGGACACAATGACAACAGAGACAAACAAACACTATCTTTCCGTCGCTTTCCATCACTTCCGTTTTCTCACCTGCACGTGCGCACACACACACACACACAACACGAGTGGTCTAAACAGTGTCTTACTCCATCATGGATGGCTCCTTGGTCTCCAGTATGTGGTCTGTGAGGATCCAGGGCATGGACATCTCGATGGGGAACTGGATCCTGCGACCCATGGTCAGCTCCAGGAAGAACTCTCTGAACCACAGCTGAGACAGGTCACAGCAGTGCTGAAGCGCCTCTGGAGGATGGGAAGGTAATAACATGATATTATTATATATTATTAGAGGAAGCACTTACTGAACCACAGCTGAGACAGGGAACAAAAGTGCTGCAGTGCCTCTTTTCCCTCGTGGTTCCCCTTCCAGCATTGGGGAAAATCCACCCCAATTAGATTTCCGCCTGGGCAGGGACATTTTAACCTTAGAGGGTTAAAATGTAGTAACAGCAGTGCTGCAGCACCTCTACAGGACGGGAGGTGAATAACACGATATTACTACAGGACGGGAGGGGAATAACACGATATTACTACAGGACGGGAGGTGAATAACACGATATTACTACAGGACGGGAGGTGAATAACACGATATTACTACAGGACTGGAGGTGAATAACACGATATTACTACAGGACGGGAGGTGAATAACACGATATTACTACAGGACGGGAGGGGAATAACACGATATTACTACAGGACGGGAGGTGAATAACACGATATTACTACAGGACGGAGGGAATAACACGATATTACTACAGGACGGGAGGTGAATAACACGATATTACTACAGGACGGGAGGGGAATAACACGATATTACTACAGGACGGGAGGGGAATAACACGATATTACTACAGGACGGGAGGTGAATAACACGATATTACTACAGGACGGAGGTGAATAACACGATATTACTACAGGACGGGAGGGGAATAACACGATATTACTACAGGACGGAGGGAATAACACGATATTACTACAGGACGGAGGTGAATAACACGATATTACTACAGGACGGGAGGTGAATAACACGATATTACTACAGGACGGGAGGTGAATAACACGATATTACTACAGGACGGGAGGTGAATAACACGATATTACTACAGGACGGGAGGTGAATAACACGATATTACTACAGGACGGGAGGGAATAACACGATATTACTACAGGACGGAGGGGAATAACACGATATTACTACAGGGACGGGAGGTGAATAACACGATATTACTACAGGACGGGAGGTGAATAACACGATATTACTACAGGACGGGAGGTGAATAACACGATATTACTACAGGACGGGAGGGGAATAACACGATATTACTACAGGACGGGAGGGGAATAACACGATATTACTACAGGACGGAGGTGAATAACACGATATTACTACAGGACGGAGGGGAATAACACGATATTACTACAGGACGGGAGGGGAATAACACGATATTACTACAGGACGGGAGGTGAATAACACGATATTACTACAGGACGGGAGGTGAATAACACGATATTACTACAGGACGGGAGGTGAATAACACGATATTACTACAGGACGGGAGGTGAATAACACGATATTACTACAGGACGGGAGGTGAATAATACGATATTACTACAGGACGGGAGGTGAATAACACGATATTACTACAGGACGGGAGGGGAATAACACGATATTACTACAGGACGGGAGGGGAATAACACGATATTACTACAGGACGGGAGGGGAATAACACGATATTACTACAGGACGGGAGGTGAATAACACGATATTACTACAGGACGGGAGGGGAATAACACGATATTACTACAGGACGGGAGATGAATAACACGATATTATTACAGGACGGGAGGGGGAAAAAAGGAAAAAGTACAAGGTGAGGATTGATCATGATCTTGAGGGTGGTAGGTTAAGAAAGTTTCACATCCTGATCTGTTTCACCTGTCTTTGTGATTGTCTCCACCCCCCTCCAGGTGTCGCCCATCTTCCGCATTATCCCCTGTGCATTTATACCTGTGTTCTCTGTTTGTGTGTTGCCAGTTTGTCAATCCTACCAGCGTGTTTTTCGTACTCCTGTTTTCTTGAGCACAAGTTTTCTAGTTGTCCCGGTTTTGATCATTCTGCACGCCCTAACCCTGAGCCTGTCGTTCTGTACCATTTCACACTGCCCTGGATTACTGACCTCTGCCTGCCCTGACCCTGAGCCTGCCTGCCACTCTGTACCTGACAGACTCTGCCCTGGACTAGCGACCTCTGCCTGCCCTTGACCTGTAGTCCGCCTGCCCCCTGTTTTATAATAAACGTGTGTTATTCGAACTGTCTGCATCTGGGTCTTATCCTGAGTCCTGATAGGAAAGCATGACCCTGTGTGTGTGTGTGTGTGTGTGTGTGTGTGTGTGTGTGTGTGTGTGTGTGTGTGTGTGTGTGTGTGTGTGTGTGTGTGTGTGTGTGTGTGTGTGTACATACCACTGAAGTTGAGCAGGTGTGTGAAGAAGAAGGAGTGTTTGTGGAAGTCTTCTATAGCCAGTACTATGGGTCCATCCAGACTGCTGCGAAGAGTCTTCTTAGAACCACTCTTATCGGCTATCAACGACTCCAGCATGGTACGAACCATGTACAGCTAGAGGCAGGGAGAGAGAGAAAGTAAAGACTAAATAATACTTTACATTCGTACCATTTCCCTACAAAGTCCCTGTACCTAATCCTGCCCCTACAACCTGCCTCTATCCCTGAGCAACATCAGTCTCTTCCCTCCCCCGTTCCTAATTCCCATAGCCCTCTGTTGTCCCTCTCTCCCTGCCCCTCTCTCTCTCCCCTGGTGTACCTGTGTGCTCGAGGGTCCCACAGCTCTGCGGGGCACCTTGATGTCGAACCCTCCCTTGGGGTCCTTCTCCCCCCTGAGACAGGGGTCATTGGGAGGCTCCCGAGCCCCCTCCCAGTCACAGATGGTCTTACGGATCGCCTGCAGGACACTAGAGACAGAGGGTTATCAGAGAATCAGCATTATAGGGAATGACTATCTGTGCGTAACCCAAATGGAACAATATTCCCTCTATAGTGCCCATGGGGTTAGGGTGCCATTTAGGACACAGACTAGCTAACTATGGAAGGTCCATGGTTCTTCAGTCTCTAGCAAACAGTGAGAATTGTGCCATATGCACACATGAGCCTTTGAAGGGACACTAGCCTTTTTTTCAAGGTGTTTTTTTATCAAGACCACCTAGAAAACAAGATGTTACAGAACATCTTAGGAGGTTCTCTTGCCTGAAATGTGTTACTAGTTGAACAAGAATGAGTGCAGCCAGTTTGGTACCTGATGAGAACGTTCTTCTTCTTGCGTACGGCCTGACGTAGAGGCTCTCTGAGGGTCATCTGGGCAAAGTCCTGCAGGGCTGCATAGATGGTGTTCCTTATGGCCTGGTTGAATACGCTCTCCATACGACCCATCAACACCTACAACACAGATACCATCATCATCATCATCATCACCACCACCACCATCACCACCACTTCCATATTAAAATACAAAAGAATAGCAAATACCACCATCACCACCACCACCACCTCCATCATCATCACCCCCTCCATCACCCCCTCCATCACCATCACCTCCATGATCACCCCCTCCATCACCACCTCCATCACAACCACCCCCTCCACCACCCCCTCCCCTTTTATCACCACCACCATCACCACCTCCATAATAAAATACCAACAAAAATACCAAATATCTTCATCATCATCACCACCTCCATCATCACCATCTACATCATCACCATCACCACCTCCATCACCACCACCACCTCCATCATCACCACCCCCATCTCCATCACAACCATCCCTTCCATCACAACCATCCCTTCCATCACAACCATCCCTTCCATCACAACCACCATTTCCATAATAAAATACCAACAAAAATACCAAATACCACCATGATCACCCCTCCATCAGCACCACCACCACCTCCATCACCACCACCATCACCACCACCCCCGCCATCACCCCCGCCATCACCATCATCTCAATCACCCCCTCAATCACAACCACCCCCTTCCCCACCACCTCCATCACAACCACCCCCACCACCATCACCACCTCCATCACCATCCCCACCTACTCCATCACTCCTACCTCCATCATCCCTATCACCACCTCCATCATCCCCTCCATCACAACCACCACCTCCTTCACAACCACCCCTCCACCACCACCACCACCCCCTCCATCACCACCACCACCCCCTCCATCACCACCACCTCCTAGGTACAGTGTGTGTTTCTGACCTGCAGTCCCTTGATCATGGCGATGACCTCGACCAGAGCAAACTTCTCCTCCGAGGTGTAGTTGTAACGTGTAGCTCTCTCATACTCCTCCGCTGTGCCAGGACAGTCCTTGTTACAGAACTTATCTGTCGGGTGGACCAACTTCCACGAGTACTGAGAGAGAGAATATGGAGTAAACTGAATATCACAGGACCTGGTAGAAATATAATTACTTTATTCATTAAAATAATTTATTACATTTATTTTTATGGGACCAAGCACAGACTACACACTGCACCTTCTTTGACATAAACACACACACACCCCGTTCCCCTACTCACCACTTCCATGACGTGTGTGCTCCACTTGGACAGCAGCTGTAACCCTCTGAGTGCCAGGTCAAACAGTTCCCTGTACTCCTCGTCTGATTTCTGACTGTCCAGGCCTGACCCGGTCACTACCTCACTGTTACTGTAGCGAGCCAGCTCAGAGATAAACCGGATGTGGTCGTCACGAATCTGAACCATCTGCTCACACAGGTTGTACTGGGGAGAGATGGAGCTCTGGGTACACGTCCACCTATAGCAGAGAGGTTAGAGGTCAGGGTTCACACAGGTTGTACTGGGGAGAGATGGAGCTCTGGGTACACATCCACCTATAGCAGAGAGGTTAGAGGTCAGGGTTCACACAGGTTGTACTGGGGAGAGATGGAGCTCTGGGTACACATCCACCTATAGGAGAGAGGTTAGAGGTCAGGATTCACACAGGTTGTACTGGGGAAGATGGAGCTCAGGGTACACGTCCACCTATAGGAGAGAGTCAGAGGTTAGGGGAAGGGTGTCAAACTCATTCCATGTATGCTGGTTTTTGCTATTTCCTTTCAATTTGTGTCCAATTAAAACCAAGGCAACCAGGTAAGCGAATTCCTTACTAATCAGTGACCTGCAGACACTTGGCCCTCCATGGAATGAGTTTGACATCTGTGGGTTGGGGACTGGGGTTGAGTTTTAAACCTGTGGGTTGGGAGCTGGGGTTGAGTTTTACACCTGTGGGTTGGGGGCTGGGGTTGAGTTTTACACCTGAGGGTTGGGGGCTGGGGTTGAGTTTTACACCTGTGGGTTGGGGGCTGGGGTTGAGTTCTACACCTGTGGGTTGGGAGCTGGGGTTGAGTTTTACACCTGTGGGTTTGGGCTGGGGTTGAGTTTTAAACCTGTGGGTTGGGAGCTGGGGTTGAGTTTTGTAGGGGATAATTTGATGACATTAATTGTCTTTTCTCCTTTCCTTAACAAACATGCATATCACTAATTACACAGGACATATATAAAGCAGGATGACACTGGTAGGCTTGTCACTGTAGAGCAGAACATTTGTTGAGGGTTGTCCTGGACTAGTGACAGGACTGCATAACTGAGACCCGTAAATACATATGTTTTAAAAGTCAGATATAGAGTCAAGTAACAGGGTCTGTATAATCAGACAGGCGAACAGTGGAAGCATAAGGACTTAGGAAAGACAGAAACTATAAGTTAAAGGTCAAGTGCTTGCAGGACTAATAATATAGCCCAACCAAATGTCAAGTGTGAGTGACAGCAAGCAAGTGTGAAGACAAAGAATGTGGTGAAGAGAGGCAAGGACAAGCTATTTTTCCATATGCAGAGAACAGGACATTGAGATCATAGACGTATCAGGGAAAGATATAATGCTGATTTAACCCATTGATTTAATACATTAAGGTCTAGAAGATGACAACAGAATGGCCAACACAGAAAATATATGTTTACGATAAATGTATTCTTTTTTGTATTACATTATAGGCCTTGCCACTATTCTAATCTAAACTTGGAACAGAGGTGTGCGTTACTGGGCGTAAACAAGCAAGAGCTCGGATTGGAGGATAATAGTGGCAAGGAGAAATCCTATTCATATATGGGAATGTACCCGTGTGCTACAAAGGTATATAAACAGAGCCCTGTGATGAGTAGAGTCAGTCGTTCCATGGACCGGCTCAAGACTTTGTTACGTGTATTAAAGTCTTTTTGAATTCACAAGTTCTTGTAAGAGTTTCATATTTTTGAGGAACCATTTGCCACGACAGTTTTAAACCTGTGGGTTGGGGGCTGGGGTTGAGTTTTACACCTGTGGGTTGGGGGCTGGGGTTCAGGACTTGTTAGAGGTCTGAGTTTTCAGAGTTTATGAGTTTAAAGATGGATGATGTTCTTACTTGGACTTGTTCTCCTCGTAGTGGGCGCTGGTCTCTATGTAACGTGATAGTTCTATCTGCATGTCTCCAAACAGAGGTACCACCTGCAGCTGAGGCATCAAACAAGAGAGAGACAGACAGAGAGAGGGCTTCAGTCAGGAAGGCATCAAACAAGACACAGAGAGAGAGAGACAGAGAGAGGGCTTCAGTCAGGAAGGCATCAAACAAGACACAGAGAGAGAGAGACAGAGAGAGAAATAGAGACAGAGACAGAGAGAGACAGAGAGAGAGCTTCAGTCAGGAAGGCATCAAACAAGACAGAGAGAGAGAGAGACAGAGAGAGGGCTTCAGTCAGGAAGGCATCAAACAAGACACAGAGAGAGACAGACAGAGAGAGGGCTTCAGTCAGGAAGGCATCAAACAAGACACAGAGAGAGAGAGACAGAGAGAGGGCTTCAGTCAGGAAAGCATCAAACAAGACAGAGAGAGAGCGAGAGAGAGAAATAGAGACAGAGACAGAGAGAGACAGAGAGAGACAGAGAGAGAGCTTCAGTCAGGAAGGAATCAAACAAGACACGCACAGAAAAAGGGTTTCAGTCCGGATAGGAGGGTGATCAAAGAATATCATGCTGTGAAAGTAGAGACAGGGCCACAAGGAAAAGTTAGATGGCTGTTTTGGTGTGAAGCACACACACATACCCACACACACACTGACCTTGAAGAACTTGTCGATCTTTCCCAGGTTGATCCTCTTCTTGGCGTCTAGTTTGTAGATGTTACTGACGTTACCGTCCATCAGATAGAGACCGAAACCCATCACCTGACACACACAATCACACACACACACACACACACACACACACACACACACACACACACACACACACACACACACACACACAGTGTTATTATACAAAGCTGGATCAATGATATTTGACGGACATTCAGAAATAACTCTAAATATTCTGAACACTACTGGAAGCTACAGTTGAGGACCGCTTAGCAGGAGTAAGGAGGCTATTAGCATTTTAAGATCCAGACAGAGACAGGTATCTAGAGAAAGGCAGGTAGTTAAGATCCAGACAGAGACAGGTATCTAGAGAAAGGCAGGTAGTTAAGATCCAGACAGAGACAGGTATCTAGAGAAAGGCAGGTAGTTAAGATCCAGACAGAGACGGGTATCTAGACAAAGGCAGGTAGTTAAGATCCAGACAGAGACAGGTATCTAGAGAAAGGCAGGTAGTTAAGATCCAGACAGAGACGGGTATCTAGACAAAGGCAGGTAGTTAAGATCCAGACAGAGACGGGTATCTAGACAAAGGCAGGTAGTTAAGATCCAGACAGAGACGGGTATCTAGACAAAGGCAGGTAGTTAAGATCCAGACAGAGACGGGTATCTAGACAAAGGCAGGTAGTTAAGATCCAGACAGAGACGGGTATCTAGAGAAAGGCAGGTAGTTAAGATCCAGACAGAGACGGGTATCTAGACAAAGGCAGGTAGTTAAGATCCAGACAGAGACGGGTATCCAGAGAAAGGCAGGTAGTTAAGATCCAGACAGAGACAGGTATCCAGAGAAAGGCAGGTAGTTAAGATCCAGACAGAGACAGGTATCTAGAGAAAGGCAGGTAGTTAAGATCCAGACAGAGACAGGTATCCAGAGAAAGGCAGGTAGTTAAGATCCAGACAGAGACAGGTATCCAGAGAAAGGCAGGTAGTTAAGATCCAGACAGAGACAGGTATCTAGAGAAAGGCAGGTAGTTAAGATCCAGACAGAGACAGGTATCCAGAGAAAGGCAGGTAGTTAAGATCCAGACAGAGACAGGTATCCAGAGAAAGGCAGGTAGTTAAGATCCAGACAGAGACAGGTATCCAGAGAAAGGCAGGTAGTTAAGATCCAGACAGAGACAGGTATCTAGAGAAAGGCAGGTAGTTAAGATCCAGACAGAGACAGGTATCCAGAGAAAGGCAGGTAGTTAAGATCCAGACAGAGACAGGTATCTAGAGAAAGGCAGGTAGTTAAGATCCAGACAGAGACAGGTATCTAGACAAAGGCAGATAGTTAAGATCCAGACAGAGACAGGTATCTAGACAAAGGCAGGTAGTTAAGATCCAGACAGAGACGGGTATCTAGAGAAAGGCAGGTAGTTAAGATCCAGACAGAGACAGGTATCTAGAGAAAGGCAGGTAGTTAAGATCCAGACAGAGACAGGTATCTAGACAAAGGCAGGTAGTTAAGATCCAGACAGAGACGGGTATCTAGACAAAGGCAGGTAGTTAAGATCCAGACAGAGACGGGTATCTAGACAAAGGCAGGTAGTTAAGATCCAGACAGAGACGGGTATCTAGAGAAAGGCAGGTAGTTAAGATCCAGACAGAGACAGGTATCCAGAGAAAGGCAGGTAGTTAAGATCCAGACAGAGACAGGTATCTAGAGAAAGGCAGGTAGTTAAGATCCAGACAGAGACAGGTATCCAGAGAAAGGCAGGTAGTTAAGATCCAGACAGAGACAGGTATCTAGAGAAAGGCAGGTAGTTAAGATCCAGACAGAGACAGGTATCCAGAGAAAGGCAGGTAGTTAAGATCCAGACAGAGACAGGTATCCAGAGAAAGGCAGGTAGTTAAGATCCAGACAGAGACAGGTATCCAGAGAAAGGCAGGTAGTTAAGATCCAGACAGAGACAGGTATCTAGAGAAAGGCAGGTAGTTAAGATCCAGACAGAGACAGGTATCCAGAGAAAGGCAGGTAGTTAAGATCCAGACAGAGACAGGTATCTAGACAAAGGCAGGTAGTTAAGATCCAGACAGAGACAGGTATCTAGACAAAGGCAGATAGTTAAGATCCAGACAGAGACAGGTATCTAGACAAAGGCAGGTAGTTAAGATCCAGACAGAGACGGGTATCCAGAGAAAGGCAGGTAGTTAAGATCCAGACAGAGACAGGTATCCAGAGAAAGGCAGGTAGTTAAGATCCAGACAGAGACAAGTATCTAGAGAAAGGCAGGTAGTTAAGATCCAGACAGAGACAGGTATCCAGAGAAAGGCAGGTAGTTAAGATCCAGACAGAGACAGGTATCTAGAGAAAGGCAGGTAGTTAAGATCCAGACAGAGACAGGTATCCAGAGAAAGGCAGGTAGTTAAGATCCAGACAGAGACAGGTATCCAGAGAAAGGCAGGTAGTTAAGATCCAGACAGAGACAGGTATCCAGAGAAAGGCAGGTAGTTAAGATCCAGACAGAGACAGGTATCCAGAGAAAGGCAGGTAGTTAAGATCCAGACAGAGACAGGTATCTAGAGAAAGGCAGGTAGTTAAGATCCAGACAGAGACAGGTATCCAGAGAAAGGCAGGTAGTTAAGATCCAGACAGAGACAGGTATCTAGACAAAGGCAGGTAGTTAAGATCCAGACAGAGACAGGTATCTAGACAAAGGCAGATAGTTAAGATCCAGACAGAGACAGGTATCTAGACAAAGGCAGGTAGTTAAGATCCAGACAGAGACAGGTATCTAGAGAAAGGCAGGTAGTTAAGATCTAGACAGAGACGGGTATCTAGAGAAAGGCAGGTAGTTAAGATCCAGACAGAGACGGGTATCCAGAGAAAGGCAGGTAGTTAAGATCCAGACAGAGACAGGTATCCAGAGAAAGGCAGGTAGTTAAGATCCAGACAGAGACAGGTATCCAGAGAAAGGCAGGTAGTTAAGATCCAGACAGAGACAGGTATCCAGAGAAAGGCAGGTAGTTAAGATCCAGACAGAGACAAGTATCTAGAGAAAGGCAGGTAGTTAAGATCCAGACAGAGACAGGTATCCAGAGAAAGGCAGGTAGTTAAGATCCAGACAGAGACAGGTATCTAGAGAAAGGCAGGTAGTTAAGATCCAGACAGAGACAGGTATCCAGAGAAAGGCAGGTAAGACAGAGAGCTAGATGAGTCTCTTACCTTGAGCAGCATGTGTTTCTCGCTGGGCGTCAGGTACATCTTGTTCTCATAGTAATCAACACTGATGTTGACAATGTCTGCTAACAACTCCTCATAGCCAGGAATCACCTCCAACTGCTGCTGCAGACACTACAGAGAGAAATATACACACTATTACTGCTGCTGCAGACACTACAGAGAGAAATATACACACTATTACTGCTGCTGTACAACACACACACACACCTGAGTGATCCTGTTGTGATTGGCTAGGAACATGGAGAGGTTCTGTGACTCCTGGATGGACTGAGGGTCGGCCATCTTCCTCAGGAACTGAGCCGCCCTGAAGACACAGAATACCACAGATCTAATTCTGTAGCAGCACCTCACAACTTCTGTTTTACTGAGCCGGCCTGAAGACACATAATACCACAGATCTAATTCTGTAGCAGCACCTCACAACTTCTGTTTTACTGAGCTGCCCTGAAGACACAGAATACCACAGATCTAATTCTGTAGCAGCACCTCACAACTTCTGTTTTACTGAGCTGCCCTGAAGACACAGAATACCACAGATCTAATTCTGTAGCAGCACCTCACAACACTGTTTAACATGAGTCAATTGGGTGCATCTCAATAGTGAGGTAAATTGGCCCAGTCACTCTGTCACTTTCCTTCATTTGAGCTAATGTGAAGGAACTAGACAGGTGAAAGCAAATTCCCCTTAGCCTCTACTACACTGCTTTCCCCTATCCTGTGTTTTCAGGATCAGTGCAGGTGAAGGAGAGGTGATAAAGAGAGGAAGCCACTGCAGGCTATTGAGATGCACCCCCATATTGTGTCTGTCTTCCCTCCGTACCTTTTATAGGCAGAGTGGTCGTTCTTGACGCTGCACTTCATGTTCTTGAGTTCGTCAAGCACAGCGAACATGTTGATGAACTTGCCCAGGGTGAGGAGGTAGGCTTCAGAGACAAAGTCTTTCCTCCGCTCAGCATGGCACAGACGCTTCACCTCCCCGCAGAAACGCTCGATGGCCTTACGCTGCAGGGGAGGACAGGGGAAAGGAGACGACAGAGAGAGAAGAGGTTCTCAGATATGTAGAGGACTCATTTGTTCATTCATTCATAACTTTTTTCAAGGGAAAAGGATATGATTGACTGACAGAGTTCTAATTCAAATATGATACATTTATTGGGTTGTTCATTCATTTTATTAATGAATCCATCCATCACTGGTCTCTCACCTGGAAGTACATGAACTTCATGAGCTTGGTGACCTCTGGTTCCAGTACCTCCACAGTCTTCTCATAGATCTCTACCCTGTTGGGCTGCTCGTTACACTTCACCTGGAGAACACAGAGGGGAACACAGCCTGCTCACTCAGATCCCGCTAACTAGCGCTGGGATGATAAACTGAAAATTATCATCACAGACCACAATGATCACTCAGATATTTTTCTTATCGTTCATTAAGTAGCCTGTAATAGAGAAATGTGTAATGAAATGTAACTGTTTTTCTGGGTCCTTTGTGATGTTGTATGTGTTTCCCAAGATTGTGTTATACGTACAGTGCCTTCGGAAAGTATTCAGACCCCGACTTTTTCCACATTTTGTTACGTTACAGCCTTATTCTAAAATGGATTAAATAAAAAAAATATATCTACACACAATACCCCATAATGACGAAGCGAAAACAGGTTTTTAGATATATTTTTTTAAATGTATTAAAGTCATATATATATATACACACCTTGATTACATAAGGATTCAGACCCTTTGCTATGAGACTCGAAATTGAGCTCAGGTGCATCCTGTTTCCATTGATCATCCTTGAGATGTTTCTACAACTTCATTTGAGTCCATCTGTGGTCAATTCAATGGATTGGACAAGATTTAGAAAAGCACACACCTGTCTACATAAGGTCCCACAGTTGACAGTGCATGTCAGAGCAAAAACCAAGCCATAAGTTTGAAGGAAATGTCCGTAGAGCTCAGAGACAGGATTGTGTCGAGGGACAGATCTGGGGAAGGGTACCAACACATTTCTAAAGCATTGAAGGTCCCCAATAACACAGTGGCTCCAACTGGAAAGCCAGTTTCATCGTAGTACTTGATGGTTTTTTCGACTTGCATTTGATGAAACTTTCAAAGTTCTTGAAATGTTCTGGATTGACTGACCTTCATGTCTTAAAGTAATGATGGACTGTCATTTCTCTTTTCCTATTTGAGCTGTTCTTGCCATAATATGGACTTGGTCTTTTACCAAATAGGGCTATCATCTGTATACCACCTCTACCTTGTCACAACACAACTGATTGGCTCAAACGCATTAAGAAGGAAACAAATTCCATAAATTAAACTTTTAACAAGGCACACCTGTTAATTTAAATGCATTCCAAGGGACTACCTCATGAAGCTGGTTGAGAGAATGCCAAGAGTGTACAACGCTGTCATCAAGGTAAAGGGTGGCTACTTTGAAGAATCTCAAATATATTTTGATTTGTTTAACACTTTTTTGGTTACTACATAATTCCATATGTGTTATTTCATAGTTTTGATGTATTTACTTTTATTCTACAATGTAGAAAATAGTAAAAATAAAGAAAAACCCTTGAATGAGTAGGTGTGTTAACTTTTGACTGGTATTGTATATCTATATAAGATATAATGTGTATATTTATGTTGTATTATACAGGGCATATTTGTAAAATAGACGTAGGTCTCAATATGTCTACCCTGTTAAAATAAAGACAGCTTTTATATATGTATATTTTTTTTATACATTTGCTAATATGGGTAATTGTTAATGGGACAATTGATGGCTACAACTGGTGCACATTAATGTTAAACTTATCATTCCATTTATTGTTATCGCATTAATTCAGGCAATTTATCATAATTTGGAGTTTTGTCCATATCGCCCAGCTCTACCCCTAACCTTAACATTTATGGGGATGACAAATGTACCCTGTGTGTCCCAAATGGCCTCTATGGGCCCTGGTCAAGAGTAGTGTACTACATAAGGAATATGGTGCTATTTGGGAAGCAAACAAATGTGTCCCTGAGGCTACAAATTCAGCTCTAATACATTATAACACTATCAACAGCTTGGTTCCCTTTCTGGCTGATATACAGGTAACTGCCAAAATAAAGGAAACACCAACGTGAAGTGTGTTAATAGGGCGTTGGGCCACCACGAGCCAGAACACCTTCAACCTTGACGTAGATTCTACAAGTGTCTGGAACTCTATTGGAGGGATAGTGGTGGAAAACACTGACTCAGGCGTGGCTCCAGAATCTCCCATAAGTGTTCAATTGGGTTGAGATTTGGTGACTGAGAGAGCCGTGGCATATGGTTTACATCGTTTTCATGCTCATCAAACCATTCAGTGACCACTCGTGCCCTGTGGATGGGGGCATTGTCATCCTATGGGAGCATAGCCATGGTAGCCAAAACAAATGGCCAAAATAATGACATGCTCAGCATTTTTATACATAACCCGAAGCATGATGGGATGTTAATTGCTTAATTAACTCAGGAACCACATTTGTGTGGAAGCACATACTTTCAATATACTTTGTATCACTCATTTACTCAAGTGTTTCCTTTATTTTGGCAGTTAACTGTAAAGTAGACTGTGGCCGTAGAGTAGTGAGTGACGTGGTAAAAATAGACTAATTTGCATGTTTAGGGTTGAACTGTTGAAGTGAGAACAAGACAGATGAGGAACGTGGTGAAGTCAAGGGTTATTGAGAGAACACCCTTCACCCTTCTACCCTTCTCATTGCAGAGTAGGCTTGGGCGGTATACCATATACCGGAGTATTTGGAAATAGCCACGGGATGGTTTTTCAATAACGTTTAAGTTTGTTAATACATTTGAAAGTACTTTTTAGGTAAATACCTGCAGTCAACTTGTTCAATATGTTGCATTCTTCATTTCACATCATTTTTCATTACGAAGCTTACCGGTAGTCCCCAGTCACGTGGTGTTTGTTTACAAGCACACAACGACGAGAGAGCGGAGCCTTGTGAGTCACTCAGTGTTGTGCAACACACGCCAGGTGATCTAGCTATAGTGTGGAATTCGCAACTAAATGTTTGCCAGCTAGATATGTTAGAACTGTTAAGTTAACTGTCTACAATGTGCTGAATGCACTGCAGTTGTGCATTCAGTAGCTATCTAGCTAAGTGGTTAGCTTCTTCCAAAATCAAGCATCGCTTGGTAACAGCAGAGAATCCCCTTCTGGATCAAGGGCCTTGCAATCTTGTATTTATTTTGTGCGTTCAGCAAACTGTGAGTAGCATTTTTTAGTTACTAGTATACCTTTATGAGCTGGGATGTCTGTCCTGCAAATAGTTTATGTCAGAGACTGTATAAAAAGTTTGCAATGCGCTCGTTAGCATTTAGTTAGCATTCTCTGTGGGATACCGCCCAAGCCTATTGCAGAGTACCTTTTCTTTGTTTATGCTTTCACTATCTTGTGATTGTGTGAAAGTGAGGAGAGAGAGAGAGAGAGAGAGAGACAGTGACAGAAAGAGCGAGAGACAGTGACAGAGACAGAGAGAGAAAGTGAGGAGAGAGAGAGAGAGAGAGAGAGAGAGAGAGAGAGAGAGAGAGAGAGAGAGAGAGACAGTGACAGAGACAGAGAGAGAAAGTGAGGAGAGAGACAGTGACAGAGAGAGAAAGAGAGACAGTGACAGAGAGAGAGAAAGAGTTACCTGTGGTATAGCTCTTGAGCAACTTCTCCAGGTGTAGAGCATGACAGCGTACTCATGGCCCTCCTCCAGCATCTCATTCTGGCGAGAGAGAACAGACAAAGGGGTTATACGCATTAGACATACAACACAGACCATCCTATGATGGATGCACCAACATGTATGCATATTATCTTGATTAATCTTCACAAGTATGTTTCAAACGTAAAATTGTTATTCAAATAGTGTGTTATAAAATGCTTGCTGTGTAATATATCCTCACACTTGCATTCACTACAGTGAATATTCTCTAGTGTGAAATACACTTCTCTAGACAAAGGAGGAACCTCAGGTCTCTGTTGGAAAATAGATCATTTATCTGAATATAACTTCCTGAATTAAAATCAAGTTTATTTAAGAGACAGTTTCCTCCTCTGTCAGGCAAATCACACTCCCTATTCATTACATTCAGGAAGAGGTCTAGCCTAGTGGCTGCATGATTCATCCCTCAGTCTGTGTGTGTGTGTGTCAACAGAAACCGCTAACAAGGCCAAACCCTCAGTGCGGAAACGACAATAAAACACCCAAACACCAAAAACACAAGGCTCTTTTGTGGGGGGTGTATGAATGTGTTAATTTGTGTGTGTGTTAGCCAAGGGTTGAGAATAATGATGCTACGGATCTCAGAACCATTCCCTAACTGTTCCCATTTAAAAACTAAAGTATCCCTGTGTCCACAAAGCACAGAGGCCCAACTCCAAACCGCTCCCTCGGCCCTGTTCCAAACCAATCCCTCCCGGTTGCTTCCTCACCATGCTAGAGTGGACAGTAGCCTGCTCGATATAGCGAGCTATCCCCGTCACAAACGCATTCCTGTCCTCAAAGTTTGTGTCGAAGTTAGCCTAGAGAGAACAAGAAATAGAGAGAAAGAGAGTTTAGTACTCTTGCAATTAAATTATTTAGAAAACTCAGAAGTGTGTGTGTGTGTGTGTGTGTGTGTGTGTGTGTGTGTGTGTGTGTGTGTGTGTGTGTGTGTGTGTGTGTGTGTGTGCGTGCGTGCGTGTACCTGGTACATGATGGAGGAAGGTGGAGGTTCGATGCAGGGCTGCTGGTCAGGGAGGGGCAGCTCCTCCAACAGATCCACATTAGACAGAGCATCCTCCAGGGTCACGTGGGTCGTCATGGCTACAAGAGATCACTCACACAACCGGCCAGTCTGACAGAGACAGAGAGAGAGACAGAGAGAAAAGCAAACCACAACCTCTCAGTAAAAAAAAATCTAACCCCAATCTATAAACCAGTATAGATTCCTTCCACCAGGAGAACTGTCATACATTGGCTGGTATTCCCTCTCATTTCCTCTTTAGGAACCACTTGCTACAGCGCATATCTGTCTGTCTGTGCACCTTTAACCTGTACATCTGTCTGTCTGTGCACTTTGTTGTCTATAACCTCTACGCCTGTCTGTGTGCTTCCCTGTCTCTCAACACAGTGTGGGGGAGTGTGGGCACTGGGCATGTTTCCCTTTTACAACTGGCAGATAAATGTCATCAGACAAACAGCCTTTGTGACACCATGAAAAGACAATAGTGAGAACAAGACATGTTGTAATGCTAAACAACACTGTCATTCTTGAGAGAGAGAGAGCAGAGCAGCAGTAAATTGCCTGTGTTTAATTGTCGGTCAGACATGATACTGCTGAATGTTGCGTAGCACACTGGTATACATGATGGTATCATGTTCTGTCTGCTCTGCACTGAAACCAAACAGCTGAGTAGGCTAATTCACCTGCAGACAGGTAGGTCATTAACACTTTATTGAAGATTGACAAAAATGGTGCTGAAAGGCACACCTATAGCTTACCAAACAGCACTACGGAAAGGCACACCTATAGCATACCAAACAGCACTACGGAAAGGCACACCTATAGGTTACCAAACAGCACTACGGAAAGGCAAACCTATAGCTTAAAAAACAGCACTACGGAAAGGCACACCTATAGCTTACCAAACAGCACTACGGAAAGGCACACCTATAGCTTACCAAACAGCACTACGGAAAGGCACACCTATAGCTTAAAAAACAGCACTACGGAAAGGCACACCTATAGCTTACCAAACAGCACTACGGAAAGGCACACCTATAGCTTACCAAACAGCACTGCTGAAAGGCACATCAATCAATCGACTACACTATTGCTCTCTTGCACACTGAAGCCTTGTACACCTGGATTGTCAAGAAGACCATAGACCCTTACAGCCAGTCTGGTCTGGGTCTGAGCAGGAACAGTGTGTCTACGTCCCAAATGCCACCCTGTGTCTGGCCCGGGGCTTAGCCTCTACATCATGTGCCTCTCAGGAGTGTGTTTTTAACTCTGTTCTGACAGACAGGGATTGACATGCCTGATAAAAATCAGCTTAATTTCCTCCAGACAGAAGAAGGAACAGTAAGGCAGACGAACGAGGGTGAGGAGGGCAGTGGGTGAGGAAGGGAGAGCCCAGCTAATAGTGAGGAAGGGAGAGCCCAGCTTGTAATGTTGCCCGTAATGTTCCACTAATGTTTGAGTGTCCCTTTTTTTGTTAGTAAGGGGAACGTTCTATGTTAGCTAAAATCTTCTGAGAACATTTTTAGCATGTTTTGGTGTTAAAGTTAAGTGTCACACCGAACTTCTCTAGAACTTGGTTACAATGTTCTCAGAATTTTCTGAGGGAGAATATTACATCAGCGTTCCACCAAACCATGGTTGCCATGTTATCAGCAAATACAATATTAATGTTCTAGACACGTTTCATGGGACGCTACAAGAACATTCATGTGTCCAGTTTTCTGAGGGTTAGAAAAATATTCCATAGGGCCTCCCGAGTGGCCTCCCGAGAGGTGTTACTACAGACCCGGGTTCATTCCTGGAGTCCCATAGGACGGCTCACAATTGGCCCAGCGTCGTCCGGGTTAGGGGAGGGTTTGGCCGGGTGCCTAAGGGTTAAGCTGGCAGGTGTTAAGGAGCGTGGTTAGACGGGTCATGTTTTGTAGGACATGACTCTACCTTCGCCTCTCCCAAGCCCATTGGGGAGTTGCAGCAATGATACAAACATTCCATCAATGTCCCACAAAAAAATAAATTATCACCGAAAAGTCTAACGGAATTACTGAAACTGAATTGGCTGCAATGGCAAATCATAAGTCACAAACCACAGTTGGGTCAATCCTAATTTGAGATCTACACACACTCCTAACTCATATTTATGCATAACTGATGCATTGATAGTAGGTCTGTCCCCGACTAAATAAATAATCTTGGTCAAAAGTTTTAAACGTGTATTTTTCCATACATGTGACTCGTTTCAGGAAACTAGGGGTATGTTGCGGGTCACTACTTCACAGGAGACGCATTTGAACATAAAAAAAAAAAATTGTTGTCAAAATGCGTTTTTGGCAGGAATGTCTTCTGGAACATGTGAAATTTCAATTTCAATTTCATTTTCATAACAAACTTGTATGCCATCTGTAAATAAGAATAAAATTGTTAAAATTACGGGCCTAGTTGGTTTAGCCACAGAAAAAGTCAGGAACCTTCCCGCTAGCCATGATTGGGGCGGCAGGTAGCCTAGTGGTTAGAGTGTTGGACTAGTAATCGAAAGGTTGCAAAATCGAATCCCTGAGCTGACAAGGTAAAAATCTGTTCTGAACAAGGCAGTTAACCCACTGTTCCTAGTCCATCATTGAAAATAATATGTTCTTAACTGCCTAGTTAAGTAAATTAAAAGAAATAAATTGGCTGAAATAATGGATGGCCTGGACAAGCCGAAAGATGAGCTCGGATAGGTCTGCCATGTAGGTAATCCTTTCTAATGCGGCTTTTTTGAAAGATATCATGAATAACTGCAAAAGTGTTGCTAATGCTCTCTACTTTCTAGAGGACCGAGTTTTAAAATCAGTGGAATGCCCGGTGGAGCAGAGTATTAAGCAAAAAGGCTTAACTGCACATTTAGTCAAAAAATAGTTAATGTCATTTTTGCTACATTAAATACATGCTTAATCATGTGGACAAGTACCCTGCCTCATTGTATTGTGTTTTGGAGAAAATGGGGGTCATTTTAGCAGTAACTGCAATAGGTTACTGTGAAACTAAGGTAAATAAAAGCCATTTTCTCAGTTCCATGCTATGAGCAGTTACTGCCTTTTTGTTTGGTAAGGCAGTATAGCTAAGGAGAAAATGCAGGCGCTTGACTGCAAATATGCAGACTAAATCTTCAAATTTACGGCAACCATGGCATCCATGATAGAGAGGGAGAAGTGTTCATCCATGTATACGGACAAGAGAGTCTAGCTAGCTACATTTTCAGACATAAATTGTTAGGAAGTCATTTTCATTGCAAGTTACAGCATACTGTTAGCTAGCTAGCTAATGTTAGCTGGCTGGCTCGTTAGCTAACATTACGTGTATGATCTGTGTAGTAGTATTATTCGTGTCTCATAGCCATTTTCATTGCTAGTTATAGTCTAATGTTAGCTAGCTAGCTACATGTCTAAACAAAAGATTCCACTATGCAAGTAACCATTTCCCTGTACCGTTTACACCTTCTGTATCCTGTGCATGTGACAAATAAACATAGATTTTATTTGATATTGAGTGTGTTTACCAGAGACAGTAATGTGAAGAACAACATGACCTGCACCAAAGTAAAATTAGGATACGTTAGGCCAACGAGACAATGTCCAAATTGTTCTGGTAGAATGCCCTGCTTTTATTTTGTCACACTCACAACCGTAAGCCATTTTCTGTAATTAGCTTGTCATTAACTTGAAAATGATGATCTTGTTGTGAGTTTATTTTCCTGTAATAATAAATATAAATGATCTAAAGTTAAGACGTTGTCAGCTATATATGATACCGTCATTATTTGAACTGACTAGTCAGCTAACTTAACATTTGTTAGCTAGCTAGCTAACTAGAAACTAACCAAAACATTGTTGCTTTTAGTTGCCTGGTTTGCTAGATTGAAAATGAATTTAGTATGTGTCAAACAGATGGGTTTATTGGTGTTAAAATAAACCAGTTATGCTCTTTCAGACCACCAGGCTGCTGATGTCATGCAAAATGTCATTTTCTGTATTTATACTTTTTCTTTTTCTTACTTTTTCTTGGTTGGGCGTTCTGCAAACGTTTCCACTCCAACAATGAGAACAGAAAAAGACTGGAATAATAATGTATTGAATGCTTTAACAGACATTTCCATAACTAAACAAACATTGTAGATTAGAAATTATAGGAATTAACGGTAAATGTACTACTGGTGATATGTAATGGGGAATTGATAGACACTAACAATCAAAACGCAAAAAAAAAATCACACAATGAAGTTATGAAACAATTCATGTGCACAAATTGGCAGGAGAGAGCGCATTCTGGAGAGAGATGTGCATTGTGAAGCCACAGTAACCTTCTTCTTGGACTGTGCCATCCCCGCGGCCTCCCCTATTGATCAGTCTCGGCCTCCGCAATGGATTAGTTCACTGAGATGGGCGCGAATAAGACAGGTGTCTCATGTGCCATAAAAAAACTATATTATAGGTATATAAATATACATAAAGTACCAGTCAAAAGTTTGGACACATCTTCTCATTCAATGGTTTTCTTTATTTTTACTATTTTCTATATTGTAGAATAATAGTGAAGACATCAAAACTATTAAATAACATACGGAATTATGCAGAAACCCCCCCAAAAAAGTGTTAAACAAATCAAAATATATTTTTTATTTGAGATTCTTCAAAGTAGTCACACTTTGCCATGATGACAGATTTGCACATTCTTGGCATTCTCAACCAGCTTCACCTGGAAAGCTTTTCCAAAAGTCTTGGAGTTCCCACCTATGCTGAGCACTTGTTGAGATGTGTCTGTTACTTGAACTCTGAAGCATTTATTTGGGCTGCAATTTCTGAGGCTAGTAACTCTAATGAACTTATCCTGTGCAGCAGAGGTAATTCTGGGTCTTCCTTTCCTGTGGCGGTCCTCATGAGAGACAGTTTCTTCATAGCGCTTGATGGTTTTTGGGACTGCACTTGAAGAAACTTTCAAAGTTCTTGAAATTATCCGGATTCACTGACCTTCATGTCTTAAAGTAATGACGGACTGTTGTTTCTCTTTGCTTATTTGAGCTGTTCTTGCCATAATAAGGACTTGGTCTTTTACCAAATAGGGCTGTCTTCTATATACCACACCTACCTTGTCACATCACAACTGATTGGCTCAAATGTATTAAGAAGGAAATACATTTCACAAATTAACTTTTAACAAGGCACGCCTGTTAATTTAAATGCATTCCAGGTGACTACCTCAAAAAACTGGTTGAGAGAATGCCAAGAGTGTGCAAAGCTATCAACAAGCTATCAACAAGCTAAAATATATTTTGATTTCTTTAACACTTTTTTGGTTACTATATGATTCCATATGTGTTATTTAATAGTTTTGATGAATGTAGAAAATAGTAAAAATAACGAAATTCCCTTGAATGAGTAGGTGTGTCCAAACTTTTGACTGGTACTGTATATATGCTACTGCTCAACTAAAAAATCTTGGTCGACCAACAGACTAACGACAACTTGAATAATTGAGGTCAGCCCTAACTGATGGATAATGTGGAAATCTGCTTTACGCACAGATTGGCAATCTGTGTCATGTAGTGGGAGTGGGGGGGAAAAGAAGAGTAGGAAGGGGAGGAGGGGGACTGAGTGTAGGAAGAGGAGGAGGAGGAGTGACTGTAGACAGAGGAAAAGGAGGAGGAGGAGGAGGAGGGGGACTAAGTGTAGGAGCAGGCAGAGTGACTGTAGACATAGGAGGAGGGGAGTGTAGGAGGAGTGGGAGGAGGAGTGACTGTAGACGGAAGAGGAGGGGGAGGAGGGGGACTGAGTGTAGGAGGAGGAGTGACTGTAAATGGAGGAGGGGGAGGAGGGGGACTGAGTGTAGGAGGAGTAGTGACTGTAGACGGAGAAGGAGGGGGAGGAGGGGAGCTGAGTAGGAGGAGGAGGAGGAGTGACTAGACGGAGGAGGAGGAGTGAGACAGATATCTCTATCCAAGCCATTCTTTATCATCTCCAGCCTTGTACAGAAGGGGAAGCTAGTCTAAGGCACGTGTCAAACTCATTCCACAGAGGGCGAGTTTTTGCTCCTCACTTGACATTGATTGATGAATTAAGGTCACTAAATAGTAACGAACTCCCCTCACCTGGTTGTCTAGGTCTTAATTGAAAGGAAAAACAAAAAACCTGCAGACACTAGGCCATTCATGGAATGAGTTTGACACCCGTGGTCTAAGGAGAGCAGTGAGAGTAGAGAAATGTGGGCTTTCATTTATTTGTATTCCTTTGTGATATGCATTTATGACTGCTGTTGAGAGTCAAGTTTAGATAGCATGCAAATAAAGCACATTTGAGAGGCAAAAAGGAAGTGTGATAGCAAGAAAGAAAGGAGAGAGAGAGAGAAAGAAAGTGTGTCACGTCCAGGTCAAACCACTCAATGGGTTCCCCTCGGGGCATCCTCAAAATTTGCTACCATCCTTGCCTCACACTGAGCGCACGAGGCACGTGCGCACACACACAGAGAATATATGGTCTGTTTATGAGTGACATAGTGGAACACAGACTGAGGAATTCATATTCAGGGAGAGATGATGGTTTGGACTGAGTGTGTGGGGGTGGGGGCACACAACTATCCCCCCACTACAACAGTAACTCCCTCATGATGTCACAAATCTCCATTCCAACAACAATACACACCTCATGAATATTCCTGAGCAAAATACATTTGGGAGGTCACATGACCCAACCTAGTGACAGACTCAGTGAAAAGAGAGGGCCTTGGAATGTTGTTGCCTAGTAGGCCCCTTTCCTCTTGCTTCAATAAACTTAAGGTAGTGGTAGTGTGGTGTGTAGACTACTATCTATGGTTGGGATTCAAGGTGGTGGTTATTGATAACTGGCCATGCAATCACCAATGAATCGGTGCTCAGTTTATCACTTAATTGTTCAAGAACTGAGAGGGAATAAACCAATAGTAACACCGTGATGATGTCAGCCCGCAGCAAGTGTAATGGCTACCCACACAATTGGTTAACGAATTGGTTGATGAAATACAGACACAATCCTTCATCTTTCAGTAGCTTCAGCCCAACATCACACACACACACACACACACACACTTATCTCCAATAAGCTACCAAGGAAAGGGCTAGCCCATATTAATATACAGCGCATTCGGAAAGTATTCAAACCCCTTCCCTTTTTCTACATTTTGTTACTTTACAGCCTTATTCTAAAATGGATTAAATGAAAAAAAATGTCCTTATCAATCCACACACAATACCTCATAATGAGAAAACGAAAACAGGTTTTTGAAATGTTTGCAAATGTATTAAAAATAAAGAACAGAAATACCTTATTTACATAAGTTTTCCGACCCTTTGCTATGAGACTAGAAATTGAGCTGCATCCTGTTTCCATTAAATCATCCTTGAGATGTTTCTACAACTTGGTTGGAGTCCACCTGTGGTAAATTTAATGGATTGGACATGATTTGGAAAGGCACACACCGGTCTATATAAAAAGGTCCCACAGTTGACAGTGCATGTCAGAGCAAAAAACCAAGCCATGAGGTCAAATACATTTTCCGTAGAGCTACGAGACAGGATTCTGTCGAAGGACAGATCTGGGGAAGGGTACCAAAAGATTTCTGCGGCATTGAAGGTTCCCAAGAAAACAGTGGACTCCATCATTCTTAAACGGAAGAAATTTGGAACCACCAATACTCTTCCTAGAGCTGGCCGCCGAGCCAAACTGAGCAATCAGGGGAGAAGGGCCTTGGTCAGGGAGGTGACCAAGAACCGATGGTCACTCTGACAGAGCTCCAGAGTTCCTCTGCAGTGATGGGAGAACCTTCCAGAAGGACAACCATCTCTGCAGCACTCTACCATTCAGGCCTATATGTAAAAGGCACATCACAGCCCGCTTGGAGTTGATCAAAAAGCACCTAAAGATTCTCAGACAATGAGAAACAAGATTCTCTGGTCTAAAAAAAACAAGATTGAACTCTTTGGCCTGAATGCCAAGCGCCACGTCTGGAGGAAACGTGGCACCATCCCTATGGTGAAGCATGGTGGTAGCAGCATCATGCTGTGGTGATGTTTTTCAGCGGTAGGGACTGGGAGACTAGTCATGAATGAGGGAAAGATGAACGGAGCAAAGTACAGAGAGATCCTTCTCCCCCGATTGCTCAGTTTGGCCGGGCGGCCAGCTCTAGGAAGAGTCTTGGTGGTTCCAAATTTCTTCCACTTAAGAATTATGGTGGCCACTGTGTTCTTGGGGACCTTCAATGCTGCAGAAATGTGTTGGTACCCTTCCCCAGATCTGTACCTCGACACAATTCTGTCTCGGAGCTCTACGGTCAATTCCTTTGACCTCATGGCTTGGTTTTTGTTCTGACATGCACTGTCAACTGTGGGACCTTATGTAGACAGGTGTGTGCCTTTCCAAATCATTTCCAATCAATAGAATTTACCACAGGTGGACTCCAATCAAGTTTTTGAAACATCTCAAGGATGATAAATAGAAACAAGAGCTCAATTTTGAGTCTCATAGGAAAGGGTCTGAAAACGTATGTAAATAAGGTATCTGTTTTGTTTTAAATAAATTTGCTAAAATGTCTAAAAACCTGCTTCCACTTTGTCATTATGGGGTATTGTGTGTAGATTGAGTTTTTTTTATTTATCCATTTTAGAATAAGCCTGTAACGTAAAAAAAAGTGTTGAAGTGTTGTGGTTGCAAGTTCACCTGACTCATCTAAACCTCCTCTTTGGGGTGCTGCTATAGGCCAACAGCGCTGCTAAGTGCTAACAACGCTGCTAAGTGCTAACAACGCTGCTAAGAGCTAACAACGCTGCTAAGAGCTAACAACGCTGCTAAGTGCTAACAACGCTGCTAAGTTCTAACAGCGCTGCTAAATGTGCTGCTAAGTGCAAACAGTATTTGGATAATACATGTGCAATGCTTGATAATGTGTGTGATGTTAACAGAGAGGTACATTTTTTACCAATACTGTTGGATCGCTGCATTGCTTTGCTTTCCACATTGCCGGCTTGGTGATTCAAACCAACTACCCCCCAACCCGTATTGCTGGGAGCCAAATTCTTCACCCACAGTCTATTCTAGTAATTCACAAATACTGTAAGTAGTTGATGGTTAAATGCTTTGTCCGGCACACTGAGAAGATCCTACATAAGTCTAATTTCTAGCCAAACAGTTAAGAGAAATTAGGACTAATGTAGGATCTTCTCAGTGTGCCAGACAAAGCATTTAACTATCAAGTACTTAAAGTATTTGAGGATTACTAGAGTAGACTGTGGGTGAGGAATTTGGCTCCCAGCAATAAGGATTATTTTAATGAAGGACAGAAAATGACAATTACCAGAGCATAATGAACAACTGAGTGTGAACACTATTTACCATCTAAAATGCGAAGATGACAACATTTTGGCAATAACAAGGAAACCCAAAGTGCCAAAGGTTGGGCCTAAAGTAGTACAAAATGAGTGTGTGTCCCCACAGGTGTGGAAGGAAGCTAAAGTAATTCCACTGCCTAAAAATAGTAAAGCACACTTTGCTTGCTCTAACAGCCACCCAATCAGTTTGCTGCTTGTTCTTAGTAAACTGATGGAGAGGATCATGTTTGACCAAATACAATTCTATTTTTCAGAGTACAAATGAACTACAGACTTTCAGCATGCATATAATATAGAGAAGGGCACTCAACTTGTACTGTACTGACTCAAATGACAGATGATTGGTTAAAATAAATAGATAATAAGATGACAGTTGGAGCTGTATTGTTAGATTTCAGTGCAGCCTTTGATGTTATTGATCATTAATTGTTATCGTGTGGTTGGAGAGTTATTTATCCAATAGAACCCAGAGAGTGTTCTTAAATGGAAGTTTCTCTAACATCCGATGTGACCGACCTGCTCAAATCGGTCTAATGTAGCAAAATGTTTAAGTGTTTTTTACATTGGATAAAAGTAGAGACTCAGAGCTACAAAATGGTATTGCATACACTACAGTTAAGGAACAATGGGAAAATAATTCTGCTAGGAAAGTTGATAAACTTGTAAACTCACTTTTGAGAAAATGGTCGTTGAATGTTTTTGGTACTACTACTGGAGAGCCCTTCTTTGTCTACACTCATTCAGCATCGTTCACACCCTCTTAAGCTTTAGCCCCACCCATCTCTTTAAGGTTCTGTAGTAACAACGTTCTGTAGTAACAACAGCAGTCAAGCACCCAAGCTAACTAGCTACTTCCAGACACAAATGAGAGAACAGCTCACTGAACATTACTCGCCCTATCAGAGCTGGTTAGGCTGTTATGTTATTCAGAGTGTTGGTGACAGAACTGTGCTGTCAGATTGTCCGTTAGTAAATTCAGAGCGTTTCGCTCTCGGAGCGTTCAGTGCGCTTTGGCCGATGAGTAGGGTTGATCCGAACGTTCTGACCTCACAACGGCTGGTTAGGCTATTTTTATGTTATCCAGAGCTTTGGTGACTGTAACTATGCTGCTGGCAACAATTAAATTACACTTTTTTGCAGATGTTTACTGACACTGGCCATATTCATCAGTTGTTCTGTGCTCTGGCACACTCAGACGAGAGTGAAATCGGAGTAGATGACCAGACTGAATTTACAAACGCATCCGAAATGGTTAACAATGAACCATAATCCCAACTCATGATGTTACTACCCTGCATGAATCTGCAGGTAGCTAACCAACCAGGTTCAATGTTAGCTAGCTAACAGTCTATAGCTAGCCAAGCAAATGACTCTGAGATACGAATAATAAGATCATACACGTAATGTTAGCTAGCGAGCCAGCCAGCTAACGTTAGCTAGCTAACAGTACACTTTAATTTGAAATGAAACCACTTTCTGTCAAAATGTGAAATATGTATTATCTGAAAATGTATCTAGCTAGACTATCATTCATGGGTGGATGTGACTCCTGTCGGATGCCATGGTTGACCTTAGTTTGAAGATGTAATCCGGAGACAGGTGCTTTCTCCATCTCCTTAGCTATCATTCTCAAATTTCACTGATTTCAAAACTCGGTCCTCCAGAAAGTGGAGAGCAACACTTAGGCAGTTTTACTACAGGATACATATAAAAAAAAATGTTAAAGCTGCGTTAGACAGGATTACCTAAACATACTGACCAGCTCAAATAGACAGAAGCGTGCTATATGGCAGACCAATCCAAACTCATCTCTCGGCATGTCCAGCCCACTCATTATCTCAGCCAATCATGGCTAGCGGGAAGGTTGCTGTCTTTTACTATGGCTAAACCAACTAGGCTCGTAATTTAACAATTTGTATTTACAGATGGCAAATAAGGTTATTAAGGCAGATGAAAGTTCACATGTTCGAGAAGGCATTTCTGCCAAAAAACACATTTTGATTAAAAAAGGTTTATGTTCAAATGGCTCTCCTGTGAAGTAGTGACCCACGACATACGCCTAGTTTCCTGAAGTGGGTCACATATGTACAGTGCGGTGTCCCTCAGGCCGTTACTCTTCGCTATTTGATTTGCTACTGGTCTTACACAAAGGCAGAATGACTATGTATGTGGATCAATCCACATTCTACATGCCAGCACCCAAAAGCCAGTGAGCTCACTGAAATTCTAAATAAGGAGTTACAGTCAGTATTCAATGGGGTGATTAATAATAAACTGGTATTAAATACATCTAAAACTAAATGCTTTGTATTTGGTTCAAAACATTCGCTAATACCTAAACCTCAACTGGAGTTGTACATAAATGGTGTGACCATTGATAAAGTTGAGGAAGCTAAACTTCTAGGTATAACATTGGATGGTCATTTACCATGGTCAAGTAATAATGACAAAGTTGTGGTGAAGATGGGGAGAGGTATGCATGTTACATAAAAAGATGTTCTGCATTTTTGACACAAAAATCAACTGTACTAGTTGTTCAGGCTCTGGTCTTGTCCCATCTTGATTAATGTCTGGTAATATGGTCAAAACATTCTAGATTGTCTACATAATCAAATAACATTCAGCTTAAACAGTTATCTTGTTAGTCATTGCATTTCAAATGTGTGTGACTGTCCTTGTCTATCAGTGTTTTGTTACTTGTCATGTTTTGTGTTTTTTGTGGCCCCCAGAAAAAGTAGCTGCTGCTTCTGTAAAAGTTAATGGGGATCCAGATAAACACATCTTTCAAGTATTACAGTCAAACAATGTAAAATGGTTCCTAATTATTTGAGAGGTGGGGAAAAAACATAAATTTGAGGTTAGAGAATCGACAGGCTACATAATGGAAGACGATGAACCTGCCATCCGTGCATCAGGCTAGAACAGCATCATGGGCCTGGGTTGGAAGTCTACAATGAACATTTGGCTACATTGATATTTGTAAATCTGCCTTTTGTCAACGAGGTGATGCTTAATGAAAACATTGTAACAAATTGCTGATAGCCCACTTAAAAGTCATATTAGAAAATATACTGAACAAAAATATAAAAAACAGCGTTCAACGATTTCAAATACTATGCTGAGTTACAGTTCACATAAGGAAATCAGTCAATAGAAATAAATGGTCTGCGGTTGTGAGGCCGGTTGGACATACTGACAAATTCTTTAAAACGATGTTGGAGGTGGCTTATGGTAGACAAATTAACATTACATTCTCTGGCAACAGCTCTGGTGGACATTCCTGCAGTCAGCAAGCCAACTGCACGCTCCCTCAAAACTTGAGACATCTGTGGCATTGTGTTGTGTGACAAAACAGCACATTTTGGAGTGGCCTTTTATTGTCCCCAGCACAAGGTGCACCTGCGTATTTATCATGCTGTTTAATCGGCTTCTTGATGTGCCACACCTGTTAGATGGATGGATTATCTTGACAAAGGATAAAATGATCATTTACAGGGATGTAAAAAATGTGTGCACAAAATTTGAGAGAAAAATAAGCTTTTTGTGCATATGGTACATTTCTGGAATATTTTATTTAACATCATGGGACCAGCACTTTACATATTGCGTTTATATTTTTGTTCAGTGTATGATAAAACAATCAAAACTATAAGGAATTTAGTCTACGGGTAGAGTACACGTTAGAGAGCTAACCTCCACTAGCTGTAGCCAATATATCTATCAGAACATTTAACTATAAAATAACAATTGTATATATGTTGTATGTTTTATTAAGACAAATGTATTGTGTGATATTCATATCACCCTATAGCCACTGCCACCCCACCCATCTCTCGTAGTATGACGCTATCAATACACTGCCTGGAATAACGGGGGGGTTCATTCACATCACGGAATAAATCAAGAGGCAAACGGTCGCAAAAATGAATGATCGAATCCGATGCGTTTATTTGTTTTCAATGTAAAAAATAAAAAATAAACAGACGTTAATTGCTTCCATTGGTAAAATGATGGTGCACCATGCAAGAGAGCCACTGCCACCCCACCCATCTCTCGTAGTATGACGCTATCAATACACTGCCTGGAATAACCGGGGGGTTCATTCACATCACGGAATAAGTGAAGAGGCAAACGGTCGCAAAAATGAATGATCGAATCCGATGCGTTTATTTGTTTTCAATGTAAAAAATTAAAAATAAACAGACGTTAATTGCTTCCATTGGTAAAATGATGGTGCACCATGCAAGAGAGGGGAAACACCGCAGGTTCTCTACATCCATCGCAGCCTCCCGTCGAGAAGCGAGCGTAGGTTACCCGCACATATTTGCCGTGCGCTGGCAGCATATTCCGTTACATTTTGCACTTACCTGCAACTTGCATGTCCGTCTAGGAAAATTTGGGAGGACAATGTCGAACTCCACGATGAAAATCCAGTGTTTTACTGACGTTTTTTCTGTCCTTTTCCACGATTGATGATCTCGTTTTTCTCAGCGCCTATCCGTTATAATCCACCCCACACAAAGAGCAGAAAATGGCTGCAAGTGCATTTCCTTAAAGAGACAGTTACTCACACACAGGCAGGAGGATGGAACTGTGCTGCTGATTTTAGCCAATGTTGTTGCACAGACCAACACTACCTTGCGATGAGGCTTTTGTATCGTCAAAATAAAACAATGTATTTGCCATGTCGCCTATCTATTCCCCTTGAAATTATATCATAGCCATTAGGACAACATTGGGACGTGCTTCACATTCTTCCCAATTTCCATTTGATTGGATATTGCAGGATATTACTTACTTACCATGCACAGCACAGGCACCGTAATGACCCGGCTTCCAGGACAGATGGTGTCAAACTGAACGTTGATCACATCAACTGCACAGGATACAGCGTCCAGTCCTTGACATAACTGTATAGGCCTAGTATGCCATCTTATAGGCATAGGTGTTTTTAGAAGAAAACTAAATATTATTAGTTTTAGAGATGTAATAGAATAGGCCTAAAACTGCATACTACCCTACTGTATGAAGTTATTTATATCTATCTATTCCTGTATATGCCATCTATCTATATTTTTCTATTATATTAATCACATATATCCATACTCCCACAGAGATCGTATATGTAATTCTATGTATACTTTCTGCCTGACAGGGTATTACTATGCCAGTACTTGTACACAGTCAGACCTCGTTGTCACAGCAACCAGAGCAGGCATGTAAGGCTGTCTGGAACCCCCAGACTCAGTTTATACTTTATCAGGGCAGTGTGCATGTGTGTCTGTGTGAGAACACTGGATACATTAAAACCACCTACAGTTAGACTACTACAGTTACTGTATAGACAAGTAAACTGTAATGAGTATTATGCATTGTGGTTATTTGGTATTAGGACTGCAGTAGCCTGCTATACAGAGATCCTAGTACATAAGAAAGTCTGTAGAGAGGTGATGGGAATAGCCTGCATTATGACATCATGGGTAAATGGGTTGTGGGTGCCCTCTGATGGATAGTCAGACTTTGAGCGACAGACAGTGAAATCAAACAAAAGTAAGCTTATGAAACAACTAATTAACACAATGGACAGAAAAAATGTATCAAGACACAATAGAAGTAGATTTCTACATTTTATTAAAAAGATGATTTAATACAAAATAAATAGAAACTTTAAGGAAATTAATAAATAACATAAACACAGCTAGCTAAGTATACTTCGTACAGTATCTTCAGTTTGGTTGAGCAAAATTATTCTGGCATGATTTACCCCAGATAGCTGGTTAGCACACAAGGATTGATAGAATAGCTTGTTTGTTCAGGCTCAGAGGTCTGAGAGCGAGGCCAGCTCGTGCAGCAGGAGAGCAAAGGATGGACGGTCGTCTGGTTTCTACACAGGAAGAGACAGATCAATCACAATACATTATGCTTAAAACACATGCTACTCTAAGAGCATAGGTGAACTAACCTACCAAGCTGAATCAGTAAGGTACAGGTGAACCAACCTACCAAGCTGAATCAGTAAGGTACAGGTGAACCAACCTACCAAGTTGAATCAGTAAGGTACAGGTGAACCAACCTACCAAGCTGAATCAGTAAGGTACAGGTGAACCAACCTACCAAGCTGAATCAGTAAGGTACAGGTGAACCGACCTACCAAGCTGAGTCAGTAAGGTACAGGTGAACCAACCTACCAAGCTGAATCAGTAAGGTACAGGTGAACCAACCTACCAAGCTGAATCAGTAAGGTATAGGTGAACCAACCTACCAAGCTGAATCAGTAAGGTATAGGTGAACCAACCTACCAAGCTGAGTCAGTAAGGTAAAGGTGAACCAACCTACCAAGCTGACTCACTAAGGTAAAGGTGAACCAACCTACCAAGCTGAATCACTAAGGTAAAGGTGAGTCTGTCTACTGCAACATTTCTACTGCAACTCATCTTCAACCCACGCACCCACCCAACTCAACCCACCCACCCACCCACACCCACCCAACTACACCCACCCACCCAACTACACCCACCCACACCCACCCAACTACACCCACCCACACCCACCCAACTACACCCACCCACCCAACTACACCCACCCACCCAAATACACCCACCCACCCACCCAAATACACCCACCCAACTACACCCACCCACCCAACTACACCCACCCACACCCACCCAACTACACCCACCCACCCAAATACACCCACCCAACTCCACCAACCCACCCATCCAACTACACCCACCAAACTACACCCACCCAACTACACCCACCCAACTACACCAACCCAACTACACCCACCCAACTACACCCACCCATACACACCCAACTACACCCACCCACACACACCCAACTACACCAACACACACCCACCCACCCACACTACAACCACCAGAAAATACCCACCCACCTAACTACATCCACCCACACTACACCCACCCACACTACACCCACACTACACACACCCACCCACCCACCCAGCAACCACACCCACCCACTCTACACCCCCCACACACACACACCCAACTACACCAACCCACCTACACTACACCCACCCGCACTACACTATCAGTACAGGTGAGTCAGTAAACTACAGGTGTGAAACAGGTAGATCTACACCCACCTCCTTCCAGCACCACTCCATGAGGAGGTGCACAGCCTCTGGGGCCTGTCTGGGTTTCAGCAGCCTCAGGCCTGCATTCAGGGCCTCCACCACCTCAAGATTAGACCGGTTGTCATAGGGCAGACGGCCCTCCGTATACACCTCCCACATCAACACACCTGGAGGAGAGGAGTGGCGAGAAAGGGAGTAGAGAGGAGTGGGGAGAAGGGGAGGGCAGGAGGAGAGGAGTGGGGAGGGGAGGAGGAAAGGATGAATAAACCTACCAAAGGACCAGACGGTCTCAGAGAGGATGAATAAACCTACCAAAGGACCAGACGGTCTCAGAGAGGATGAATAAACCTACCAAAGAACCAGACGGTCTCAGAGAGGATGAATAAACCTACCAAAGGACCAGACGGTCTCAGAGAGGATGAATAAACCTACCAAAGGACCAGACGGTCTCAGAGAGGATGAATAAACCCACCAAAGGACCAGACGGTCTCAGAGAGGATGAATAAACCTACCAAAGGACCAGACGTCAGACTTGCTGCTGAACTTGCAGTACTTGATGACCTCAGGAGAAGACCACTTGATGGGGAACTTAGAGCCCTGAGAGCTGGTGTACTGGTCATCTAGAACAAACCTGGTAGGACAGGAAAGGAGAGGACACACACGGTTATCTGTGTGTAGCTTCCATGTATAGATGCACTTAGCCCCCTACTGAGTCTGACCGTTTAATGCACAGGTGGTAGTTCCCCTGTTACCTTAGGGCGGGTCACTGGTTCAAGTCTTCAACTGCTCTTCACCCTGAATCACCATATATTCTGGCCTTTATTGAAAACACACAACCTCAATGAGCATAAACCTGTCTGTCACAAACTCACCTGGTCATTCCAAAATCAGACACCTTCACCACGTTGTTGTAGGAGACCAGACAGTTTCTGGCTGCCTGTGAGGGTTGGGTTCAGAACACACACTTATGATGTGCAGTAGTTTGTCCATCTTATTTACTATACACTCCATTATCACTGAAAATACATATAGGCCTTAACCAAGTATAGATGTCTGACAGTTCCTTGATGCTATGGCCAGTGAGGTAAACCAACCCTTTCTAAGTTGTTCTGTGTTTTGTTTATATACATTAATTAACATTTTCTCTGTAAAGTGGGTTGAGACTTGTAAAATGTGCTTAAAATAAATTGTGACTTGACTGAACAAGCTCACACACAAGCAAGAACGTACGCACGCACGCACACACACGTACACAAACATACATGTTCAGGTCTGAAAGTGTCTGGGTGGGTTACCAGGTCTCTGTGGATGAAGTTGTTGCTCTCCAGGTATGCCATCCCTTCACTGACATCCAGACACATGCCCAGTAGGCTGTCCTGGGACATACGCCCTCTCCTGGCTCGGAGGTAGTCTGACAGGCAGCCCTGTTCCATCAACTCAAACACCAGACACATGGGAGAATGCTGGGTACACACACCATACAGCTGCACCAGCTTACAGTGGGACAGCATCCTGCAACACGGACACACAGAGGCACACGTATGCACACACACACACACACGGGTACAAGTATACACACACACACAACAGACACATGATCTGATTAAATGTAGTTAATTACATAGTATGGGTCCAGGGTGTCATTTAAGACACAGCCCTGCATTTGACGTGAGTAGACTCTGGTTATATTAACCAATAGGGTGTCTTCTAAGATGTCCCCCCTCCACTATAAAGTCCACTCACGTCATGACCCTGGCCTCTTCTTTGAAGTCCTCCTCAGACATGGCTCCCTCCCTGACCATTTTCACAGCTACGCTGCGCTCTCTCCACCGCCCCTGGAGTACCAGGCCAAACTGACCGCTGCCCACTTCCTCACCTAGGGTCAGCTCTGCCGGGTCCACCTCCCACTGACCTGGACAGTGGGAGTAGGGAGAGGGAAGGGGAGAGAGAGGGAGGGGGTAGGGAGAGGGAGGGGGAGAGAGAGGGAGGGGCGAGGGGGAGAGAGAGGGCGGAGGGAGGGAGGGGCGAGGGGAGAGGGAGGAGGGAGAGAGGGGGAAAGGGAGAGAGCGTGCATAGGTAGTAATGACATACTAATGCAATTATTGGAAAACATCTTTATTACACAGTAACTTATCTATAACATATAAGCGTCTGGTGTGTTCTCTGCTTTGTGTTTAATCTTTAGAACTGTCATGTAATTCAGGGTTAGGTAACTTCCATAGAGATAGTTAGAGGACTCATCTGCCCATGTTGTAACAGACACTATAATGGCACAGATGCAAAAATGAGTCCTCTAACTATCTCCATGATACCTTCCATAATCAATAACCAAACAAAATGGCTGCTGGCTGCCTGGAGGCAGGAGCAGCAGGTCGATCTCTGACCTTCTGAGAGTTCCGCAGGACTCTGAGAGCTCTCTCTACCCTGAGAGACAGGATGCCTCAGTCGTGTGATCAGACCTGCAGAGACAGAGAATACACACACACACACACACACACACACACACACACACACACACACACACACACACACACACACACACACACACACACAAACACAAACACCAACAGGTTGAATGTCAAGATGAAACAATAAAATTATATTTGCATATACTGGGAGATAGATAATATAGAGGCTTTAGGCTATTCTGCCTCAACAATAGAACACATTAACTTTTATTTTACAGGCAGTTTCCTCTGTTGAATGTTGATGCAAGTAAACGATTTCACGCTATACTAAGGGAAGAACTTCGGGACCATAGAATGTATAGAACCATTTCATACTACATTAACGCTCCTTTCCCATCTCCCTCTCTACTGTGGGAGATCCACGTGTGCTGGTGAAACCTTACATGACCCCTGAAGATGCCTTCATCTCAACGGACTAACAAACACAGTTTTGTGGTGCGTATCCAAATAGGTCACACTGGCCTGGCTGTAAACAGGTGTATTAGGTAGCTCAGGTGAGCCACTGATAATGTAATTACCTGCAGCGTTGTGTTGGTGGTACTGGATGAGCTCAGGAATGGTGCTGAACAGGTATTTCTCTGCCAGGTAAAACTTGGACGTCTCCTCTGCCTCTGACTGTCTGATCTGGTAGTGCTTCACCCGCGGGTTCTTCTGCCCGTTGGATCTGAATGTGGTTCATCATCATGTAACTATGTCATATCAAAATCTTTAAAGGTGCAATATGCAGTTCAAACAATAACAAAGCAAACAACCCGCCACTGTTTTTGTAAAAAGCTGAGGGATGGGGCTGGAGACATGTAACCACTTTCAAGTTCATAGACAGAGCTAGGGATGTCCCAATACCAATCGCTGATTGCCCCTTTAACTGACTGTCATTGAAGCTGAGTGACATGGCTGAAACAGGCAGTAGTTACCCTGGGGCTTTAGTGAAGACAGACACAGTGTAGACGCCTGCATGCCTGGAGTCTCGCACCATAAAGGCTCCTTCCTTACCCTGCACAAACAAACACAACAATACATTTCAGTAGGATAAGTCATAATTGTATCTGTTGAGTCCATTAGGTTGAATATGTTGTATGTTATATCATACTTGAGTGACGTGGATATTGCCTTTATCAATCTCTACTTGGGAATATTATTGGAATAAGGCTTGACATGATAACACAGTGAGACTCCCCAAATGACGGGAGCTTGAAATGCACAGCACCCATTCTACCCTCCCACCATCAAACTACACAGCGCTCCCCTCCCACTGTCACACTACACAACCCTCCCACTGTCACACTACACAAACCTCCGACTGTCACACTACACAACCCTCCCACTGTCACACAACCTTTCCCTCCCACTGTCACACTACACAACCCTCCACTCCCACTGTCACACTACCTAACCATCCACCATCACACTACACAACCCTCCCACCGTCACACTACACAAACCTCCGACTGTCACACTACACAACCCTCCCACTGTCACACAACCCTTCCCTCCCACTGTCACACTACACAACCATCCACTCCCACTGTCACACTACACAACCCTCCCACTGTCACACTATACAACCCTTCCACTGTCACACTACACAACCCTCCCACTGTCACACTACACAACCCTCCCACTGTCACACTACACAGCCCTCTCCCCATCACACTACACAACCCTCCCACTGTCACACTACACAACCCTCCCACTGTCACACTACACAACCCTCCCACTGTCACACTACACAACCCTCCCACTGTCACACTACACAACCCTCCCACTGTCACACTACACAGCTCTCTCCCCATCACACTACACAACCCTCCCACCGACACACTACACAACCCTCCCACTGTCACACTACACAACCCTCCCACTGTCACACTACACAGCCCTCTCCCCATCACACTACACAACCCTCCCACCGTCACACCACACAACCATCCATCACACTACACAACCCTTCCACCATCACACTACACAACCCTTCCACCGTCACACTACACAACCATCCCACCATCACACTACACAGCCCTCTCCCATCACTCTACACAACCCTCCCACCGTCACACTACACAACCCTCCCACTGTCACACTACACAACCCTCCCACTGTCACACTACACAACCCTCTCCCCATCACACTACACAACCCTCCCACCGCCACACTACACAACCCTCCCACTGTCACACTACACAACCCTCCCACTGTCACACTACACAACCATCCCAATCACACACTACACAGCCCTCTCCCATCACACTACACAACCCTCCCACTGTCACACTACACAACCCTCCCACTGTCACACTACACAACCCTCCCACTGTCACACTACACAACCCTCCCACTGTCACACTACACAGCTCTCTCCCCATCACACTACACAACCCTCCCAACGTCACACTACACAACCCTCCCACTGTCACACTACACAACCCTCCCACTGTCACACTACACAGCCCTCTCCCCATCACACTACACAACCCTCCCACCGTCACACTACACAACCATCCATCACACTACACAACCCTTCCACCGTCACACTACACAACCATCCCACCATCACACTACACAGCCCTCTCCCATCACTCTACACAACCCTCCCACCGTCACACTACACAACCCTCCCACTGTCACACTACACAACCCTCCCACTGTCACACTACACAACCCTCCCACTGTCACACTACACAACCCTCTCCCCATCACACTACACAACCCTCCCACCGTCACACTACACAACCCTCCCACTGTCACACTACACAACCCTCCCACTGTCACACTACACAACCATCCCACCGTCACACTACACAGCCCTCTCCCATCACACTACACAACCCTCCCACTGTCACACTACACAGCCCTCTCCCCATCACACTACACAACCCTCCCACCGTCACACTACACAAACCTCTCCCCATCACACTACACAACCCTCCCACCGTCACACTACACAACCCTCCCACTGTCACACTACACAACCCTCCCACTGTCACACTACACAACCATCCCACCGTCACACTACACAGCCCTCTCCCATCACACTACACAACCCTCCCACTGTCACACTACACAACCCTCCCACTGTCACACTACACAACCCTCCCACTGTCACACTACACAACCCTCCCACCGTCACACTACACAACCCTCCCACTGTCACGCTACACAACCCTCCCACTGTCACACTACACAACCCTCCCACCGTCACCATGCACCATGTCTCATCTGTATGTAAAATCCAGAATGACATATTTACAACAGGAAATCCTGGACCTGAGTAAACTGCACCGCAGTTTCAAATGTCATGGTTCACTCTGTGTGTGTGTGTGTGTGTGTGTGTGTGTGTGTGTGTGTGTGTGTGTGTGTGTGTGTGTGTGTGTGTGTGTGTGTGTGTGTGTGTGTGTGTGTGTGTGTGTGTGTGTGTGTGTGTGTGTGTGTACGTGTGTGTGTGTGTGTGCAGCATGCATCTTGCAAAATGCAGCTTTTGCATCCGTGCTGCTGGATGCAAAAGATTTTCAGGATAAATTCAAAACATGAACATCTCATTTTCAAACGTGATCAATAAAAAAAAACATTATTTTCACATATATCTATTGTTAAGGTATAACAAAAACATGCTTTCTCTCTAGTTTCAGTTTTGTCTGGTTGTAATTCTGATAATCTTGCTTTTGATGGAATCAAGCCCAACATGTCTTTCCTCTCGCTTCTGTAGTACAGTTTAATAGTACAGTTTAATAGTACAGTTTAATAGTACAGTTTAATACCAAGCTGAAGATGGTCGGCGGTGTTTTACCTCTGTCATCAGCAGATCCTCAGCTCTCCCTCTCGTTATCTCTTTGTTGTACCATCTGAAAAAAACAAATGTAAATTAGAAACAACAAAGTCAACCAATCAGATGTCTGAAATAAAAGGCTGAACAGGGTACAATTGTTATTTTATACTTTAGAAATAGTCAGGAAAATTGTTTTTGATATAAATCAGACTCACTCAAATCTGTTGAAGTTGTTGCAGGATTTCTCCGCTATATACATGCAAGGTACAAAACCTGAGTTTCTATTGAAGGAAAGGACAAAATGGGATGAATACTGTAGCTGTGTACCACTATAAAGCCGATAATATATATTACAGATAGGATCACAGTGTTGTCATAAGGTTATCATGGAGTTGTCATGGGGTTGTCACAAAGTCGTCATAGGGTTGACATAGGGTTGACATAGCATTGTCATATGGTTATCATGCTGTCTCTCCTTACCCTCTGTGGTCCTGTACGGTCCACCAGTTATGGTGGGAACTGTCAGTCAGGATGTACTCTTGGTCTTTGTGAAGGGGCAGGTCTGTGTCTTCATGGGGACTGTAGTTTTGTAACGCTACCACCACCCTCTGGCCCGGGTCAGAGAGCCGCCGCTAGTGGCAAGATGTAAGGGAAACACTGATCATTAGCATTAATATGACTCAGCAACATACTGTACATTTACAGGCACAGTGAAGTAAATAGAGGCGACTTCATGCATATTTACCTGTGGGTCCGGGGTTGGAGGGAGAGGCTTCTTGGACGCTACAGAAGAGCATTTCGTGGTTAATTCTTAAAAGTTCTAGGCTTCTGACAGTGGTGGAAAAAGTACTCAATTGTCAGTAAAGATACCTTAATAGAAAATGACTCAAGTAAAAGTTCAAGTCACCCAGTAAAAGTCTAAAAGTATTTGGTTTTAAATATACTTAAGTATCAAAAGTAAAAGCATAAACCATTTAAAAATAATTATATTAAGCAAACCAGACGGCATAGTTTTATTACATTTGTTTTATTGATGGATAACCAGGGGCACACTCCAACACTCAGACATAAGTGAGTCAACCAGATCAGAGGCAGTAGGGATGACCAGGGATGTTCTCTTGTGTGTGAATTGGACCATTTTCCTGTCAAAATGTAACGAGTACTTTCGGGTGTCAGGGAAAATGTAAGGAAAAAAAAGTACATAATTTTCTTTAGGAATGTAGTGAAGTAAAAGTAAAACTTGGCAAAAAATATAGATAGTAAAGTACAGATACCCTAAAAAACTACTTAAATATTTTTACTCATGTTCTTTACACCACTGGGTTCTAAGCTGACATATGGAATTGTTTTAAAAAGGTGATACCATGGATCATTTAGCTATTTGATTTAGAATTGTTGGACACCTTTAGGTATCAAAAAAATATATATATGTGATAAAATATAGAATTTGGCCTTTACTACTATAGTCTATATAGAAACACATTGAATAACACATTCATTAATGGCAAAAAAGAGGAATAAGGAATGAGGTTTGTAATGACGTTGCCCTGTTGGGTGAGATTTATGACACCCCCATAAATACCTTCCTCCTTTTCTCTCCACTCTACAGAATGGACTCTTGGAAGCCCTTTGTTAACATAGAGAGAGTATGGTAACATCAAAATGTTGGTGAATGGAACAATATTTCCCTTTCTCAACCAGTTGAAAGTGTCCTTTGCTACTTAAAGAATATGATTTCACATCAGTTGGTGTCTGGGACATTATATCTGATGATTGGATGACATAAATTGTATCTTGGAAAGTATACACATTCTAGTTATCAGATTCACATGGAATTGTTGTGCAACTGAAATGTTTAAATATGAAACTATTTGTGAAAAGATAAGATGTAATTTTAGCTTCTAAATGAGAGAATTGTTTTCATAAGTAAACTATGCTCACTCAGTGGCCACGCCCAAGTGAACAGACATTGGTTGAGAACTATGAAACACGCCCTTCTCTCCCCAGTACAAAAGCCTGTTGACGGAAGTCAACCTTAGTTCCCGATGACATGAGGACTGATGTTCATAAGTTCAAAAGGGCTAATTTCAACTACAACCTAACGAAATTAACATTTAGTTCCAGAAATGTTAGGACTTCTGTCCTAACATTTAAAATGGCAAATTTCAACGTGGAGGTGACGATCACCACGCTGGAATGGAGAATTTCGACCAGACCAGCCAGAATACAGCGCGAGCTGATTATTGCAACTTGGTATGAACTTTGAACGATGACTCACTAAAGAAGAAGTGATACCTCCTAGACGTCGAGTTATCAGCTGCAGCTGTGAACGTGCGTGGCCTAGGAAAGGACAGACAATCTCCGAAGAACGACAGGATACTTTAACGTATCCGGTCTACAACACTATGACCAGAAAGATTCTTCAAAGGACAATGGCAATCTCTGCTGGGTAAACCAGTCTTCCATCTTCGACCCATCTATTGAAGCGCAGCTCAGAGTAAATATATACGTCTTGCATTTTCCTTTTCTAAATGGGCGGTTATTAGAATGCATAAAATTCAGTATTTACGGTAGCATAGCTTCTCAAGGTCTGATAGAGACCCAAACTCTTTGTCCCTCAGTCTTCCCGCTCTTTCATTCAAACCCAACCCAGCCGTCATATCGGGTTAGCCCACTAGGGGCTTTTCATGACATGATTTGTAATCGATGTGTGACCTATCCTGTGTATATATATGTAATTCTGTGTGATTCTTTAGGTATTTAGCAAATAATAATTAAGCCAATTTGTGTATTGCTGATTCAACTTATTAGCTAGGGTTCATACAGATAAGCAAGTACTTACAACAATCAGAATTAGACCGATCGTTGCTAATGATATAAACGATCTTCAGATCTTTAAGAGAGTGGATTTGGGAGAAAACCACTCTATATAAATGAATGCTTCTGTGGTGCCCCAGGTTATTAATGGTTAAATTGTTGCATGGTTTAATTAAATCACGTAATCAATTAAACATTATGGAAATCGATTTGATGAAATAGCATGTCAAAATGTAATCAGTCAAGACACAACAGGTTTTAAAGTGTCTGTCCTAAATCTAGGAGATAAAAGAAAGCTCAGGAAATACAATACAGCACCAGTCACCTGGAAAGTACCAGATTCTTCAGTTTCTCAACCAGCTTCATGAGGTAGTCACCTGGAATGCATTTCATTCCAGGTGCCTTATAAAAATTAAATTGTCAAATTTCTTTCCTTCTTAACGCGTTTGAGCCAATCAGTTGTGTTGTGACAAGGTAGCAGTGTTATACAGAAGTTAGCCCTATTTGGTTAAAGACCAAGTCCATATTATGGCAAGAACAGCTCAAATAAGAAAAGAGAAAGGACAGTTCATCATTACTTTAAAGGTTCAGTCAACGCGGAAGATTTCCCAAAAACCATCAAGCGCTGTGATGAAACGGGCTCTCATGAGGACTGCCACAGGAAAGGAAGACCCAGAGTTACCTCTGCTGCAGAGGATAAGTTCATTAGTTACCAGCCTCAGAAATTGCAGGAGTAGGAGTAGTGATGGTGTGGGGGTGTTTTGCTGGTGACACTGTCTGTGATTTATTTAGAATTCAAGGCACACTTAACCAGCATGGCTACCACAGCATTCTGCAGCAATACGCCATGCCATTTGGTTTGTGCTTAGTGGGACTTTTTTCAACAGGACAATTACCCAACAGACCTCCAGGCTGTGTAAGGGCTATTTGACCAAGAAGGAAAGTGATGGAGTGCTGTATCAGATGACCTGGCCTCCACAATTTCCCGACCTCAACCCAATTGAGGTGGTTTGGGATGAGTTGGACCGCAGAGTGAAGGAAAAGCAGCCAAAAAGTGCTCAGCATATGTGGAAACTCTTTCAAGACTTTTGGAAAAGCATTCCAAGTGAAGCTGGTTGAGAGAATGCCAAGAGTGTACAAAGCTGTCATCAAGGCAAAGGGTGGCTACTTTGAAGAATCTCAAATATATTTTGATTTGTTTAACACTTTTTTGGTTACTACTGATTTCATATGTGTTATTCAATAGTTTGTATGTTTCACTTTTATTCTACAATGTAGAAAATAGTAAACTAAAGAAAACCCTTTGAATGAGTAGGTGTGTCCAAACGTTTGACTGGTAGTGTATATATTTTTTACACATATTTAACCCCTTAAAACTACCTTCATACTTTCATTCATTTGTATGGGTTACCTTTAGACGAGGCCTGAGTCTCCCTTTTCTATAGAGTGGTCCTATTAGTTTTTAGGCTAAACCCTTTGAATGCTGCAGACGTTATCGTGAGAAGACCGATTTTTGGGTCTGACAAACAGCGCTGTAGCTCTGCCACTTTCCACCGCAGATGCGGAAGGGCGACATAGGCGGATATCTCTAGTTTAAACTGACGGATTTTGATGGGGATTTTTTTATGTTACTTAGATTGACGCGCCAGTGCGTCAGTGATATCATTATATACGTTTTAAAGGGATTATAAATGGTTTGTATGTAAGACATAACAAGAATCATCATCATAAGCATAATCATATAATAATGAATATTATGGACATTGTGTGTGGGAAATGTGTTCTTCAAATTAAATATTATTATTATACTGTGGTGTGGTACCTGTACCGTATCCCATAGGGTCGTACTCCTGACACCCCGTAGCCATCTTCTCTGTCTGGTAGCAGCACCTCCACCTCCCCTCCATCCAGAAGTTAGGGTGATACTTCAGGAGTAATGCGTTGCACTTGGTCTCTTCATGGCATATAAGAGAAATGAAATACAGCGTAAGACATGTAGGCTCAAATGTGTCATAGAGTTTATAACATAATGTTGATATAATTCTCTTAATATTATGTGTTGATGATTTTGGTATCTTATGGTATATATGTTATGATATACATGTTATGAGAAAACTCAGCTCTGAGAGACTCTATGTAGTATTTGTATTATGGGTTGAACGTTAAACGTGTTGTCTTCCACATCTGCTGCTCACCTTCCTTCAGAGCTCGGACCCATCTCTGACGACAGTCGTTGTCCGGGGCGAAGATGTATAGGTAGCAGTTGTCGTGGACAACCTGTTGAGACATTTATGCATATTTGAAAAACTGTGTCATGGCTTATAAATGAAAGTCATTGTAAAGTGTTGCCTTTGGTCAGTAATTATCATTCCAGTAATTATCATTCCAGTAACTAGCATTACAGCAATTAGCTTTCCAGTCATTAGCATTTCAGTTATTAGCATTCCAGTAATTAGCATTCCAGTCATTAGCATTCCAGTCATTAGCTTTCCAGTCATTAGCATTCCAGTCATTAGCATTCCAGTAATAAGAATTCCACACATTAGCATTCCAGTAATTAGCATTACAGTCATTGTCATTCCCGTCATTAACATTGTAGTCATTAGCATTCCAGTAATTAGCATTACAGTAATTCCTCCATTAGAAAGGTGCAGTAGAAGAGTTGAAGTTGAGTTGTGTTATGTGGTCTTACCTGGAAGGGGTACTTGTTGCTGCAGGGAATTGGGACTTCACTGCACACTATCTCCACACACTTGATCCTGGAGAGCTCAATGCAGCCTTTCTGGCTGGGCTTTTTCTGAAGATGAATACAGGTTTCTATCAACATCTTCCATACTTTCCATTTGCACATCAAACAATACAACCCCCATTAAGTAACTGTCATGTAAAAGTCATATTTCTTCATAACTCAGTATATGATTTAAAAAATGACACTGCTGAACTATAAAATGTAAAATTCTACAAAATGTCGTTCTTGCCAGCAATTGACAAACAAACAAACCACAGAAGTTATCAATAAAAATTGTACATGCCCCAGGGCGCTGTTCAGAATAGGTCAGGTCCTGGGTGTCCAAGACAAATAACCTTTCCTTGTAATTGCAGGGTGACGTCCTTCGCTTCTGTTGAGATTTCTTGATGAGAGTCCCCTTCAAGATTACCGCGGGGAGCATAGTGAACACAGATACCTGGCTAACATTGAGAGACCGAGAGAGAGAGACAGCGAGGTGGGCTGTAGAGTTAGACTGAACACCTATGGAGGAGTGAAGAGAAGGAAAAGATTGTTGGGAGTTAGTGTCGTGTGTGTTTCCGCTGTAGATATAGGTAAACCACTTCCTTGAGCACGGCTGATAGAAAGAGACCAACTCTCAGACACACACAAACTCACTCTGCAAAGATACACACACAGACTAAGATGCACACACACACACCCACACAAGTCAAAACATCACAAGCTGCATGGGTGCACAGAACCACAGGGCCTGAGCAGCTCTCTCCCCAGAAATGAGGCTAAACACACACTTAAAAACTCACAGTTGAACAAATGATAGTATGCAGGTAACTGCCAAACTAATGAAAACACTTGAGTAAATGAGGGATACAAAGTATATTGCTTCCACGCCAGTGTGGTTCTTGAGTTAATTAAGCATCCCCTCATGCTTAGGGTCATGTATGAAAATGCTGGGCAGGCCATTATTTTGGCTACCATGGCAATGCTCCAATAGGATAACAATTACCCCATCCACAGGGCACGAGTGGTCACTGTATGGGTTTATGAGAATGAAAATGATGCAAACCATATACCATGGCCCTCTCAGTCATCAAATCTCACCACACTTATAGGAGATTCTGGAGTAGCGCCTGAGACAGTATTTTCCACCACCATCAACTAAACACCACATTATGGAATTTCTCATGGAAGAATGGTGTTGCATCCCTCCAATAGAGTTACAGACACTAAGGTGCATTGAAGCTGTTCTGGCTCGTGGTGACCCAACACCCTATTAAGACACTTTATGTTGGCGTTTCCATTATTTTGGCAGTTACCTCCATATACACACAATATACAGTACAGGTAACTGACTAAATAAAGGAGATGCCTTATTAAAGGCCCAGTGTTTTATATATATTTCCACACCATGAGGTTGGAATAATACTGTGAAATTGTGAACATTTTGATAATGCCCATTTAGAGTTTTGGCCTGCCTGGTGACATCACCAGGCAGAAAATGAGTTAATAGACCAATAAGAAGGAAAGTCCCAAACCTCTCTGCCAATAACAGCTAGTTTTCCCCTCCCCACTCAGACCACACCAAGACAGTCAGAGCAAAATTATTGCTTGAGAAATTGCTCTTTGCTAAGAAGCTAAGAAGCTGCTCCTTTTTGACCATTTATTTTTTTGAATACTTTTTAGCCAGTAATTCTGCAAGTTGCACTCACAAGCCAAAAGTGGTCCAGGAAAATGGTGTACTACGTCACATGTGCAGTTTTGTGCACCACGGCATTGCTCTGTTCTTGCTCTACTGTGTGCACATGATGTGCCTCTTGCTAGCTGTCACTCATATGGCGAGAGGCTGAAGCTCATTGGATGAACTCGAATTGCTAGGTGGCTGGCCCAGTTGGTGGAAAATGTACAGAAAATGGCACACCACAGCTTCCAGAAAATTGCTTTTGAGCTAGGGATTTCGTGGCTAATTGCAGTAAGACAGTAATTCTGCTCATAGTTTATGCATGTATGAATTACACATTGACACATCCAGCCCAAAGCGGGAGGTTTAAAAAATACTTAGTAGTCACTAAAGTTCCGGAAGATGATTTGATATAGAGATTCATACAAGTGGTGGGTCTAATCCTGAATGCTGATTGGTTAAACCGCATTCCAGCCGTTGTCTATTCCACAAATTACCACAGGCTAAATCTAAGATGTTAAAATGCCTATTTACTCTGTTCCACCTGACTGCGCAATCCACTGCCTCATCAGCCCAGCCAGGCAATTTATAAACTTGATCTCCACAATAAGAAGCATCAAGACATTATCTCATAATTATTTTAAACTAACATTTCATTTTCAACAGAGGAGATTTGTACAAACCTTGCTGTCTGTCTCTCCAACATTTGCAACACTATTTCAATATTCAAATTCGATCTCCAGCTTTCAGCCAGTTGAAAATATGAATCCGCATAATTGTTATGGATATATGCAAAGACAAATCAATAGAAAACAGGTCAAATAAAACTAAGTGCAGCTAGTCTGCAGCAGTGGCGAAACGTCATTCAGGGCACCTGTTTTGCTAAAAAAAAAAAAAAAGTGTTGCCTTGTTAACACAGATAGAACATTGAGCCAGATGTTTCACCGGATGTATAAATCTGAAGCTTCGGGTTGGCATTTCCATTCACCACCAAATGTCGTGATGAGAGGAAGCCAAGTGTCCGGCAGTGGGAGAAGATGGTGGTTTCCACTAGTTACCACAAACACAAAGTTCATGAAAACTAAAATGAGCTTTGGGACGTCCATACCCTACTCACTGGTCACAGAAGTCAACTCCTTTTCATGTTTGTTCAACATAATATCATTGAAATAACATGGAAACAACATTGATTCAACCAGGTGTGTGCCCAGTGGGTAACCCTAACACCACCCCTTACCTTAACCCTAACCTTAACCCTTACATGAACCATTTTACAGGGGAAGGGGGCATCCCAACAGAGAGCACATACCGACTCAGAGATCAGCTCAGAGATGTTAGAGAAAGGAGGAGACAGGAATCCAATGGGGCAATGGCGTATAACATAACGCCCCACCCAGCAGACTGTTGAAATCGGAAGTCTAAGATTTCCAAGTACCGAGTTCCCAGTTGTTTTGAACACGCCAAGAAACGCGTCTATTTTCCTTGAAAGTATGTAATGTCACGGTAACAAAGCTATATGACGTTACAGAGAACATGTGAATTATCTCACATCTCAGAAAAGATTTGTAATGTTTTACTTCTTGTTCATGAAATTCGTGCTAATATTGGGTTTTTGAGCTAGAGCCCAATTGACTCCCATTCACTCTTTGAAGGAGAGCTCTCCTTGTCTCAGAATCGCCCATAATGCACCGTGTGGCCAATTGAAGACGCATGGGAAACATACACATTGGGCAATAAAACGATTCCAATGGAGTTTCCAATCTCCTCAAAAGTATCTGTGGCTAGTTTAAACTGATGCAGTGATTTTCAAGCCTGTGTGCTGATGATAAACGATTTTCACTAGATTTCACAGTCACATTTTTTTTTATTGGCTATATCATAAAAAATCATGAAAACAAAACCTAGAAATGTGCTGGGCTTCACTACATCATTCTAGCTTCTGTGTTATCTGAGAAAATGGGCATTAGTTACTTTCGCCCTGGGTTACTTTCGTCCCAGCTCTCCACTCGTCCCGGCTCTCCCTTACGTCTGGGACAGGTGGTGAAGGTAGGCAACTTTACCTCCTCCACACTGATCCTCTATCTTGGGTGCCCCACAAGGGTGCGTCCTCAGTCCCCCCCTGTATGCCCACGACTGCATGGCCTCACACAGTTCCAACTCCATCATCAAGTTCGCTAATGACACGACAGTAGTAGGCCTGACTACCAAAAACGTTGAGATGGCCTACAGAGAGGAGGTAGGGAAACAACCTCTCCCTCAACATCAGAAAAAGAAAGGAACAAAGGCTCGCCCCCATCCTCATCAACAGGGCTGTTGTGGAGACGGTGAAAAACATAAAGTTCCTCGGTATACACATCTCCGATGATCTGAAATGGTCAAATCACACAGACACAGTGGTGAAGAAGGCACGGCAGCAACTCTTCAACCTGAAGAAATTTGGCATGTTCCCCAGGGCCCTTTTTTCTTCTTTTTCTTTTTCAAGTTTTTGTTCCTTTGTTTTATTTTGTTTGTAGCATTTTTCCGTATATATTTAATATTATAATTTTAAAAAATGACCTCTTTTTCTTCCCAATTTCGTGGTATGCAATTGGTAGTTACAGTCTTGTCCCATCACTGAAACTCCTGTACAGACTCGGGAGAGGCAAAGATCGAGAGCCATGCGTCCTCCGAAACACGACCCTGCAAAGCGGCACTGCTTCTCGACACACTGCTCGCTTAACCCGGAATCCAGCCGCACCAATGTGTCAGAGGAAACACTGTGTACCTGGTGACCATGTCAGCATGCATTGCGCCCGGCCCGCCACAAGAGTCGCTAGTGACTCGATGGGACAAGAACATCCCTGCCAGCCAAACCCTTCCCCTAACCCGGACGACGCTGGACCAATTGTGCACCGCCCCATGGGTCTCCCGGTCGCGGCCAGCTGCGACAGAGCCTGGATGTTCAACAGGAAATTATAGATAAAACGTATCGGTGGTCATCGGCCATTGGACACAAACATTACACAACAAGTTGGATATCACTAAATCAACAATGAGTGGTTTGGAAGGAATCAGTGGCTAACTGCAAGTGTTGCAAAGCAATCACTAGCCTGCTATTCAGTGGAGTGGGTGTGTGGTCCAAGTCTGGGTTTAAGGGTCTCTTTTCCAAGCATAAAAGGACAAACATTGAACACTATGGGCCAGAAAAGGTTGACTACATTGGCCATGCTGTCAATCCAGCATGACTTCTGCAGCATTCAAAACAACTGGAAAATCTCAGACTTCAGTGATTTCAAGACAACTGGGAACAGGGAAAAAACAAGCTCCGGCAGGGAAAATACGTTTTGAATGGTCATCCAACTCGGATTTCTAATTTGGGAACTCTGGCCTCTTTCTCAAGCTCCAACCTGAAGATCACTGACGTCATGGTTCAACCTTGTTTTTTTTTACGAATTCCCAGCACCATAAATCCAGAGAATGCTACGTGTATGTTGTGTAGTACGCTGTTAGTAGCCCATGTGCCTCACCCTAATAATTTGGTCCCTTTCCCCCTCATAACTTAGCCTACTGTTCTGATTTGGTGGTGCACAAGTAACCTATAGCCTGTTTTAAAGAACTGTAATAATATAATATTGTAAGTGTCACGTCCAGGCCTGAGAAGACAGGCTGGTGTGTTTAGTTTTGGTTTTGGTGTAGGGTTTTTATGTTCTAGGTGTTATATAACCCACAATAAAAAGACCAAGCAGCGAGAGACCCGGGAGTTCAGGACTTGGGAGGAGGAACTGGAGGATGATGGACCATGGGATCAGCCTGGAGAATATCGCCGTCCTAGAGAGGAGCTGGAAGCAGTGATAGCGGAGCGGCAATATTTTGCGGATTGTTATGGAGTATGGAACCCGGAGAAGGAAAAGTTTGTTAGACCTCGCCTGGCTAGGAAGCCCGAAAGGCAGCCCCAAAAAACGTTTTGGGGGGGGGCACACGGGGAGTTTGGCCGGTTCAGGAGGGACTCCTGAGCTAACTCCTCGTGCTCTCTGGAGGGAGCGTTGGAGGGTACGTCGCACTGAGCAGACACCGTGCTATTCAGTTGTGCGCACGGTGTCTCCAGTGCGCATGCATAGGCCGGTGCGCGAAATTCCAGCGCCACTCATCTGTCGGGCTAGGGTGAGTGTGCAGCCTGGAAGAGTGGTGCAGGCTCTGCGCGCCAGGTCTCCAGTGCGCCTGTTGGGACCGAAATATCCTGCGCCGGCTCTGCGTGCGGTGTCTCCTGTTCACGCGCACAGCCCGGTGCACGACATTCCAGCTCCCCTCATCGGTGAAGCCAGGATGAGTGAACAACCTGGGAGAGGGGTGTCGGCTATACGCATCAGGTCTCCTGTGCGTGTTGTGGATCCAGTACATCCTGTCCCTGTTCCACGCTCCAGGATCCCTGTTCGTGTAGTGGATCCAGCACGTCCTGTTCCGGCTCCGCGCACCAGGCCCCCTGTGCGCTTAGAGAGTCCAGCACGTCCTGTTCCGGCTCCGCGCACCAGGCCCCCTGTGCGCTTAGAGAGTCCAGCACGTCCTGTTCCACAGACCAGTGGCGATTTTAGCATCTAAATCTTGGTGGGGCAAACCCCCCCAAAATCTTTTGATGCATGCCAGCAAAGCCACTACACAACACAACACAACACTAAACAATACATTAATTGCACTATAACAGTGACAAACGGTGCCCACAAACTGTTAGGTCCTACGTAAAGCTTTTTTTCCCAGCACCATGGAGTGAATCCTTACCTCTGCTACACTTCACTATCAGCAGAGCCTTGTTTGGCAGCGAAACAGTTAATCCAGCCTCATTTACTGTCTTTAAAAAAAACATAGCTGATATGGCTGACTTGCTTAAACAAATGTGCTTTCTACTGACAATTGAGATGTACAAACTATGGCATAAGGGGACGACGAACAGATAAGAAGCATTCCGTGATTTCGATTAAGACATTAATGAGTGAGCTAGGAACCATATATATATATATATATATATATATATATAGGCTGTCGCGTCTATGGTTGTTGCAAAGGCTTGTGTGTAGCCTACTGGTTAAATTCGTGTCTTTTCGCACAAATTAAGTAGCACATAAATTTGTGTCTTTTCTCACGAATTAAACCACACAAAAATGCACAAAACGCACGAAATCTGCTTCAATACATGATGTACATATATGCACGAATTGAATGTGAGGTTGGGCTGGTTCTTCGGGATGCAGGTTTTGGGGCTTTTTTTAAGTTGCACTGCGGCCGCCATGGGATTTCTCTTATATATTCCACTGTGACCTGCTGCTGACTGTCAAACAGTGAGGCTGGCTGTTGCTGAGTGAGTGGTGGGGAGGCCCGGAGGTGTGTGTGTGTTGAGAGAGCACTACAGCTATTGGCAGCTAGTGGCCCTTTTTTTTAGCAGTTGTAGGTAGGCCATTTAGATTGTCATTATGGTGACACCCACCTATTTCCAACCTTTCAAGAAATAATGGAGACAAGAGTACTAGAGCGCATTGCATTAATTAGCTCAGGTTTTTTTTAAACTGCATTCTAATGTTGACTTTGTTTAAAGAAAATGTTATCAAGGAAAGTGTTTTATGCATGCTCAGTTCTTGGGTCTCGGGGGCTGCCGGAGCAGAGAAATGGAAGTTATGATGATACGTTTGCCTCTGTTGGCCATCTAGTAGCCTATTAATGTATACGCCATTGTAGGCTACCATTTGATACAATAAATATGTTGAAATGACGATATCACTGAGTCATTGCAAATCAATTTGTGCCACTAGTGTAGCCTACTTGGAGCTGGCAAACTAATTTAATAAATAGCGTATAACTTACGTTTATTGTTGTTGGTGCCTTGTGTTATTATGAAATTATTAAAGGAAATGTTTAGTTAATTAAATTGGAAGTTATCAAAGCTCTATCGCAATTGCCGATTAGTTGTTAGAACGCATTAGATTGACGGTAACAGTAGTCAGATTTGACTACAAGTAAATATAAATATCAAAAAATAAACACTGGCTGTTGTTGACAAGCATATTCAGTTAATAAATATATGATCAAATAAAATCAAATTAAATAACACTAGATTTGTCACATCCGCCGAATACAACAGGTAAACTTTCTGATATACCACGGCTGTCACCTTACCGTGAAATGCTTACTTACAAGCCCTCAAGACCAACAATGTAGTCCAAGAAATAGAGTTACGAAAATATTTGTTAAATAAACTAAAGTAAAACATTTAATAAAAAGTAACACAATAAAATAACAATAACGAGGTTATATACAGGAAGTACGGTACCGAGTCAATGTGTGGGGGTACAGGTTAGTCAAGGTAATTTGTACATGTAGGTAGGGGTAAAGTGACTATGCATAGATAATGCATAGATATTAATGCATATATATTCAGATTTAATTCAGTGATAGAAATTATGAACCCATCCTCAGTAGCCTATTCCAGCAGGCTATTGGGAAATACAAGAACTTCTTATCTCAAAATCGCCTCGCTATTCATGTTGAATAAATTAGCATGTTAATTTGAACTAAGCAAGCTGGTAAATCGTTCAGTCTACATCTTGTCTGGGCTACTGTAGACTATCTGAAATGAGATGTAGGCCTGTCGGGTGCTATAGGCTACTGTAGACTATCTGAAATGAGATGTAGGCCTGTCGGGTGCTATAGGCTACTGTAGACTATCTGAATTTAGATGTAGGCCTATCAGGGTCTATAGGCTACTGTAGACTATCTGAAATGAGATGTAGGCCTATCAGGGCTATTGGCTACTGTAGACTATCTGAAAAGAGATGTAGGACTATCGGGTGCTATAGGCTACTGTAGACTATCTGAAATGAGATGTAGGCCTATCAGGGTCTATAGGCTACTGTAGACTATCTGAAATTAGATGTAGGCCTATCAGGGATATTGGCTACTGTAGACTATCTGAAAAGAGATGTAGGACTATCGGGTGCTATAGGCTACTGTAGACTATCTGAAATGAGATGTAGGCCTATCAGGGGCTATAGGCTACTGTAGACTATCTGAAAAGAGATGTAGGCCTATCAGGGGCTATAGGCTACCTGCCTTTATCCAAGCAAACAATGGCAAAGTTGAAATACAATCATAAACACAGATTTTAGTCTAGCCTATGCCTATTGAAATGACAAGTCAATCTCGCAAATGGGCCATTTATAACAGGTTGTAGTCTTAACATCTGGCACATAATAACAGCACAATTGTCAGAAAATTGCCTAACATTCGTTTTTTATGTTTGTCCAAGTGTGAGATTTCGACATCCTCTGTCCAACTTTCATCACTCCAACTCTCCTGTCCGATTGATCTATACAGTTGTCATGCACATGTGCAAAGGGGATTTATTTACAATTATAAACTGGTTACCAATGTAATTAGAGCAGTACAAATAAATGCTTTGTCATATCCGTGATATACCACGGCTGTCAGCCAATCAGCATTCAGGGCTCGAACCACCCAGTTTAGAACAGACCATACCATACCACAGGTTTGATATATATATGTTTTACTGTTCGAATTACGTTGGTAACCAGTTTATAATAGCAATAAAGCACGACTAATGGCTGTATCCAGGCACTCCATGTTGGGTCATACAGAAGAACAGCCCTTAGCCGTGGTATATTGGCCATATACCATACCCCCTTGTGCTTTATTGCTTAACTATAGCAGTCAAATAAGTTAAACCAACATTCATTGATAGAAAATGATCTGGCGAGTTTATAAAGGTGAATTATATTTTCTCTTAGGATATATTCCAATTCCTTTTTTAGGTCATGTCATAGCTCCCAATAATTCGTATTTTAAAGCTTCTAATGTCGTTACAGGTTACTACGATATTCCTTCTTAATTGTCTCGATAAGGTTTTTGAAAAAGGATTTATTGTATAAATATGGCAACTTCTCTCTTGCTGTGAAAAAAATGGTCTAGTTTTCAGGCCTTTCCTCGGGTTTTGAGTGGTCATTGGGATAGATATTTGAACTGGACCTGGCAACCCTGGCCAGGTGAAACCCCGCATTATTAGCTCATTGTTATGGCGATAGAACATTTAGAACGAATGACTGGGTCGATTCCATATATACCGAAAGGTTTGCTTCTCAGGCAACCGAACTGATAGAACGAACGACCAGCCAGCTTGGGTGGAAACCCTAGATTTGAGTCGGGACTATATCTTGTGGAAGGATGAAATTGTATGAATACATTTATAAAATAACGTGTTGAATTAAAATATGTAAATCATTATTTGAATATGTTGGTAACCATTTGTATAAAAGTGATAATCCTCGACTTTGTCTCGGGCCTAACAACACCCGTGCCAATATATCCTTCAAACACCGGCTTATCGGACATTATCACTTAAATAAACAGCTGCATTGGACCATTAAGACGCTTTGTGTTGGTGTTTCCTTTATTATGGCAGTTACCTGTATGTTGACCATCACAATGAGACATTCATTTATGTCAGTTTGAACATCGTACTTTCGACCTCTTACGCCACTTTGTTACAAACCTTTACATTGTACAAGTGTGTTGGATGAAAAATTTAAAATACAAAAAAAAATACATCAAATGAAGCCGCCAGTCTGTGAAAACCAATCAAATCGTGAATTACTGACGAGAAACTGGCCAATCCGCACTGCCACCAAAACATGTCAAACAAAAATCCAACCAATGGGATGGGATGACAGGGGCATGAAAGGGAAACGAGAAGAGAAGTCGCGCAAACACGTTTCTTATGAAAAGCAATAACGTTAGTTGTGGCGGCGGCGAATTCAGTCTATATTAAATACAGTAATTGATGACTCGATAGAAAGGTATGTTTTGCCTTTGTCTCATTCTTTGTTGTGAAATGACTTCCAAGTATGCCAAGCTCTCATGTTAGCTAGCTAACGTTAGCTTGCTAGATACTGAATCAACTGAAAATACTGTAGCTAGCTAGATTGTTCGCAGTCCGTTTGTAGGCTTGTGGCTAGCGCATTAGTCCCACTTGCTCTGCAGGTTAGCTTTAGACAACGTAGTCAAGCTGTGCGCCGTCCTACGTAACGTTCCACACTTCTAGCTACGCTAGTTATTTAGCCAGCTAGACGCGCATGCGTGACTACAAGGTGAGTATCTCACATAGCTAGCTACAATTACCAGATTAGTAGGGGAAACCCTATACATTGTCCTAGTTATAAGTATCTTTGATTATACAGTCTATATAGAGAGGTAAGCCATACTCTTTGCAAATCAGCAGGATAATAGCCATCAGGTTCTTTCCCCAGCTTATTATCAATGACAAGACAACTAAAAAGGCATAGTGGGATGATGAAGTAATGTGGTAGGCTATAATAAATATGTCATCTCATCTTCCTCTATCCAGGCCTCCACCATGGGTGAACCACAGCAGGTGAGTGCCCTACCTCCCCCTCCCATGCAGTACATCAAGGAGTACACGGATGAGAACATCCGCAAGGGGCTTGCCCCTAAACCCCCTCCTCCCATCCGAGACACCTACATGATGTTCGGCAACCAGTTCCAGTGCGACGACCTGATCATCCGACCGCTGGAGAGCCAGGGCATCGAGCGGCTCCACCCCATGCAGTTTCACCACAAACGGGAGCTCAAGAAGCTCAACATGTCCATCCTGGTGAATTTCCTGGATCTCCTGGACATCCTGATCAAGAGCCCTGGCAGTATAAAGAGAGAGGAGAAGCTGGAGGACCTGAAGCTATTGTTTGTCCACATGCACCATCTGATCAATGAGTACCGTCCGCATCAGGCCAGAGAGACCTTGAGGGTGATGATGGAAGTGCAGAAGAGACAGCGCCTGGAGACTGCAGAGAGGTTCCAGAAACATCTGGAGAGAGTGATGGAGATGATCCAGGGGTGCCTGGCCTCCCTGCCCGATGACCTGCCACAGACTGAGGGCTCGAGTGGGGCAGGGGATGGGGCGAGGGGGGGTGGAGCGTTGGGGTTGGCTGCCAGGCTAAAGACTGAACCCATGGAAGTGGAGGAGGCTGGGGCTAGCTGTATGGCTGTTGGGCCACAACAGGACAAAAGCATGAGTGGTGCTGCTAAGAAGGACAGAGGATGGGACAAGGATGCAGCAATGTGTAGTATTATCGACGAGATCGCCTGAGTTTTGTATTTAGGGCTGGGGTCCATATAGCAGGCTGCAATGATGAACGTTCAGATAGAAATGTGTTCTGTAGAACAGTTTGTCTGTTGTGAATTGAGTCCTCTTCATTATATTTCTATATGCAATGTTCAGAATCAAAACGATTCGCCATGCTGAATATAGGTTTCTCTTGTTTTTGTATGTTTGTTTCATTGGTGTTATTGGTCTCTGTTTTAATTGTGTTGTATGCTTAATGTAGTTCTGATCACGTACGCGGTCTGTAGTTTTATAGTATTTTTCATGGACTATGAAGACACACTTTCCTTGAGTTCAGACATTTTTGGGGATGTCATTGGGGTTTGGATTCTCCTAAAATTCATTATTTGATAAAAGTTAATAAAGCAATTTCCAAGTCCTGTAACATAAATGATTATTAATTATATTTTATGATTCATTTTCACTATCATGATTGACTTTTGATTTTGACAAACAACCCTTTTTAATTTTTTGTTAATCTAAAAATGGTTGTATACACCCCTGGTGGGTCCTGTTGATTCCTTTCAGGTTGTCTTCAAACTGGGTCCTGGCTAGAAACCACTGTTTTCTACTTAAAATTCTATTTCATACCTTAGATGAGTCCCTGTGTGAACGAACAAACATAATATATATGTTTAGGAGCTGAATCACTGCATTCCACTATGCAGTCCAAGAATGCTGAGAAGATCTTGCACGTCCTTCTATGATCAAACCTGAACCCTATTCACATGTCATAACCTAATGTGATTGAATGTCAGTGATACAGCCACTGCAACAGTCTTTGTTAGACGGAAGGGCTTGGTCTGTGAAGCTTTGTGTGTAGCAGGTTGCTATGTAAGCTTATATACTTGTAGCAACGTGAGCTAATGTCCCAGTCAGAGGCGCCCTACACTACCTCAGTCTCTGCCTGTCACTGTTTGGCTAGAGAGCGACGGAGAAGTTAGTGTGTAGTGACATACAGACACACTCCGGGATGAAGTTTCCTCTAGGCTAGTGAAAAGCATGAGCTGGCACACACCCAAACATTTTAGTAGATGGTGCTGACTGACCGAGAGTAAACTGTATAGAAATAGTCTCACACTGTGTAAATGCTCCCAACAATTTAATGGGTAAATCAACTTTTTGGCAACACAATGCCCTGTACCCTGAAGAAGGCACTGTTTCTGACTTGGGGATTTACCCATTCAATTATTGGGATCAGTTACATAGTGTGCGACTAGGTCTGTGCTATGTAACTACTAAAACATGCAGTAACGTGAGATTGCTCATTGGTGGTGACAGACGGGGAAATTGAAACCTTATACAACATGGGCTGAGCTAGTGCTGCAGGCAAGCCTTTGTTGTGAAAGCTAAGGTTTGAGTCAGAGGGGGCTGGTGGGATATAGGAGGCCATGCTCACTGTAATGGCTGGAATGAAATTAATGGAACGGAGTCAAATATGCTTTCCATTTGTTTGATGTGTTTAATACAGTCCCATTTATTCCGTTCCAGCCATTACAATGAGCCCGTCCTATAGCTCCTCCCACCAGCCTCTACTGGTTTGAGTATGTAAGTACATTAGTCCCATGAACCGACAGATACACTGAACCTCTAGGAGGGTTGAATTGATGTGGTGTTTGTTTTGGATCAATGAGGACAGATATACCGCTGCCCGTGAAATGTGAATCTGAATTTCCATTCCTGTGTTATGAAAACATGTTTTGTTATTGAACTTGTTGGGAAACACAATTGCCTTGTTTTTCTGTATTTAATGTAGCCTAGGTGCTGCTATCTCTGATTCAACATGTCTGTGATGTATTTCAACAGAAACAGAAAGCACAATACATTACCTAACCAGTCGGCCCCTTCTTTGTGCAGAGCAATCAAAACAACACTACTGCCCCAGATATCGAACTCCTACTCAAGCCAGGAGAGACCTACATTTTCAAGTGGTTACTATAGTGACAGAATTATTATGAATCATAGACCGCCTATGGAAGACATAGGGGATGCATTATGTCTGTAGATGCTAGGTGTGAAGACTTTAACACACTTGATTCAATGATTCAGCTAATCAAGGCACTGAGGAACCCAATTGATTAACTAAATCAGTTGTGTTAGCACTGGCCTGAAACAAAAACCTGCACACCAAGTAGTTTAGCTCAGGTTTCCAGGAGAGTTGGCTATGGCTGATCTGGGCTAAAGGCTGGGTGCCCTATCATCAGATTGACTATGTTTAGATATGTCAGTCTTTAAATAAATGGCCTTATTGTCCTACCTACCTGCATGTTGTAGGGATGGCTCCAATCCCTTTTCTGCATCCCAATTGGCATAGTGCACTACTTTTGACCAGATCCCATATTCCCTACATAGTGCAGTGCCCTGGTCAAATGTAGTGCCAAATATAGGAAATAGCTCTCGAGTGGCGCAGCGGTCTAAGGCACTGCATCTCAGTGCTAGAGGTGTCATTACAGACTAAATTGGCATGTGATTTGGATTCCCATAGGGCGGCACACAATTGGCCTAGCGTCTTCCGGGTCAAGATTTGGCAGGGGTAGGCCGTCATTGTAAATAAGAATTTGTTCTTAACTGACTTGCCTAGTTAAATAAAGGTTAAATCAAATATGTAGGGTGCCATTTAAAACACAACCATTATCTTTGCCAGAGACACACGCCCAGTGATTTCCCCAAAAACTGGAAAGGTGTTGTGATGGACCAGGGATTAAACCCTAATTAGGCTAACCCTGACATACAAACTGTGTGTTACCTGTCCCAAGGAGAACAAAGGGGGAAGGTCAGAGAGTTTACAGCTTTATTTAGACTACTGTAGGACGAGGAGGGGGAGCTGGCTGAAGACCTGTACATGGACCGGTGCCCCCGCACATTGACTCTGTACCGGTACCCCCTGTATGTAGGCTTGCTACTGTTATTTTATTGTTGCGCCTTAATTATTTGTTATTTTTTAATTTTTTATTTCAGTTTATTTTAGTAAATACTTTAACACTTTTTTTCTTAAAACTATTGTTGGTTAAGGGCTTGTAAGTAAGCATTTCACTGTAAGGTCTACGCCTGTTGTATTTGGCGCATGTGACAAATACAATATGATTTGATTTGGGTTATATGGGGATGCCAATTTAGCTTGCCCTGCTGTTATAAAACACATATCTTTGTTGGGTTTAAAGGAATACCAAGTAGGCTGTAATAATCATCTAATATGTTTTTTGTTGCACAATCACTCATGGACAGATGAGACGGTGAGAACATGTCAAGACTCACATAGAATTATGTGATTACAAGCAGCAGTTGTTGCTGGTTTGGGGTTTTTGTCACTGATTATTTGGACAAATCAAGATTGGGTGAAGACGTTGCTTGAACTAACCTAACGTAGCAGGGGTAAAAGAAACAAAAGATCCTCTGGCAACCGCACAGGTCGTTGGGTTGTCACAGCCGCAAAGTCATAAACCGCGCCTATTTCAAAAATGTATCTTATTAAATGTGATTTGAAACCACAGGAGGTTGATGGCACCTTAATTGGGGAGGACGGGCTCATGGTAATGGTTGGAGCGGTATCAGTAGAATGGTATCAAATACATACCATTCAATTTGCGCTGTTCCAGCCATTATTACGAGCCATCCTCCCCTTAGCAGCATCCACTGTTTTCAACCTAACCTTAAACGCACTGCTAACCTTATTACTAACCGTTACCCTTAAAACAATTTTTTTATGAATTTTGACAACAGCCCAATTTTGACTTTGTGGCTGTGGTTACTAGTGACGAACCCTGGCACAGACGTCTGGAAAGAAGAAGAAAACCTGTCGGGGAGGTTCTCTTCTGCACTGTTCAACCAATCCAGTAAATGTGGAGGAGGAGTTAAGATGGAGTGTTGCCTCGTTAACACAGACAGAACAATGAGCCAGATGTTTCACTGGATGTATAAATCTGAAGCTTCTGGTTTCCATTCACCACCAAATGTGGCGATGAGATGAAGCCAAGTCGCTGGCAGTGGGAGAAGATGGGGGTTTCCACTAGATACCACAGCCACAAAGTCAAAATGGGCTATATCGTAAAAATTCATGAAAACTAAAATGAGCTTTGGGACGTCCCTTCCCTACCCACTGGGCACAGACGTCAATTAAACATCTATTCCACATTTGTTCAACATAATATCATTGAAATGACATGGAAACAACGTTGATTCAACCAGGTGTGTGCCCAGTGGGTAACCCTAACACCTACCCCTTACCTTAACCCTTACATTAACCAGTTGTTTTGAACGTGGCAGATGTCGAGAAACCTGCCTATTTTCCTTGAAAGTATGTAATATCACGATTACAAACCTACAGATTATTACAGAGATCACGTGATTTATCTCAAATCTCTGAAAATATTTGCAATGTTGTACTTCTGGTTCATGATATTCATGCTAGTGTTGGGTTTTTTGAGCTTGCGCCCAATTGACTCCCATTCACTCCTTAAAGGAGAGCTCACCTTGTCCCAGAATAGGCTATAATGCACCGTGTGGCCACACTGATCCTCACCCTGGGGGCCAAACAAAGGTGCATCCTCAGCCCCCTCCTGTATGCCCACGACTGCATGGCCTCACACAGTTCCATCTCCATCAAGTTCGCTGACAACACGACAGTAGTAGGCCTGATTACCAGTAACGTTGAGATGGCCTATGGAGAGGAGTTAGGCACTCTGACGGCGTGGTGCCAGGTAAACAACCTCTTCCTCAACATCAGTAAAACAAAGGCACGCCCCTATCCTCGTCAACGGGGCCGTCGTGGAGACGGTCAAAAAACATCAAGTTCCTCGGCGTACACATCTCAGATGAGCTGAAATGGTCAAATCACACAGACGTCGTGGTGAAGAAGTCACAGCAGCAACTATTCAACCTGAAGAAATCTGCCATGTCCCCGAGGGCCCTCGCAGTGTTCAACAGGAGCACCATTGAGAGCATACTGTCGGGCTGCATCATAGCCTGGTACGGCAACTCCACCACCGCTGACCGCAAGACTCTACAGAGGGTGGTACGCTCAGCCGAACGCACCATTGGGTGCTCAATGCCTACCCTCCAGGACACCTATAGCATGCAGGAAGGCAAGAACATCATCAAGGACCTCAGCCCCTTGAGTCACGGCCTGTTCTCCCTGCTTCCATCACTCAGACACAGGCAGTATAGGAGCATCATGGCAAAAACTGTCCGACTTGCCAATAGCTTCTACCCCCAGACCATCAGGCTGCTGAATAACAACTAGGCAGCCACCTGTAGAATAATAGTGAGGACATCAAAACTATGAAATAACACATGGAATCATATAGTAACCAAAACAGTGTTAAACAAATCAAAATACATTTTATAGTTGAGATTCTTCAAAGTAGACACCCTTTGCCTTGATGACAGCTTTGCACACTCTTGGCATTTGCTCAACCAGCTTCATGAGGTAGTCACCTTGAATGCATTTCAATTAACAGGTGTGCCCCATTAAAAAGATAATTTGTGGAATTTCTTTCCTTCCTAATGCGTTTGAGCCAATCAGTTGTGTTGTGACAAAGTAGGGGTGGTATACAGAAGATAGCCCTATTTAGTAAAAGACTGATTCCATATTATGGCAAGAACAGCTCAAATCAGCAAAGAGAAACAACAGTCCATCATTACTTTAAGACATGAAGGTAATTCAATCCGGCAAATTTCAAGAACTTTTAGTTTCTTCAAGTGCAGTCGCAAAAACCATCAAGCTCTATGATGAAACTGGCTCTTATGAGGACCGCCACAGGAAAGGACCCAGAGTTACCTCTGCTGCAGAGTTCATTAGAGTTAACTGCACCTCAGATTTCAGCCTAAATAAATGCTTCACAGAGTTCAAGTAACAGACACATCTCAACAATAACTGTTCAGAAGAGACTGCGTGAATCAGGCTTTCATGGTCAAATTTCTACAAAGAAACCACTACTAAAGGATACCAATAAGAATAAGAGACTTGCTTGGACCAAGAAACACAAGCAATGGACATTAGACTGGTGGAAATATGTATTTTGGTCTGATGAGTCCAAATGTGAGATTTTTTTGTTCCAACAGCCATGTTTTTGTGCAACGCAGATTAGGTGAATGGATAATCTCCGCACATGTTGTTCCCACCGTGAAGCATGGAGGAGGAGGTGTGATGGTGTGGGTGTGTGCTTTGCTGGTGACACCGAATTCAAGGCACACTTAATCAGCATGGCTACCACAGCATTCTGCAGAGATACGCCGTCCCATCTGGTTTGCGCTTAGTGGGACTATCATATGTTTTTCAACAGGACAATGACCCAACACAACTCCAGCTTGTGTAAGGGCTATTTGACCAAGAAGGAGAGTGATGGAGTGCTGCATCAGATGATCTGGCTTCCACAATCACCTGACCTCAACCCAATTGAGATGGTTTGGGATGAGTTGGACCGCAGAGTAAAAGAAAAGCAGTCAACAAGTGCTCAGCATATGTGGGAACTCCTTCAAGACTGTTGAAAAAGCATTCCAGGTGAAGTTGTTTGAGAGAATGCCAAGATTGTGCAAAGCTGTCATCAAGGCAAAGTGTGGCTACTTTGAAGAATATAAAATATAGTTTGATTTGTTTAACACTTTTTTGGTTACTACATCATTCCATATGTTTTATTTAATAGTTTTGATGTTGTCACTATTATTATAAAATGTAGAAAATAATCAAAATAAAGAAAAACCCTAGAATCAGTAGGTGTGTCCAAACTTTTGACTGGTACTATGTATATATATATATATATATATAAATATATATAGGTACACTACCGTTCAAAAGTTTGGGGTCACTTAGAAATGTCCTTGTTTTTCAAAGAAAAGCATATTTTTTGTCCATTAAAATAACATCAAATTGATCAGAAATACAGTGTAGACATTGTTAATGTTGTAAATGACTATTGTAGCTGGAAATGGCTGATTTTTTTATGAAATATCTGCATAGGCGTACAAAGGCCCATTTGTGGGTTCGATTACAGGCTCAAAATGGCCAGAAACAAAGCACTTTCTAATGAAATTTGTTCAGAGAAATTAAGGCTATTCCATGCGAGAAATTGCCAAGAAACCTAAGATCTCGTACAACGCTGTGTACTACTCCTTTCACAGAACAGCGCAAACTGGCTCTAACCAGAATAGAAAGAGGAGTGGGAGGCCCCGGTGCACAACTGAGCAAGAGGACATTAGAGTGTCATTAGAGTGTCTAGTTTGAGAAACAGACGCCTCACAAGTCCTCAACTGGAAGCTTCATTAAATAGTAGCCGCAAAACACCAGCCTCAACGTCAACAGTGAAGATGCGACTCCGGGATGCTGGCCTTCTAGGCAGAGATGCAAAGAAAAAGCCATATCTCAGACTGGCCAATAAAAATAAAAGATTAAGATGGGCAAAAGAACACAGACACTGGACAGAGGAACTCTGCCTAGAAGGCCAGCATCCCAGAGTATGCCCCCTTTATTTATCCTATGGTTCAGACTTACAGGGAGAATACTGTAAGAATGGCCCATGTTCTGAATTATGTTGCTGTACATTTCAAAAGTGCTGAACAAATAGTATATTGACCACGTCCGTCCTATCTCGTTCATTAATGTCTTAATGGAAATTACAGATTGCCTTTTATCTGCTTGTCGTCCCCTTATGCCATAGTTTGTACATCTCAATTGTCAGTAGAAACCACATTTGTTTAAGCAAGTCAGCCATATCAGCAGTTTTTTTAAAGGCAGTTAATGAGGCTGAATGAAGAGACGCCAGAAAAAAAACATTTCACGTTTTTCTGTCACATCGTGTTTCTGCAGGCGGCAGATTCTCTGTATTTAGATGAGTAGAACGGCCCAGGTCATTATAATAGCGTTTGGAGATTAGTAACTTGTTAACTTGTCCGTGCGCGTGTTATGATTTTAGAAAAATATAAAAAGCCACTGGCTGTCGGGTTCACCACCAGTCGGAGTAAAAGCGTGTTATGAAATCGGTTTCACAACAGGGTGGGACTCCGGTCTTTCGACCAATAACATACCCAGCTTTCCCGTCACATGGTCTTTATTTATGTAAGGTAATAGTCTTACACTGTGTGGCTTGGGGTTTTTCGAGCTCTATCCATACAATGCGCATCAGAGCAGCTAGCCTACTTCTCTCGGCTGTGTTTTTACAGTAAGCCTGGGGCCGAAACATTCGAGGAATCGTTGTTAAAATTCTGACCCAATGTTGGTCTAGTGTTGATGGAGCTCGGAGTTGAAGACAACCAGACGCAAAGTACAGAGACGATCGGACCTTCTGTTCTTCATGATGCCAGGAAAGAGAAGACGTTACGTTGTTCCAGACCAAATAATGTATGCTTGACAATGGAAAACGCATGTGAATGAATCGGAAGGGTTTTGTTAGTTGGAATTACACTATACGGGATTTATGGTTGGAGCTTGGGTTCCGCGAGTCTTTTTGTTTACTACACCAGAAAGAGTCCAGCAGTCAGGTCATGTTAATCGGACAAGAGTGTCTCGTTGTTTAGATGGTGATTAGATAGGGACTCAAACTGCTCACGGACCAGCGGTGGTGACATAACCCCGCAACAGTGCCACCATGGATCTACTTGAGTGCCCAATCTGCCTGTTTCTCATGTGTGAACCGGCCACAATGTCCTGTGGTCACTCGTTCTGCCGGAGCTGCCTGGGAAACCACTTGCCATCCAGGTGTCCAGCCTGCAAGGAAAGATTTAAACCGAGAGACGCCAAAAACATCAAGAACAACATCCTGCTCTTCAGTGTCATTGAGAAGTGTTGCCCTGAAGAGACGAGGATAAAGTGCCAAATTCTGGAGAAACTCAAAACCAGCGAGTTCACAGAAGCTTTACGCATCGCGGATGAAGGGATACGACTAGGTAGGTTCCTAAAAATAATGTGTGAACTTGAGTACGTTCGGGGAAGACATCTCCTTATGCAACCATCGAGAAGGCTGCAGGACAGGCCTATGATCAAATGTGTTCGTTGTGTAAAATGGAATCCACCCACTTATAAAAGTCCCACACGACTATAGACTTCACAATCAGGCCCCCCTTGCAAAAGAGGCTTCTAACCTCAACGGTCTTTTCCTGGTTAAATAAAATACTGTTGGAACTGCTATAATATATTAGTGGTGTAGTGACCTGGCATCAGTGGCGACCCGTCATACAGGGCATTGAGCCCCACCTGTTTAAAAAAAAAAGAAAAAAGATTTAATAATATATAGATGTATACTTTTTGTGTGCTTGTTTTGCATGCAATTTTGGCATTAAAACGTGTCAAGTATCAGTTTGCAAGCAATGTAAAAGCTCAGTGCTTTTGTTTAGTGTTATGTAGTGGCTTTGCTGGCATGTATCAACGTTTATTTTTGTTGAGTTTTACCCACCATGATTGCCACTGCCTGGCATGCACTCCCTCTTGTAGCCCATAGCCTGGTCACATAAGAGCCACATGGTGGGAGGCAGTACTGCAGTCACAGTGGTCCAACATTACCTAAAGAAACTGAGGTTTTCACACTGAGCTTACATACTTTTGGTCATGTAGTGTATGTGGACACCTGCTCGTAAAACATCTTATTCCAAAATCATGGGCATTAATATGGAGTTGGTCCCCCTTTTGCTGCTATAACAGTCTCCTCTCTTCTGGGAAGGCGTTCCACTAGATATTGGAACATTGCTGCAGGGAATTATTTCCATTCAGCCACAAGAGCATTAGTGAGGTTGGGCACTGATGTTGGGCGATTAGGCCTGGCTCGCAGTCAGCGTTCCAATTCATCCCAAAGGTGTTCGATGGGGTTGAGGTCAGGGCTCTGTGCATGCCAGTTAAGTTCTTCCACACCGATCTCAACAAACCATTCTGTATGGACCTCGTTTTGTGCACACGGGCATTGTCATGTTGAAAGAGGAAAGGGCCTTCCCCAAACTGTTGCAACAAAGTTGGAAGCACAGAATCATCTAAAATATCATTGTATGGTGTAGCGTTAAGATTTCCCTTCACTGGAACTAAGGGGCCTAGCCTGAACCATGAAAAACAGCCCCGGACCATTATTCCTCCTCCACCAAACTTTACAGTTGGCACTATGCATTCGGGCAGGTAGGGTACTCCTGGCATCTGCCAAACCCAGATTCGACTGCCAGATGGTGAAGTGTAATTCATCACTCCAGAGAACGCGTTTCCACTGCTCCAGAGTCCAATGGCTGTGAGCTTTACACCACTCCAGCTGACACGTGGCATTGTGCATGGTGATCTTTGGCTTGTGTGCTGCTGCTCAACCATGGAAACCCATTTCATGAAGCTCCCGACGAACAGCTCTTGTGCTGACGTTGCATCCAGAGGAAGTTTAGAACTTGGTCGAGTGTTTGCACCTGAGAAAAGACGATTTTTACGTGCTTCAGCACTCGGCGGTCCCGTTCTTTGAGCTTGTGTGGCCTACCACTTCACAGTTGAGCCGTTGTTGCTTCTAGACGTTTCCAATTCATAATAACAGTACTAACAGTTGACGGGAACAGCTCTAGCAGGGCAGAAAGTTGACAAACTGACTTGTTGGACAGGTAGCATCCTATCACGGTGCAATGTTGAAAGTCACTGAGCTCTTCAGTAAGGACCGTATACTGACAATGTTTGTCTATGGAGATTGCATGGCTGTGTGCTGAATTTTATACACCTGTCAGCGATGGGTGTGGCTGAAATAGCCGAATCCACTAATTTTGGGGTGTCCCCATACTTTTGTGTGTATGTATGTACAGTTGAAGTCGGAAGTTTACGTTCACTTAGGTTGGAGTCATTAAAACTCGTTTTTCAACTACTCCACAAATGTCTTGTTAACGAACTATAGTTTTGGCAAGTCGTTTAGGACATCTACTTTGTGCATGACACAAGTAATTTTTCCAACAATTGTTTACAGACAGATTATTTCACAGTATCACAATTCCAGTGGGTCAGAAGTTTACATACACTAAGTTGACTGTGCCTTTAAACAGCCTGAAAAATTCCAGAAAATGATGTCATGGCTTTAGAAGTTTCTGAAAGGCTAATTGACATAATTTCAGTCAATTGGAGGTGTACCTGTGGATGTATTTCAAGGCCTACCTTCAAACTCAGTGCCTCTTTGCTTGACATCTTGGGAAAATCAAAATAAATCAGCCAAGACTTTAGGAAAAAAAATTGGAGACCTCCACAAGTCTGGTTCATCCTTGGGAGCAATTTCCAAACGCCTGAAGGTACCACGTTCATCTGTACAAATAATAGTACGCAAGTATAAACACCATGGGACCTTGTGAAGATGCTGGAGGAAACGGGTACAAAAGTATCTATATCCACAGTAAAACGAGTCCTATATCGACATAACCTGAAAGGCCGCTCAGCAAGGAAGAAGCCACTGCTTCTTTGCAACTGCACATGGGGACAAAGATTGTACTTTGGAGAAATGTCCTCTTGTCTGATGAAACAAAAATAGAACTGTTTGGCCATAATGACCATCCTTATGTTTTGGAGGAAAAAAGGGGAGGCTTGCAAGCCAAAGAACACCGTCCCAACTGTGAAGCACAGGGGTGGCAGCATCATGTTGTGGGGGTGCTTTGCTGCGGGAGTGACTTTGAACATGAGAACATATGAAAGCTGGTGGTTTAATATTCCCAGTTCTTCAATATTCCCAGTTAAGTTTTAGGTTGTAGTTATTATAGAAATGATGACGCGTCGACTTTCTCTCTATACCATTTGTATTTCATATACCTTTGACTATTGGATGTTCTTATAGGCACTTTAGTATTGCCAGCCTAAACTCGGGAGTTGATAGGCTTGAAGTCATAAACAGCGCTGTGCATCAAGCATTGCTAAGAGCTGCTGGCAAATGCAGTAAAGTGCTGTTTGAATGAACGCTTACGAGCCTGCTGCTGCCTACCACCGCTCAGTCAGACTGCTCTATCAAATCATAGACTTAATTATAATATAATAAACACACAGAAATACGAGCCTTTGGTCATTAAAATGGTCAAATCCGGAAACGATCATTTCGAAAACAAAACGTTTATTCTTTCAGTGAAATACGGAACTGTTCCGTATTTTATAGAACGGGTGGCAACCCTAAGTCTAAATATTGCTGTTACATTGCACAACCTTCAATGTTTCCAGAATTTTACATAATTATGACATAAATTAATTACGGTGTTTGTTAGGAAGAAATGGTGACTGCTTGCACTGAACGCAAGAGAAGTGACACAATAATATTGCCTGCTAACATTAATTTATTTTAACTAAATATGCAGGTTTAAAAAAATATACTTCTGTGTATTGATTTTAAGAAAGGCATTAGTGTTTATGGTTAGGTACATTTCTGCAACAATTGTGCTTTTTTCGCGAATGCGCTTTTGTTAAATCATCACCCGTTTGGCGAAGTTGAAGTAGGCTGTGATTCAATGATAAATTGGCACCGCATTGATTATATGCAACGCAGGACAAGCTAGTTAACTACACATGGTTGATGATATTACTAGGTTAACTAGTGAAGATCAATAGTTTTTTACAAGATAAGTTTAATGCTAGCATGCAACTTACCTTGGCTCCTTGCAGCCACAAGGTCCTTTTGACGCTGCACTCGCGTAACAGGTGGTCAGCCCGCCACGCACTTTCCTCGTGGTTTGCAATGTAATCTGTCATAATCGGCGTCCATAAATGCCGATTACCGATTTCTTATGAAAACTTGAAATTGGCCCTAATTAATCGGCCATGCCGGTCGACCTCTAATATATACACTAGATGACTGACTGGGCGCTGTTTTGAAGACACTGCGCCTTCATTTTGGCATTCTCCACCATTGTAAAAAAAAACCATTGTTTTTTTTCTACATTCATTCTATTACAGACACCTTCATGCATACTTTTTAAATTATATAATGTAAGCTAAACATAATAATATAAAATTATGCAATATAATAATATACAAACAGTACTAATGTTTCTGTCCCCACTACAACAATAATTAAATCCATGTAATTTTGTCCTTGAAACATTTTAAATTAAATACTGTAGAATTCCATTCATTCCTATGGAGGACTGCTTTTCTGAGGAGTGCCAATATGGCTGACCAGTGGCTTCAAAGCCTCTCATTGGCCAATACATAGCATCAGCAATCCAGAGTTTATATACATCATTGGTTACCACTGAGGCTTGAGCTCTAAATGTGTACCATGGGGTGATATACACACGTGCTGCATTCAACCAGTTAGGAAGTCCAACATTTCTGAGTTTCCTAGTTCCGACTAGCACGTAAAGTGGCAACAAACACACACACACTGCTGTCACTAGGGCATCAGACAGTGACACCAGCTGTGAGGTCATTGTTTTGAAGACTGGACTTCTATGATTGCTTCAGGCTGAGGGGACTGGCAAGTGGCAACCAACCCTTTCTGTGGGGTCTGTTTGTGTTTGTGAACAGAGTACCAGCTGGCTGAGGAGACTCTTCTCCAGGTTAATTTCTCTGTAGTGGAGAGCTTTGTGGTGGAATGTGTGGGCATCGCTTCCTTTTAGGTGGTTGTAGAATTTAACAGCACTTTTCTGGATTTTGATGATTTTATTTATTTTTATTTAACCTTTTTTTAACTAGGCAAGTCAATTAAGAACAGATTCTTATTTACAGGGATGGCCAACCAAAAGGCAAAAGGCCTGCAGGGACAGGAGTCTGGGATTAAAAATGAATACAATATAAATATACGACAAAACACACATCACAACAAGAAAGACAACACAGAGAGACCTAAGACGACAACATAGCAAGGCAGCAACACATGACAACACCGCATGGTAGAAACACATCATATCAACAACAGGGTAGCAGCACAAAACATGGTACAAACATTATTGGGCACAGACAACAGCACAAAGGGCAAGAAGGTAGAGACAACAATACATCACACAAAGCAGCCAAAACTGTCAGTAAGAGTGTCCATGATTGAGTCTTTGAATGAAGAGATTGCGATAAAACTGTCCAGTTTGAGTGTTTGTTGCAGCTCGTTCCAGTCGCTAGCTGCAGCGAACTGAAAAGAGGAGCGACCCAGGGATGTGCGTGCTTTGGGGACCTTTAACAGAATGTGACTGGCAGAACAGGTGTTGTATGTGGAGGATGAGGGCTGCAGTAGATATCTCAGATAGGGGGGAGTGAGGCCTAAGAGGGTTTTATAAATAAGCACCAACCAATGGGTCATGCGAAGGGTATACAGAGATTACCAGTTTATAGAGGGGTATAGAGTGCAGTGATGTGTCCTATAAGGAGCATTGGTGGCAAATCTGATGGCTGAATGGTAAAGAACATCTAGCTGCTCAAGAGCACCCTTACCTGCCGATCTATAAATTATGTCTCCGTCATCTAGCATGGGTAGGATGGTCACCTGAATCAGGGTTAGATTGGCAGCTGGGGTGAAAGTGGAGCGATTACAATAGAGGAAACCAAGTCTAGATTTAACTTTAGCTTGCAGCTTTGATATGTGCTGAGAGAAGGACAGTGTACTGTCTAACCATACTCCCAAGTACTTGTATGAGGTGACTACCAAGCTCTAAACCCTCAGAGGTAGTAATAACACCTGTGGGAGGAGGGGCATTCTTCTTACCAAGCCACATGACCTTTGTTTTGGAGGTGTTCGGAACAAGTTTAAGGTTAGAGAAAGCGTGTTGGACACTAAGAAAGCTTTGTAGTAGAGCATTTAACACAAAATCCAGGGAGGGGCCAGCTGAGTATAAGACTGTACCATCTGCATATAAATGGACGAGAGAGCTTCCTACTGCCTGAGCTATGTTGTTGATGTTAATTGAGAAGAGCGTGGGGCCTAGGATCAAGCCTTGGGGCACTCTTGGTGACAGGCAGTGGCTGAGACAGCAGATTTTCTGACTTTATACACTGCACTCTTTGAGAGAGTTAGATAGCAAACCAGACCAAATACCCCTCAGGGACACAATACTCCTTAACTAGTGGGTATAGTCTATAATTCTTCTCTGCATTAATTGCTTGGGGTTTTGCATTGTACACAAATTATATTTTTGTAGAATTCTGCCTGCAGAGTACAAACAGATTGGCTGTTTGTACAGTGAGGGGAAAAAAGTATTTGATCCCCTACTGATTTTGTAAGTTTGCCCACTGACAAAAAAATGATCAGTCTATAATTTTAATGGTAGGTTTATTTGAACAGTGAGAGACAGAATAACAACAAAAAAATCCAGAAAAATGCACGTGAAAAATGTTATAAATGCAATTGCATTTTAATGAGGGAAATAAGTATTTGACCCCTCTGCAAAACATGACTTAGTACTTGGTGGCAAAACCCTTGTTGGCAATCACAGAGGTCAGACGTTTCTTGTAGTTGGCCACCAGGTTAGCACACATCTCAGGAGGGATTTTGTCCCACTCCTCTTTGCAGATCTTCTCCAAGTCATTAAGGTTTCGAGGCTGACGTTTGGCAACTCGAACCTTCAGCTCCCTCCACAGATTTTCTATGGGATTAAGGTCTGGAGACTGGCTAGGCCACTCCAGGACCTTAATGTGCTTCTTCTTGAGCCACTCCTTTGTTGCCTTGACCGTGTGTTTTGGGTCATTGTCATGCTGGAATACCCATCCACGACCCATTTTCAATGCCCTGGTTGAGGGAAGGAGGTTCTCACCCAAGATTTGATGGTACATGGCCCCGTCTGTGACTATGGTCCCAGCTGCCTTGAGATTACTGACAAGATCCTCCCGTGTAGTTCTGGGCTGATTCCTCACCGTTCTCATGATCATTGCAACTCCACGAGGTGAGATCTTGCATGGAGCCCCAGGCCGAGGGAGATTGACAGTTCTTTTGTGTTTCTTCCATTTGCGACTGTTGCACCAACTGTTGTCAACTTCTCACCAAGCTGCTTGGCGATGGTCTTGTAGCCCATTCCAGCCTTGTGTAGGTCTACAATCTTGTCCCTGACATCATTGGAGAGCTCTTTGGTCTTGGCCATGGTGGAGAGTTTGGAAACTGATTGATTGATTGCTTCTGTGGACAGGTGTCTTTTATACAGGTAACAAGCTGAGATTAAGAGCACTCCCTTTAAGAGTGTGCTCCTAATCTCAGCTCGTTACCTGTATAAAAGACACCTGGGAGCCAGAAATCTTTCTGCTTGAGAGGGGGTCAAATACTTATTTCCCTTATTAAAATGCAATTCCATTTATAACATTTTTCACATACATTTTTCTGGATTTTTTTGTTGTTATTCTGCCTCTCACTGTTCAAATAAACCTACCATTAAAATTATAGACTGATCATTTCTTTGTCAGTGGGCAAACGTACAATCATCAGGGGATCAAATACTTTTTTCCCTCACTGTACCATTCTGACCCCAGACCTCAGTCATAACCATAGAGGGCAATGGGTTCTATAACTGATTCAAGTATTTTTTAGACAGATCCTAATTGAGATGTCCAGTTTTTATGTACCTTTTGATGGCCGTAAAAGTATTTTCTTGCTTTGTCTCGTAGATCGTTCACAGCTTTGTGGTAGTTACCTGTGGTGTTGATATTTAGGCAGAGGTATGTATAGTTCTTTGTGTGTTCAATGGGAACGGTGTCTAGATAGAATTTGTATTTCTTGTCCTGGCTACAATACCTTTTTTGGAGCACCGTTTATTTTGTCTTAGATTAACCTCCTAGAGTCAATGTCTGCTTCCCCGTGGAAATCAAATTAGCATATTGCAAAAATCCGTTTAAGCTATAGATCTTTTGTTTACATTGGATGCATTTCAATCCAATGCATCTGCTGATGTCGCACTTCCGCATCTGCAGTGAAAAGTGACAGAGGTAGAGCGGTGTTTGTCAGACCATGACACATCCCGGAAATTGATATTCTAACAATCTTCAATAGCGTCTGAACAGTTTGGCCTACAAACTATTGACCCCTCTCTGGAAAGATGAGACTCTCACAAGCACGTACATGGTTGTTCTGCTCTAGGATGCCCAGAGGCCTCACAAGACTCGTCTGAAGGTCCCCCGGTACCAGTTGAAAACATTTATGGAAGTATCTATGCAGACTGTTTAGTGCCAAAAATATATATAGATATATATCTCAGATATAGGACAGACACTTCAGAACCAACTGCCTTTTGGTATTTTGGGGGGGACTATCTGTTGTCCCATGTAGTGAATCTGTTATTCAATGCGTTTGTTTGGGCTAATAGCAGTAAGGCCGACTTTTGTTTCTTCAATCATTTTTATATATTCTTTTATATTTTCCTTCAAGGGGTGTTAAAATTCCAAATCAAATAGCTAAAAGATCCTTGGTATGACCTTCTGAAAACAATTCCATATAGATTAGTAGAGCCCAGGAGACAGGTCAAGAATGGTCTACCACCCAAAGGACATCCTGCCAACTTGACACAACTGTGGGACGCATTGGAGTCAACATGGACCAGCATCCCTGTGGAACGCTTTCGACACCTTGTAGAGTCCATGTCCTGCTGAATTGAGGCTGTTCTGAGGGCAAAAGGGGGTACTCAATATTCTGAAGTTGTTCCTAATGTTTTGTACACTCCGTGTACAGTATATGTTGATGAGGGTGGGGCTAAAGATGCATCACTGTCTCCCCCAAGAAATGTGTGTGTGTGTGTGTGTGTGTGTGTGTGTGTGTGTGTGTGTGTTACACAAGTCAGCCAGACTTGTGTAACACTGAGTCCAGTGACATGTAATATGTTGTGAGTGGATGACACACACACACACACACACACACACAAGTGCATGCATGCACCACACACAAGTGGCTGTGTTATAAGCATTGGAGTGTTAGTGAGTCTTCGTTAATGTTCCTCTTTGCTATGGCTGGTCAGTAATGCCAGTAGTCCTCACACGTGACACTCCCCCAGAGAAGCACAGCAGTGTTTAGGAAGATGACCTGGGTTACTTCTGAGTTGAGTGCGAGTTGAGTGCAAGGTGATAGTCACAGTTTCCTTGTCTTTCTTGTGGTGTATTTTTGTCATTGCTGGTTTCCCCCCTTGTATTGAGTCATGACTCTCGTGACAGCCTTATCCAGCAGCTGGTTTGTTTCATGGTGCTGAGATTAGATTCGTAGTTATGTGTAACAGACAACAGACATGCAGAGGTGTGAGGGAGTTATGTTTCATTGTGAAGGCCTAAGCTCGTACTAATGTTCTGTCGTTACATTCAATGTGGATCAACAGAGAATGAAACAACTTCCTATCAGAGGAAGTCTGACGATTCTGAATCTTTCTCCTCCACCCACCAGTAGTTTTAACTGCTTCCTGTCTGGGTTGTCATACTGGGGGTGTCACTGCACCAAACACTGCATAAATAACCATTTCTATGCACCACACAGGACTATGCATAGCAGTTCTGGTTTTAATGGAACCCTGCTGTGGCATAGTTTTGATACGCATAATCACATTCTATTAATACTCTGCAGGCTTTGCTGTAAAACTAGTAGGAAGCATACCTGGTCTTGGGGGAGGAGGGAAGGTGAGGGTTTGAGACCAGATGTGCAATTTGTAGCAAGAATGGAGATGGGTTGAGCTCATGTCACTTCAGGTTTTTGGAAGATGTCCAGTGTTATCTAATATTCCCTATGCACTGCAGGGCAAATCGAACAAAACCAATTCTGACTGGGAAGCTGTCATACTACGATCACTGATAGTGATCACTGTTAATTATATCGAACTCTCCCTCCCCCAGCTCCTGGTGATGTGAGTCTGAAGGTGTGGAGCGGAAGCCAATATGGGACTGAGACTATTCTCTGATGCCCTGAGGGACCTGGAAGACCTCTGCTGCGTTCGCCCCAACTGGACAGAGGTAAGAAACAACATGTTATTAGAGTGCTATGTCAGACCATACCAGGAGAGAGGAGGGGTTTGGACCGAGGTTGCAGTATCTTCTGGTATAACTGAATCGGGGCCTGCCTAGGTGTCTATACATCTGCTGCAGCTTCTATGTTTTCCTTAAATATCACTGTTTATTCCCTTTAATCATCTGTCATCTATGGGTGCATCTCAATAGTCTACCGTGTTTTCAGATCAGTTGTTGTCATAAGTCACCACCACGGAACCTTATAAGGAGTTGTATCAAATCAGACTGATTTAGATTTGATGGCAGATTTTCAGTTTCCTAGTGTGCTTCCTAGTGTGCTTCCGAAATGGCACCCAAATATCCTCTTTATTGTGCACTACGTTTAACCAGACCCCTATGGGCCCTGGTCTAAAGTACTGCACTAATTAGGGTGCCATTTTGGACACCATTCTAGTTTTGTGTGTCCTGGTTGTTTTCTCTGTGGCTGCTGCTGATGGAGTGCGTTTGTAGAAATGTACAGTATGTTATGTCATTTGGGGCACATTATGCAAATGGCTATTTATGTCATCATGTAACTGAATCATTGGAAACTAGTGGGTGGGTGAGTGCTATGACAGCTACACATTGTTGTTATGTAAGTAAGTAAGGCTGTTGTGTAGGATTACCCCTTTTGACCAAAACGTCTATGTGCAAAAACAAGCCCAAATATAGGTCAGTGTTATTCACTTCTGGTGTTGGAAGTCTGCTTTGTCTTCTCACCGAAATCGGCTAATCCAAGGTTTCCCAAACTCGGTCCTGGCCCCCCCTGGGTGCACATTTAGATTTTTACCCTTGCTCTACACAGCTGATTAATTTAATCAAATCTTGGTGATGAGTTGGTTATTTGAATCAGCTGTGTAGTGCTAGGGTAAAAAATGAAATGTGCACCCAAGGGGGGCCCCAGGACCGAGTTTGGAAACCCTGAGCTAATCAACTAAACATCAAGATATTTGATTAGCTGTATCTGATGTGGCACTGAACCACCTGGAGGAAAGAACACTGACCCATGTTCAGTTATTCAGGTCCTCATTCTCTGATGTAGGTGAATGTAGACTTGTCTGTTGCACTCTTCTTTCTTTCTCTAGTCTGTTTCTCTCTCTCTACCTCTCTCTCTACCTCTCTCTCTTCCATTCTTCTCTCTCTACCTCTCTCTCTCCCATTCCTCTCTACCTCTCTCTCTCTACCTCTCTCTCTCCCATTCCCCTCTCTCTACCTCTCTCTCTCCCAGTCCCCTCTCTCTACCTCTCTCTAGTGGGTTCTGGTAGTCTTTAATAGTTGATTCTAAGATTTGTATTTGATCATGTATATGTTTTTGTTATAAGGCCTAAAAGATTGGAGAAGTGGTTTACCCATATTTCTCAGTTTTGGATAGGTAACTCTTCGTGTTGTAGTTTGTATAGTGTTTTCCAATTTACCCAGAAATGGTTAGTCTTTGGATTCTTCAATTACATTGCTGATTTCTTCTTTTTTCCTTCTTTTTCCGTTGTATATTTCTGTATTGTTTTAGTGATTCACCATAGTGAAGGCGTAGGCTCAGGTTTTCTGGGTCTCCATGTTTTTGGTTGGATAGGTTTGTCCATGTCTTTCTTAAGTTTTTGCATTCTTCATAAAATCATTTATTGTTTTCTTTCTTTCTCTAGTCTGTTTCTCTCTCTCTCTACCTCTCTCTACCTCTCTCTCTCTACCGCTCTTCCATTCCTCTCTCTCTACCTCTCTCTCTCTACCGCTCTTCCATTCCTCTTTCTCTACCTCTCTCTCTACATCCACCCCCCTTTCTTCGGTTTTCTGTTTGAAATGTTTAGATTTGATAGGGAAGCTGAGAGGTCAAATATACTGTTAAGATTTTCTACTGCCAACGTTTTGTCCAGGAAGTTGTCTAAAAGGGATTTAATTGGTTGTTGCCTAATTGTTTTTTGGTAGATTTCCACGCTACTTTCCTTCCATCTATAGCATTTCCTAATATTATTCAGTTCCTTTGTCTGGGATGCCTCATGATTTGAGTATTGCTCTGTTCAAGTAGAGTCGACTGGAATTTTGCTGTGATCTGATAGGGGCTGACTGTGAATGCTCTGAGAGACTCTGGGTTGAGATCGGTGATCGGTAAAGTAGTCTACAATACTACTCCCAAGAGGTGAGCTACAGTGAGGGAAAAAGTATTTGATCCCCTGATGATTTTGTACGTTTGCCCACTGACAAAGAAATGATCAGTCTGTAATTTTAATGGTAGGCTTATTTGAACAGTGAGAGACAGAATAACATCTAAAAAATCCAGAAAACGCATGTGAAAAATGTTATAAATTGATTTGCATTTTAATGAGGGAAATAAGTATTTGACCCCTCTGCAAAAAATGACTTAGTACTTGGTGGCAAAACCATTGTTGGCAACCACAGAGGTCAGACGTTTCTTGTAGTTGGCCACCAGGTTAGCACACATCTCAGGAGGGATTTTGTCCCACTCCTCTTTGCAGATCTTCTCCAAGTCATTAAGGTTTCGAGGCTGACGTTTGGCAACTCGAACCTTCAGCTCCCTCCACAGATTTTCTGTGGGATTAATGTCTGGAGACTGGCTAGGCCACTCCAGGACCTTAATGTGCTTCTTCTTGAGCCACTCCTTTGTTGCCTTGGCCATGTGTTTTGGGTCATTGTCATGCTGGAATACCCATCCACGACCCATTTTCAATGCCCTGGCTGAGGGAAGGAGGTTCTCACCCAAGATTTGACGGTACATGGCTCCGTCCATCGTCCCTTTGATGTGGTGAAGGTGTCCTGTCCCCTTAGCAGAAAAACACCCCCAAAGCATAATGTTTCCACCTCCATGTTTGACGGTGGGGATGGTGTTCTTAGGGTCATAGGCAGCATTCCTCCTCCTCCAAACACGGCGAGTTGAGTTGATGCCATTTTGGTCTCATCTGACCACAACACTTTCACCCAGTTGTCCTCTGAATCATTCAGATGTTCATTGGCAAACTTCAGATGGACATGTATATGTGCTTTCTTGAGCAGGGGGACCTTGCGGGCGCTGCAGGATTTCAGTCCTTCATGGCATAGTGTGTTACCAATTGTTTTCTTGGTGACTATGGTCCAAGCTGCCTTGAGATCACTGACAAGATCCTCCCATGTAGTTCTGGGCTGATTCCTCACCGTTCTCATGATCATTGCAACTCCACGAGGTGAGATCTTACATGGAGCCCCAGGCCGAGGGAGATTGACAGTTCTTTTGTGTTTCTTCCATTTGCGAATAATCGCACCAACTGTTGTCAACTTCTCACCAAGCTGCTTGGCGATGGTCTTGTAGCCCATTCCAGCCTTGTGTAGGTCTACAATCTTGTCCCTGACATCATTGGAGAGCTCTTTGGTCTTGGTCATGGTGGAGAGTTTGGAATCTGATTGATTGATTGATTGATTGCTTCTGTGGACAGGTGTCTTTTATACAGGTAACAAGCTGAGATTAAGAGCACTCCCTTTAAGAGTGTGCTCCTAATCTCAGCTCGTTACCTGTATAAAAGACACCTGGGAGCCAGAAATCCTTCTGATTGAGAGGGGGTCAAATACTTGTTTCCCTCCATTAAAATGCAAATCAATTTATAACATTTTTCACATGCGTTTTTCTGGATTTTTTTGTTGTTATTCTGTCTCTCACTGTTCAAATAAACCTACCATTTAAAATTATAGACTGATCATTTCTTTGTCAGTGGGCAAACGTACAAAATCATCAGGGGATCAAATACTTTTTTCCCTCACTGTATATAGGTGTACCTACCATAGGAGTCCCCTCGAAGCCTACCATTGACTATGTACTTACCCAGCGTGCTGCAGGAGTTGTGACCCGTTTTTGTTGGTTATGTTGTCATAGTTGTGTCTAGGGTGGCATATGGGGGAGGGAATGCTGTCACCTCCAGGTAGGTGTTTGTCCCACTCTGTGCTGAGGGTGTCAGGTTCTTGTCCAGTTCTGGCATTTAGGTCGCCACAGACTAGTACATATACCTGGGCCTGGAAATGATTGATTTCCCCCTCCAGGATGGAGAAGCTGTCTTCATTAAAGTATGGGGATTCTAGTGGGGGGATATAGGTAGCACATTTTTCTCTAAGATAATTTTCTTTTGAATTTCTAGACAAATATAAAATGTTCCTGTTTTGATTAATTTAATAGAGTCAGTTAGGTCTGCTCTATACCAAATTAGCATACCCCTTGAGTCCCTTGCCTGTTTCACACCTGGTTGTTTGGTGTATGGGACTACCCGCTCTCTGTAACCTAGATTGCAACCAGTGGGTACATCTCCTCTATACCATGTTTCTTGTAGGATGACAATGTCTATATTTCCCTCTTGTCTGTTCTCTCCAGGGTTTCTTTCGTAAAGGTAATGTGTTACTGGAGATGGGTCGTCAGTCTGAAGCCCTGATCCAGTTTCACCTCTGTCTCAAACTACAGGCCGACTTCACTCCTGCCAAGAGCCAGATTAAAAAGGTCAGTAGCTACAGCCAACACTGTCTTGCTCAAGTACTAACTGTTTACAACAGACTGGCTCATTTACTGACTGTTTACCAATCACTGGTCCAGTTACGTACTGACTATGTTTCCCTTACTGACTGTCTGCTTGACTGCTTTACTGGCTGTTTCACTGGTCCAGTTACTTACTGACTGTTTTCCACTTATTGACTGTCTGCCTGACTGTGCTTCACTGGCTCATTCAGTCTCACTAGCTGAGTGTGTCAGTGACTGCCTGGCTGAATGACTGTATGGGATCAGTTAAGGTTCTAGGAATGGGTGGCAGTTGCTGCTTCTAGAAATGCTTTAAGGAATGGAATGCCTTGGCACAGTGTTAGACAATCGCAACAGGTACTGTATACTATATATACAGCAGGGGTGGGCAATGATTTCAGCCCGAGGGACACATCGGAATTTCAAAATTCAGATTTGTTTGTCAAAAGCAATTTGCGGGCCAGAAAAAGTTTTGAAAATGTATACATCCATTAGTATTTCTACATACTTTCTACCTAGTTTTAGATGTTCAAGAGTGTCCTCGAGGTTTAAAAAAATCCTCAAACCTCCCCCGGGCCAGATTGAATGGACTCGTGGGATGAATCTGGCTTGGGGGCCATATAACATCCACCCCTGATGTACAGTATACCAAGAACAAGGATGACTGACTGGGTGGGGTTATTCAAGGACAGGCTAGCATTGTAAATGCTATGATATGTCATGGAACACTGTCAGACTAACACTTATGTGTGTCAGGTCAACTAAGGCAAGGGGTCATCTATGCTAGAAAATGATATGACATGGGACAATATTAGGCAATCTAAACACTTCTACGTAACTGATAAATGGTCAGTCCCAGTTGGGTTACAGTTAGAGGGTCAGTTATAGGCTAACAGTGTCAGGTTATCTGAGGTTGGATATGTTTTAGAAATGCTATGTCACAGAAGCCAACCTAGTCATTTACATTTTCAATCTAGTTATTTAAAATATTCAGCAAGTTGATGACTGACTGGGTGGGGTTATTCAAGGACAGGCTAGCATTGTAAATGCTATGATATGTCATGGAACACTGTCAGACTAACACTTATGTGTGTCAGGTCAACTAAGGCAAGGGGTCATCTATGCTAGAAAATGATATGACATGGGACAATATTAGGCAATCTAAACACTTCTACGTAACTGATACATGGTCAGTCCCAGTTGGATTACAGTTAGAGGGTCAGTTATAGGCTAACAGTGTCAGGTTATCTGAGGTTGGATATGTTTTAGAAATGCTATGTCACAGAAGCCAACCTAGTCATTTACATTTTCAATCTAGTTATTTAAAATATTCAGCAAGTTGTGGGTTTTTAAGTGAATGGTTGATGGGTTGATTGATTAAAGCCAAGTCTGATGTTGTAGGATGAATTGTGTTGCAGAATGTTGTGGGATAAGTTTAATGATGGAACGTGTATAAAGAAGTAACAGTTTAATGTTTTTAAATGATTAATGGATGGATGGATGGATGGATAGAATGATCTGTGTGTATGTTTTCCCTGGTCAGATCCTGGAGACGGAGGGCATGTCAGTGCCAGAGGAGGTGCCCCAGATCCTCCAGGTGGTCTCAGAGTACCTCAGAGACCACTGCCCCCCCATCACAATCCTCTTCCCTGCGGGCCACACAGACAGCCGCACACACAGCCACACCAAAAGCTTCCGATACCCTCAGGTGGAGGGGGCAGAAGGGGACAGGAGAGGAGACTTGGAGACAGGGCCAAAGGTGAAACATGGGACCAGTACTGAGTGCTGTCTCAGTCTCTGTCAGGCCGTGTCCTTCCTCCCTACAGCCGAGGATGATGAGGAGCTGATGATGATGAGGAGGAAGGAGGAGAGGCACAGCAGGGGTACATAGAACACACACACACACACACACACAGGAAGAGAGAAGAGACATGTAGATGGTTGATATTGGTTCTATGTTGTCTCCCTCAGGAGGCTGCAGTCTGGACAGAATAGACTCTCTGAGTGTCCTCACTGTGGCTGACTTTGAATGTCCCCTCTGTATCAGGTTAGTAGGTTCCATAGGTGGTACATCCTGTGGAGTCTTGTGGTACTGTGTTATTGTTGAGAAACTTGTGCTGTACTCTGATCTTAGTGCTGCACCTCTACAGGTTGTTCTATGAGCCAGTGACCACTCCCTGTGGACACACCTTCTGTAGGACCTGCCTCGAGAGAAGCCTAGACCACAACCTCCGCTGCCCCCTATGCAAACAGCCACTACAGGAGGTAACTAGGGCCTACGTAACTAGGGCCTACGTAACTAGGGCCTACGTAACTACAGTGCTTTGCAAAAATATCCAGTATTCACATTTATTGTCAACAATCAACACAAAATACTATGTAATGTAGATCAAATCAAATCAAATTTATTTATAAAGCCCTTCTTACATCAGCTGATGTCACAGAGTGCTGTACAGAAACCCAGCCTAAAACCCCAAACAGTAAGCAATGCAGGTGTAAAAGCACGGTGGCTAGGAAAAACTCCCTAGAAAGGCCAAAACCTAGGAAGAAACTTAGAGGAACCAGGCTGTGAGGGGTGGCCAGTCCTCTTCTGGCTGTGCTGGGTGCAGATTATAACAGAACATGGACAAGATTTTAAAATGTTCATAAAACAGGCAGAACAGTTGAAACTGAGTAAGATGTTTTTTTAATATAAGATAAATTAAACCGTAATAACTAAAATATAGTCATTGCATAAGTATTCAGCCCCTTTCTTTAGGCAAGCCTAAATTACTTCTGTAAGGTCCCTTACACAGATTCAACTACAATGACCAGGGAGCTTTTGAAAAGCCTCATAAAGAAGGCCAGTGATTGGTAGATAGGTAACAATTCAGACATGGAATATCTCTTTAACGACTCAAATACCAGTGGGTCGCTAGCGGGATCATCCCGACACTACTAGCGCAAACCTGTAGCGCCAGATTTAAAATCCGAAAATTGAATTATTAAACATCCAGCTATATACAAGTGTTCCATACTCATCAAAAGCTCTGTTTCTAGGCAATATCACAGCGTTGTCAGATTTCAAATAGGCTTTACGGCGAAAGCAGCACATTCATTTGTTTGAGGCTAGCACCTCACATATTTTCCAATAGCCATGTATCGATTAGCAATCATGGCACACACATAACACATTTCACAGCGAAAACAAAGTAATTACCTGTTGAAGAACTTCTGCTGAGGTCTTCCTAAGTGTCCAACGAAGACAATCCATGGTTCTTTTGTTAGAAAAAGTAACGTCTTTTATCCATAAATCCTCCATTTGGTTCATGCTTATAATCAGAAACGACAGCCTCCATTACTCCTTTGAAACTCGGCGCCGCCGTTAAAATTATACCTATAAACTTGTCCAAAAACAATCAAACATAGTTTTAAATGTATCCTTAGGAACCCTTTTACGTATATGTACAATTATAAATCAGCCGAATATAAACTGAACGCTAAAAACGATAAATAAGGCACAGCGCTGCCTCATGCACGCACTCTGAAGAGTTTTCGTAACGTGGTCTCTCGTTCCATGCTGTTTATCAATGGCCGAAATTCCCCAAGATGGAGTAAAACACCGTCTCGTGGTTGATGACATCATAAGGAAGCGATGCACTGCGTTAACATGCCTATATATGGTCATTTTGGATAGGAGGGGCTCAAAAATGAGCAATGTGTCAAAATGACTTTTTCAGGACAGAGATTCCTCAGGGTTTTGCCTGCCAAATGCGTTCTGATTGACCCACAGACAAATGGTTAACAGTTTTGGAAAATTCAGAGTGTTTCCTATCCAATGGTACTAAATATATGCATATCCCATTTTCTGGGCCTAAATGGGAGGCATTTTACTTTGGGCACGCCAGGCTCTCCAAAACAGTCACCTTTGCTGCTGGAGCTTGTGAAGTTAAGCATGGTCAGGTTAATAATTATGCTGTGGATTATACAGTTGAAGTCGGAAGTTTACATACACCTTAGCCAAATACATTTAAACTCAGTTTTTCACAATTCCTGACATTTAATCCTGGTAAAAATTCCCTGTCTTAGGTCAGTTAGGATCACCACTTTATTTTAAGAATGTGAAATGTCAGAATAATTCTTTCATCATATTCCCAGTGGGTCAGAAGTTTACATACACTCAATTAGTATTTGGTAGCATTGTCTTTAAATTGTTTAACTTGGGTCAAATGTTTTGGGTAGCCTTCCACAAGCTTCCCACAATAAGTTGGGTGAATTTTGGCCCATTCCTCCTGACAGACCTGGTGTAACTGAGTCAGGTTTGTAGGCCTCCTTGCTCACACACGCTTTTTCAGTTCTGCCCACACATTTTCTATGGGATTGAGGTCAGGGCTTTGTGATGGCCACTCCAATACCTTGACTTTGTTGTCCTTAAGCTATTTTGCCACAACTTTGGAAGTATGCTTGGGGTCATTGTCCATTTGGAAGACCCATTTGCGACCAAGCTTTAACTTCCTGACTGATGTCTTGAGATGTTGCTTCAATATATCCACATAATTTTCCTCCCTCATGATGCCATCTATTTTGTGAAGTGCACCAGTCCCTCCTGGAGCAGACCACCCCCACAACATGATGCTGCCACCCCAGTGCTTCACGGTTGGAATATACAAACATAATGATGGTCATTATGGCCAAACAGTTCTACTTTTGTTTCATCAGACCAGAGGACATTTTTCCAAAAAGTATGATCTTTGTCCCTATGTGCAGTTGCAAACTGTAGTCTGGCTTTTTTTATGCCGGTTTTGGAGCAGTGGCTGCTTCCTTGCTGAGCGGCCTTTCAGGTTATGTTGATATAGGACTCGTTTTACTGTGAATATAGATACTTTTGTACCGGTTTCCTCCAGCATCTTTACAAGGTCCTTTGCTGTTGTTCTGGGATTGATTTGCATTTTCACACCAAAGTACGTTAATCTCTAGGAGACAGAATGCGTCTCCTTCCTGAGCGGTATGACGGCTGCGTGGTCCCATGGTGTTTATACTTGCGTACTATTGTTTGTACAGATGAACGTAGTACATTCAAGCATTTGGAAATTGCTCCCAAGGAAGATCCAGACTTTTGGAGGTCTCCAATTTTTATTCTGAGGTCTTGGCTGATTTCTTTTGATTTGCCCATGATGTCAAGCAAAGAGGCACTGAGTTTGAAGGTAGGCCTTGAAATACATCCACAGGTACACCTCCAATTGACTCAAATGATGTCAATTAGCCTATCAGAAGCTTCTAAAGCCATGACATCATTTTCTGGAATTTTCCAAGCTGTTTAAATGCACAGTCAACTTAGTGTATGTAAACTTCTGACCCACTGGAATTGTGATACAATGAACTATAAGTGAAATAATCTGTCTGTAAACAATTGTTTGAAAAATTACTTGTGTCACACACAAAGTAGATGTCATAATGGACTTGCCAAAACTATAGTTTGTTAACAAGAAATTTGTGGATTGGTTGAAAAATGAGTTTTAATGACTCAAACCTAAGTGTATGTAAACTTCTGACTTCAACTGTATATTAAACCACACATCAAAGATGCTGTCATCTTTCTGAACTGAGCTGCAGCACAGGAAGGAAACTGCTCAGGGATATTACCATGAGGCCATTGGTGATTTTAAAACAGCTACAGAGTTCAATTGCTGTGATCGGAGAAAACTGAGGATGGATCAACAACATTGTAGTGACTCCACAATAATGACCTAATTGACAGAGTGAAAAGAAGAATAATACAAAAATACTGGATAGAAATATTCTAAAACATGCATCTTGTATGCAGTAATAATGCTAAAAAATACACTTTTTGTCCTAAATGCAAAGCCTTATGGGAAAACACAACACATCACTGAGTAACTGCCTCCTTATTTTCAATCATGGTGGTGGCTGCATCATGGTATGGGTATGCTTGACATCGGCAAATACTGGGGAGTTTTTCAGGATGAAAAGAAACGGGATGGAGCTAAGCACAGGCAAAATCCTAGAGGAAAACCTGCTTCAGTCTACTTTACACCAGAGACTGAGAGAGGAATTCACCTTTCAGCAGGAGAATAACCTACAACACAAGGCCAAATCTGGAGTTTCTTACCAAGAAGACCGTGAAGGTTCCTGAGTGGCCAAGTTACAGTTTTGACTTAAATCTGTTTCAAAATGGCAAGACTTAAATTGCTGTGTAGTCGTGATTCTCAACGTCTTGACAGAGCTTGAAGATTTATTTTAAAGAATCATGGTCAAATATTGCACAATCCAGGTGTGCAAAGCTCTTATAGACTTACCCAAGAAGAGTCACAGGTGTAATCAATGCCAAAGGGTTTTTTAACATGTATTGACTTAGGGAGCTGAATACTTACGCAACAACTACATTTTAGTTATTTAATTTCTATTAATCTTTAGAAAAATATTGTTCTTCTACTTTGACATTACAGTGTATTTTGTGCAGTTTGTTGACAAAAAATTACAATGAAATACATTTGAATCCCACTTTGTAACACAATAAAATGTGAATAAATTCAAGCGGTCTGAATACTTTTGCAAGGCACTGTATGTACACCTACGTAACTAGGGCCTTCGTCTGTGTACATGAACTCAATCAGAAACGCATTGTATATAACATCATAATGAAACAATTGCAATGGAAGGTCTGCTTTGTACTGTTTTTATGTCGCTACTATGTTTATAACCCAAGGGAGATCACTTTAACTGGGATGCACTTATTTGTTAATTTTCTTCCCAATAATGCTGAATCACTTCATCTTTCCTGTGTAGTACTTTAAGAACAGGAAGTACAACCCCACGGTGCTGCTGCAGGAGATCATGTCTCACCTCTTCCCCCTGCAGCTGGATGAGAGGAAGCAGGTCCAAGAGACTGAGATGGCCGAACTATCCAAGTGAGTCCTCTCGCTGAAGCACTGTAACCAGGGGTAAACGGAGGTCGATTGCGAACCCTCTCGGGTTGTTCTAGCGTTTCCCAGAACTGTAACCTGTCACCCAAACTGATTTCGCTATGTTTCATCTTTGTAAGTGCAGCGTCCAGTCTGGTTTAACCAGGCTACCAAAATTGGCCCTTACCTGTAAAACGAGCTTTGGAACTATTTTGGTAGAAGTTCTTAATGCCTGAATGAAATGAGAGACTGAAACGGGAAATTGTTGATGGGCTATCATATGCTCGCCAGAATGAGCTTGGGGCGAGTTGGCAACCTTAATGGTAACCATGGCAACAGGAACCGGGCATCAGGCTCCTCATACAGTAGAGAGTAGACGTTGTGACCGTGAGGTTATTGGCAAAGCACTGCACAAGGCAACAACACCAGCTGCTGGACAAGAGCAACACAGAAAATATCTATACAGTAGCAGTCAAATGTTTAGACACACCTACTCATTCAAGGGTTTTTCTTTATTTTTACTATGTTCTACATTGTAGAATAATAGTGAAGACATCAAAACTATGAAATAACACATATGGAATCATCTAGTAACCAAAAAAGTGATTCTTCAAAGTAGCCACCCTTTGCCTTTGACAGCTTTGCACACTTGGCATTCTCTCAACCAGCTTCACCTGGAATGATTTTCAAACAGTCTTGAAGGAGTTCCCACATATGCTGAGCACTTGTTGGCTGCTTTTCCGTCACTCTGCGGTCCAACTCATCCCAAACCATCTCAATTGGGTTGACGTCGGGTGACTATGGAGGCCAGGTCATCTGATGCAGAACTCCATCACTCTCTTTCTTGGTCAAATAGCCCACTCACAGCCTGGAGGTGTTGGGTCATTGTCCTGTTGAAAAACAAATGATAGTCCCAGAAAGTGCAAACCAGATGGGATGGCGTGTCGCTGCAGAATGCTGTGGTAGCCATGCTGGTTAAGTGTGAATGTAATTCTAAATAAATCACTGACGGTGTCACCAGCAAAGCGACCCCACACCATCACACCTCCTCCTCCATGCTTCACGGTGTGAACCATACATGCGGAGAACATCCGTTCACCTACTCTGCGTCTCACAACGACACAGCGGTTGGAAACAGAAATCTCAAATTTGGACTCTTCAGACCATTGGACAGATTTACACCGGTCTAATGTCCATTGCTTGTGTTTTTTGCCCCATGCAAGTCTCTTCTTATTGGTGTCCTTTAGTAGTGGTTTATTTGCAGCAATTTGATCATGAAAGCCCAGTTCACGCAGTTTCCTCTGAACAGTTAATGTTGAGATGTGTGTTACTTGAGCTCTGTGAAGCATTTATTTGGGTTGCAATTTCTGAGGCTGGTAACTCTAATGAACTTATCCTCTGCAGAAGAGGTAACTCTGGGTCTTCCTTTCCTGTGGCGGTCCTCATGAGAGCCAGTTTCATCATAGCGCTTGATGGTTTTTGCAACTGAAAAAAAATCTTGAAATTTTTCGCATTGACTGACCTTCATGTCTTAAAGTAATGATGGCCTGTCGTTTGTCTATGCTTATTTTAGCTGTTCTTGCCATAATATGGACTTGGTCTTTTACCAAATAGGTCTATCTTCTGTATATCACCCCTTGTCACAACACAACTGATTGGCTCAAATGCATTAGGAAGGAAAGATATTCCACAAAATACCTTTTAACACGGCACACCTGTTAATTGAAACGCATTCCAGGTGACTATCTCATGAAGCTGGTTGAGAGAATGCCAAGTATGTGCAAAGCTGTCATCAAGGCAAAGGGTGGCTACTTTGTTTAACACTTTTTGGGTTACTACATGATACCATGTGTTATTTCATAGTTTTGATTATTTTACAATGTAGAAAATAGTAAAAATAAAGAAAAACCCTTGAGTAAGTGAGTCCAAACGTTTGACTGGTACTGTGTGATATATAAAATACACACCTCCTTAACTGTTACCCTAATCTACTATCTATTTATCTCTCTCTATCCTCTCTCTCTTTTTTGCATCCTCTCTGTCTGTCTCGTTCTTTCTGCTTTCTCTCTGTCTCGCTCTCTGTTTCTCTCTCCCTCCATGCCCCCAGTCTAACTAAGGACATCCCTATCTTTGTGTGTACGGTGGCGTAGCCGGGCGTGCCCTGTCCTCTCCACATCTTCGAGCCTCGTTACCGCCTCATGATGAGACGATGCATGGAGACGGGGACCAGGAAGTTTGGCATGTGCAGCTACGAACATGGAAAAGGGTGGGTCGTGGATGTATACAATCTGAAAATACTGGTATGAAAATGAACCCTATCAGTGTGTATCTGATTCTGTTCCCCTTTTACACTACTACGCTGAGCCACACTGTGCTGGGGATCTGATTTGTCTTTCACATTACCCTTTTCAGCTTGCTTTCAACAACTCTCTGTGTGTGTGTCCTCCAGATTTGCAGACTACGGCTGTATGCTGGAGATTCATAGCCTAGAGGTGTTGCCTGATGGTCGCTCGTATGTGGACTGTGTGGGAGGAAGTCGCTTCAGGGTCCTAAAGAGAGGACAGAGAGATGGATACCACACCGCTGATATAGAATACATGGAGGACCACAAGGTAAGTTACCACAGTTTGTTCTAACCTACTCCTGTCCCTGGATGACCCCTGTGAATGCAGAGTTTTGGTTGAATTTAACACTCCTGGGGAAGGTTACAAATGCTATTTTATTAGCTAGTTCTTCAGTGAGTGTTTTACTGGTACTTGGCCTGTTTCCAAGCAACAGTTTGTAAAGATAATGTTCAGCGCTCCATCAGGGATACTTTAGAGGCATTTGTGTGTGCACACTAGAGGCTCAACATGCTTTGTTCACACTTACTGTAATGGTCAGAGCCTAAACCTCACGAAAACAACACTAGACACTATGGAACACAAAACCTTTTACTATCTCATCCTGGAATATACAAGGTCTGAGGTCATCTCGGCAGGGGCGGCAGGGTAGCCTAGTGGTTAGAGTGTTGGACTAGTAACCGAAAGGTTGCAAGATTGAATCCCCGAGCTGACAAGGTAAAAATCTGTCGTTCTGCCCCACTGTTCCTCGGCCATCATTCAAAATAAGAATTTGTTCTTAACTGACTTGCCTAGTAAAAAAAAAAAAAAAAATCTGCCTTTGGCCTAAAGAGCAGAAACCCAGACTTCATCAAAGAAATTGGAAATACAGACATTGTCATCCTATAAGAAACATGGTATATAAAGGAGACGGACTCACTGGTTGCCCTCTAGGTTACAGAGAGCTGGTAGTCCCATCCACCAAACTACTTGGGGTGAAACAGGGAAGAGACTCCGGGGATATGCTAATTTGGTATAGAGCAGACCTAACTCACTCTAATAAATTAGTCAAAACAGGAACATTTTACATCTGGCTAGAAATTAATAAGGAATTTATCTCAACAGGGAAAAATGTCCTTGTGTGCTAGCTATATCCCCCAATAGAATCCCCTTACTTTAACGATAGCTTCTCCATCCTGGAGGGGGAGATCAACCATTTCCAAGCCCAGGGACATGTACTACTCTGTGCCGACCTAGTCAATTCTAGAACTGGACAAGAACCTGACACTCTTACCACACAGGGGGACAAACACCTACCTGGAGGCAACAGCATTCCCTCCCAAATATGCCCCCCTAGACACAGCTATGACAAAACAACCAACAAAAATGGGTCACAATTCCTGCAGCTCTGTCGCATGCTGGGTCTGTACATAGTCAATGGCTTCGAGGGTACTCCTATGGTAGGTACACCTACAGCTCATCCATTGGCAGTAGGACTGTAGATGACTTTATCACTGACCTCAACCCAGAGTCTCTCAGTGTTCACAATCAGCCCACTGACACCCCTATCAGATCACAGCAAAATTCCAGTCTACTTGAACAGAGCAATACTCAATCATGAGGCATCAAGGCCAAAGTAACTACACAATATTAAGAAATGCTATAGATGGAAGGAAAGAAGTGTAGAAACCTACCAAATAACAATTAAACAACAATACATTTAATCCCTTTTAGACAACTTCCTGGACAATTGTTTCACTGTAATAGTAAAGGTGTAAACTTAGCAGTAGAAAACCTAAACAGTATTTGACCTCTCAGCTTCCCTATCAAATCAAAAAATGTCAAGCAGACAACCTAAGAAAATTAACAACAATGACAAATGGTTTGATGAAGAATGCAAAAACCTAAGAAAGTAATTGAGAAACTTATCCAACCAAAAACATAGACCCAGAAAACCTGAGCCTACGCCATCACTATGTTGAATCACTAAAACAATACAGAAATACACTACGGAAAAACAAGGGACAGCATGTCAGAAATCAGCTCAATCTAATTGAAGAATCCATAGAATGTAATCACTTCTGAGAAAATTGGAACACACTAATCAAACAACAACACGAAGAGTTATCTATCCCAAACGGAGATGTTTGGATAAACCACTTCTCCAATCTTTTTGGCCTTATAACAAAAACATATATATACATGATCAAGTGCAAATCTCAGAATAAACTATTAAAGACTACCAGAACCCTCTGGATTCTCCAATTACATTAATACAGGACAAAATACAATTCCTTCAACCCAAAAAGGCCTGTGGTGTTGGTGGTATCCTTAATGAAATGATAAAATATACAGACCACAATTTCCAATTGGCTATACTTAAACTCTTTAACATCATCCTCAGCTCTGGCACCTTCCCCAGTATTTGGAACCAAGGACTGATCACCCCAATCCACAAAAGTGGAGACCGATTTGACCCCAATAACTACCATGGGATATATGCGTCAACAGCAACTTTGAGAAAATCCTCTGCATTATCATTAACAGCAGACTCGCCACATGTCCTCAATGAAAACAATGTACTGACCAAATTCTAAATTGTGTTTTTATCAAATTACCATACGACAGACCACAAATTCACCCTGCACACCTTATTCGACTAACAAAGACAAAGTCTTCTCATGCTTTGTTGATTTCAAAAAAGCTTTTGGCTCAATTTGGCACTAGGGTCTGAAATACAAATGGATGGAAAGTGGTGTTGGAGGAAAAACATACAACATTATCAAATCCATGTACACCAGCAATATGTGTGTTTTGCCCATTTTATGTATCCACGAATTGGCGAAAGCAATATAACAGTCTACAGCACCCGGCCTCGCCCTACTAGAATCTGAAGTAAAATGTCTACTGTTTGCAGATGATCTGGTGCTTCTGTCCCCAACCAAGGAGGGCCTAAAGCAGCACCTAGATCTTCTGCACAGGGTCTGTCAGACCTGGGCCCTGACAGTAAATCTCAGTAAGACTAAAATAATGGTGTTCCAAAAAATGTACAGTTGCCAGGACCACAAATACAAATTCCGTCTAGAAACCATTGCCATAGAGCACACAACATTTTTTGCATACCTCGGCCTAAACATCAGCGCCACAGGTAACTTCCACGAAGCTGTGAACAATCTGAGAGACAAGGCAAGAAGGGCCTTCAACGCCATCAAAAGGAACATAAAATTCGACATACCAATTAGGATCTGGCTAAAAGGATTGCCCTTTATGGTTGTGAGGTCTGAGGTCTGCTCACCAATCAAGAATTCACAAAATGGGACAAACACCAAATTGAGACTCTGCATACAGAATTCTGCAAAAATAACCTACGTGTACAACGTAAAACACCAAATAATGCATGCAGAGCAGAATTAGGCCGATACCCGCTAATTATCCAATTCCAGAAAAGAGACATTAAATTCTACAACCACATAAAAGGAAATTATTCCCAAACCTTCCATAGCAAAGCCATCACCTACAGAGAAATGAACCTGGAGAAGAGTCCCTTAAGCAAGCTGGTTCAGGGGCTCTGTTCACCAACAACACAATTAGATCCAACCAAATCATGAGAAAACAAAAAGATAATTACTTGACACATTGGAAAGAATAAAAAAAATAGCCTCAGTGTACAACGTAAAACACCAAATAATGGATGAATCAAAGAAAGACTAAAGAGAAAGTTTGTTTCTAAACTGGGAGAGGGGGTTCTACTAAGCAATATGGGATTGTTTTAAGAAAGTCATACCAAGGATAATTTTGCTATTTTGTATAAAAAAATATCTATTTAATAATATTTGGCCTTACTGCTATTAGCCCATACAAATGCATTAAATAACAGATTCATTACATGGAACAACCGAGTCCCCTCCCCCAAAAAATCGAAAGGATGTTTGTTCTGAAGTGTCTGTCCTATCTCTGAGAGATATAAGAAAGATCTGGGGTTTTTTTCACTGCGGAAAAACACCGCTCTACCTCTGTCACCTTTCACTGCGGAAAAACACCGCTCTACCTCTGTCACCTTTCACTGCGGAAAAACACCGCTCTACCTCTGTTACCTTTCACTGCGGAAAAACACCGCTCTACCTCGGTCACCTTTCACTGCGGAAAAACACCGCTCTACCTCTGTTACCTTTCACTGCGGAAAAACACCGCTCTACCTCTGTCACCTTTCACTGCGGAAAAACACCGCTCTACCTCTGTCACCTTTCACTGCGGAAAAACACCGCTCTACCTCTGTCACCTTTCACTGCGGAAAAACACCGCTCTACCTCTGTCACCTTTCACTGCGGAAAAACACATCTACCTCTGTCACCTTTCACTGCGGAAAAACACCGCTCTACCTCTGTCACCTTTCACTGCGGAAAAACACCGCTCTACCTCTGTTACCTTTCACTGCGGAAAAACACCGCTCTACCTCTGTCACCTTTCACTGCGGAAAAACACCGCTCTACCTCTGTCACCTTTCACTGCGGAAGTGCGGCATGGGCAGATGCGGTGGATTGAGACGCATCCAGTACAAAAAAACCCAGATATCTCTAGCTTACACTGACAGATTTTGATGGGGATTTTTGTATGATGCTAATTAAATTTCCACAGGGGCTCGGACATTGACCTTAGTGGGTTAAAGGTTTGAGGAGAATCTATTGTATTTTGCATTGAGAATCTCCTAATTTGTTTCTAGGCTGACGGGTCAGAGTTGGAGCTATTGCAGAGCCTCCATGACAGTGTGTATGAGCAGGCCCAGGACTGGTACACACGACTCAACACACGCCTCAGAGAACAGATCAGCAGACAGTATGGAACCATGCCTGACAAGGATGACAACATACAGGTACACACACACACAGACACACACACACACACAGACACACATGGACCTTGCCTATCACCTACCACTTCCAGACCAGCGCTCATCTAGTATTGAAAATCCCCTGGATCTCCCAATCTCTCTCTCTTCCTGTCTCTCTCTCTCCCTCCCTGTCTCTCTCCCTCAGGCCTCCAACAACGGTCCAGCGTGGTGTTGGTGGTTGTTGTCAGTTCTCCAGCTGGATCCTGCCTACCAGACCACCGTCCTGTCCCTGCCCTCCCTCAAGGACCGCCTGGGACACCTGCGCATCGTTCTGGAGTACTTCTCCCAGAGCTAGAGAAGAGGAGATAAAGGGATACAGCTTTACTGGGGTTTCTGATGCTTATCCAGTACCCTACACAGAGGAGAGGAGCATCTCTACAGACTGGATAATGTGAAACATTATCCACATACACATCCACTAATATATAATTCACACACAGTTCCCACATACAGTACCTGTCAGGCCCACTCCCCACCCCTGTATCTTCAGTAAGATGATGCCATGGAGATCATATGTCCTAGCTTGAACCCATTTTACCTGGCCAAGAGTAGAAAGAGATTGTTTTATCACTTACATAAATAATGTGTTTGTTCATAGATACATCATAGGTAAATACCACATTGAATCACTGGTGAAGGTGCTTTTTGGGTGAAACTAGCTTGAAATACTTTAAACTATATCGTTTCTTGTTTGTGACCAGCTCGCTAATAATCACCCAAATTAAAGATAGACAGTCAGGAACGATGGATATATTGGACTCTTGCAAATTTTGACGGCAAAGAAATTTATCAAATGTTCATTGCGGGCTTCCGGACCTCATTGAAGACCGAATGCAGCCCCTGGGCCAAAATAAGTGTGACACCCCTGCAGTATAGGGTTAAACTGTTCTGATTCATGCCAAGGGATGTGAACCTGGTGGTAATGTCTCAGATAACCACTAGGTGTCCCTGTTCTCAATCCTGTTTCCTCTATCAGCCAAGCATAAAGAACACTGCCATGGCAACCGATCCGCATGCATGACGTAACCAGCAATGTCAGAATCAGACGATCTGATTCCTATGGCTGTAAAGTGTTTGAAGAAATGCTATTGACACAGAGATCGCTCAGTCTTACAGAGCTGACAACTTGATTTCCTGCGTAACGCACAATATTCTATGTATAGTTTATAATAATCATATTGTCTTTTTGGGGGGTTCTTTAAAACCTTGGGAAGCTACTATATTGTGACAAACACAGTGAGCAGCCATTTTGAATTACTAGCGCTATAGTATAATTACTATTGCCATTACTATATCTTTACTGCAATGTTACCAATATTGAGTAGGATGTAATATTAGTGTGTTATTGCAATAATGATCTATTATGAAACATAAAAAGGCGCCGCCTGGGTGAAAATCGTAATATTTCGGAGTAATGTGAATTAAAGCTGCTATAGCCTGACTTCTCTGTAGTGTTGGTGAAGATGTATTGAACAGTGTCCATCCCAAATGGCACCCTACTCCCTTCATAGTGCACTACCAGGGCCGCAATAGGACTGTGGTGAAAGGTAGTGCACTATATAGGGAATAGGGTGCTATTTGGGATTCAGACCCAGGTTAAATAAGGTGGAAAAAGACCGAGGCAGGTGGTACAGCTTAGCTGTTCTACACGTGTAAACAGGTGTGTTGTTCTGTACACATGCATATGTATGTATGCACAGGAGGTTGGTTTAATTGGTGAGAATGGGCTTGTGGTAATACCTGGAGCAGAATCGGTGGAATGGTGTCAAATACAGTAAACATGGTTTCCAGGTGTTTGAAGCCATTTAATTTGCTCCGTTCCAGACATTATGAGCCGTTCTCCCCTCAGCAGCTTCCTGTATGTAAACAGTCTTCAGATAGCTGTCGTCCCTCTGACAACACAAAGGGCAGTAGAGGTGTGTGAGTATATTGAAGAGACTACCTGTGTAATATAAAAGCTCAAATAGTATGGGTTTTCTTTCAAATGCTTGAGTTGCACTTTATTGAGTTTGCCTGACGCAATGGCATCAATAGAATAGTCCCAAAAGTGCACACCACGTCCATCAGGCTCAATCAATCGTTCAAAGCATTTGGAAATAAATAAATATTTCCTTTTAACCCAGGTCTGGTAGCTTTCACAGGCAGGACAGACAGGAGTTGCCTCCCTAGCCCATACTGGGCTCACACCACCCTCTGCCCCCTGTAGCGCCCTCTACCTGTGTGGCTCTCTCACCACTAGTGTTGGTGACTACAGTGCCTGGCCATCCACTAGGAGGCAGCATTTTGTGTTTGAGCAGAAGGGAATAGACAAATGTTGTTGTTTTCTTTTTTGGGCTTATTAGTGCCACATTCCATGGAATGTTGAAACTGCAAATCTTAACATGATTTACTAACAGACAGGCTTGAACTGGGTGAAAACATACACAAGCTGCGTTTTTCTACTTTGATAATTGTGCCATAGATACTGTTATTGTGTGTTTTATTTAGAGATTTAGTTGGATTCAGTAATTAAGTATTTACTAAGATTACAACCAACCTGCAACTTAAGCGTTGTAATTAATTCCCCATGTTATATATCCGCTGGACACTGAAAGACTAGCTACCACCTGACACATTATAATGACCACATCGTTTTGAACAGACCGTCACAGACAGGTGACTCCGCATTGTAACTCGTCTGTTTGTAGATATACTAGTGTAGCTATAATAAAGATAGATAATAACCCTCAGTGATTGGACTAACGTGTGTGTTTTGTGTGCTAGATTTTGGAGGGGCACATTTAAAGGCCTGATATTACGCACAACGATACCCCTCCAAAGGACAGACAGACAAATGGGTGGATGGATGGGCAAAAGGGCAGGCCGGGCCTCGGCCCCTGGTTATTCTGACCTCTGACTTATCCCCTAACATTTAACCTGGTGGCCCATGTTTCCCTCTGACATCGCTGATGAAGGCCTGCCTTTTGTTAGTTTGGCTTCAGTTGGTTCAGTTGGACACGGTTGATGCTGGCAGTCCTGAAAACCTGTCTAAATCAGCCCCTAAAGCTGTTATCTAAGTAAAACCAATCTAGGGGAAACACTGGTCTGACCGGCTATGTACAGTTCACTACCCACACAGAACCTTAGAACCCACAAGTACTGACCTACACACCAGCTTTCTGAGTACACGCAATACAGCAACGATCATGAGGTCCAATGTAGGCCTACTCTAAAGCGCAGATTTTGACTGGATCACTACAGATCACTGGCTGTCAGACATGTACAGAAGTGTGTGTGTGTATACGTCTTTAGCTGATTGTTTGCCGATGGAAACAAAAACTTGAGGTCCAATCAAAAACATTAATCACTTTACTCTTCGACCGTCTTGAATTCCCCTGGCTGATTTGACAAGAAGGGACTTTGATCAGGAACAGGCAATAGTCTACGTTGTTTATCCTCATAGGTGATTATGAGAACAGGTAGCGATCAGTATCTGTGCTCTATTCCGGTACCAGACGTTACTGTTAAAATGAACAACTGGGTGAAAATTGACTACAGTTGACTTGTCCTTGATTGAGGCCACTGCCCTCCTGTAGGACTTATTATTGGAGAAGAAGACGTCTATTATTGCACAGTATAATAGATATAATGTTCAGCAGTGGTATTGATGTTATTTTGTCAGACTACGCATCATAAAAATAAAAAAAAGTTTTTCTCCTTTCCCATTTTTATTTCTTTTGAATGTTCAGTTGTGTAGGTACACACAGACAGGTGTGTTGTACTGCTTCCATACTACATTGCTTCAAACTAAGTAGCTAGTACACTAGTGTGGATATTGGATCAGAACCAATGATTGGGATTGATTTCATGACACATAAGGACACTAGTCATCACCAGAGATTTCACAGTTAATTTTGTGTTCTCTGGTGAGTGTAGTTCTCTATCGAATGTGATATATACATTAAATGGTAGAGAAAGGTATTGGCCAGGAAGCCACTCTAGCCTACTACACCGCTGTCTGTCTAAACAGTTGATATTGATACACCCCTGTTCTGCTGTGTACAAGCCCCCTGGAAACCGATGATGAACCATAAAAACCTGATGGATTTATTTGCTTCAAATATCCCTGGATGATGATGTTTCAAATGTTAATATTATAAATAAAGTTATTCAAGTAAAATTGTATGTTATGTTTTTAACATAAATTTGATTGATTTATTGTTGTTTGAATGACATTTTGATGATTGGCAATCATATGTTACCCAGAAACACTTGGAGGAGAGACGTCGAGGCAGAGACAGAATTGAGTGGCATCAACTAGTGTAACCTGGAAAGTCTTGCCTTGATCCGAGTGAGGACATTGGTCAATTGCCTATGCTCCTGATAAGAGCCAATGGCTTAAATCAAATAGGTCAATACATGTATGATTGACTTATCAGGATGTGGAGTAGAGTTATTATATACTTCACAAGATCTTTTTCACACTCAACAGTTTCTCGTGTGTGTCAAGAATCGTCCACAACCCAAAGGACATCCAGCCAACTTGACACAACTGTGGGAAACATTGGAGTCAACATGGACCAGCATCCCTGTGGAACGCTTTCGACACCTTGTAGAATCCATCCCCCTGACGAATTGAGGCTGTTCTGAGGGGAAAAGGGGGTGCATCTCAATATTAGGAAGGTCTTTCCTAATGTTTTGCTCACTCAGTGTATCTACTCTGTAGCTCAGTTGGTAGAGAGTGGCGCTTGACAGGTTAGTGGGTTCTATTCCCGGGACCAGCCATATGTTAAAAATGTATGCATGCCTGTAAGTCGCTTTGGATAAAAGCGTCTGCTAAATGGCATTTATTATTATTATTATTATTATTTTGTTAGAAACTCTAAAATGTATACAGATGTAATGACTAAAGCCTCCACCGGGGGTCAGTGTGTAGCTATGGATTGGCAGCTGGAGTTCTTCTATGGAACAGGAAGTAGAGGGAATTACTCTATTGAAGAGAACAGTTGTTAAATGAAGAGCAATAGTGATGGTGTCTTTTTGTAGGCATTAACTCCTCCATGGTTTGCTGAAAAAAGCCTATGGAAAATGTAGGGTTTGTAGGGTTTTTGGATAAACGCTGAAAATGAAGTCTGTGGTAGGTAAACACATAATTAGGAGATCTTATACATTTTTGTTCTATGATATAATCTTCCTCAGCTAACATTACTTTTTTGTGAATTTTTTTACCATTTATGTAATAAGAACAATCACAGAGAGCACATAAAGGCTTCATAATTCATAAAAGTCATGTTAACTGACTGACGTTACTTCATAGAGCAAAACGTAGAAGATCTAAGCCTATGTTAATTTTATTTTCAGAATGTAGCAGCCCCCTTTGGGGAAAGGAAACCCGTGGTTACCTAGGTTACTCCATTGGCTCACAGCAAAAACCTGACCTTTTTCAAACACAATTGTCTTGTCTGCTTGTTTAAGTCAATTACATTACTACATGGAAGAGAAGTACAACATGTCTAAGGATGCCTTTTCAACATGGCCTGCTCCCGAGCGTTCTCACTACTTAGAAATGAGTGAGTGGAGTTACAAGTTAGGTCTTACCTGTGATGAAATGTTTTCCATACATATAGCTACGTGTAGCCTACTTGGACATCGGGTCCCCACATTTCCCACTCCAAATAGTCTGAAGCCACAGGGCTCTTCTTGCAGCCTCTATTTCTCTACCTGGTGGCATTGTGGTTGGAATGTTTTACCTGGTTACCTGTACAATGGGCTCCTTAGTCGCACAGTGGTCTAAGACACTGCATCTCACTGCAAGTGGCGTCACTGCAGTACCTGGTTCGAATCCAGGCTACATCACATCCGGCCGTGATTGGGAGTCACATAGGGTGGCGCACAATTGTCCCAGTGTCGTCTGGGTTTGGCCGGGGTAGGCCGTCATTGTAAATAAGAATTTGTTCTTAACTGACTTGCCTAGTTAAATAAAGGTTAAATGTAAATAAACATTGAACAACACACAGTTATTAGTGAGAGAGAAAGTGTGTGTGTGTGTGCAAGAGTCTGTGTCTGATGGAGATGAGAGAGAACTATTACCATGTGATTATAGCAAGTGTCAAAATGCCACCAATCATCAGAAGCAAAAAAATAATAATGTAATTTCCTTGGTGTCAATCATAAATGAGAAAAAGGGATGACAATAACGTCTTACACTGTCTGTTCTTCACCTGAAGTCAGTCAAGCACGAACGCGTGCACACACACACACTGAGTGCCACTTAGTTGCCATAGGAACAAAGAGCTGATAGGTGAGAGGAAAACTTGAAGTGGAGAGCAGGATTATCAATTAGAAAATGAACAAACTTTTTCTTTGAAGTGTGAAATATTTTGAGAGACAATTTGTACTAATCTAATACAGGAAGATATGTGTACGGAGGTATGAATAAAGGGAGGGGATAGAGAGAGACCGAAGGAGAGAGAGACAGTGGAGTAGAGCGAGAACTCAATTTGACAAATCTGTGTGTTTTATGCGGCGCTCTTTGCCCTTTTTACGCGGCGCTCGGGATTAGAATGATTTGACAGGATGCTGAGTTTGTGCATGCCTGTGTGTTTGCATATGTGAGGGTAAAGCACTGATACAGCTGGCTTGTTTCTCTGCTGTATAATCCCTACAACACTGTGATAAACCCCCTTGTGTGCACAGCACCCACCATCCCTCTGTCTCTGTGATAAACCCTGGAGTACCCAGCACCCACCATCCCTATGTCTCTATATGTGTCTCTGAGAGCGAGAGCAAACATATGAAACACCACGTTCTGCTACAGCTCAGGGAACAGAGTAATCAGACACACTGATGGAGGCAATCAGAGAACTACAGAGACTCAGAGAGACCCGAGAGGAATTCAATGATCTTTTTCCCCTCCCTCTCCTCTCCTCTCCTCTCCTCTCCCTCCCTCTCTCCTTTCCCTCCCTCTCCTTTCACTCCCTCTCTCTCCCTCTCCTCTCCTCTCCTCTCTCCTTTCCCTCTCCTCCGTATTCCCCCTCTCCTTTCCCTCTCCTCTCCTCTCTCTCTCTCTCTCTCCTTTCACTCCCTCTCTCCTTTCCCTCCCTCTCCTTTCACTCCCTCTCTCTCCCTCTCCTCTCCTCTCCTCTCCTCTCCTCTCTCCTTTCCCTCTCCTCCGTATTCCCCCTCTCCTTTCCCTCTCCTCTCCCTCTCTCTCTCTCTCTCTCTCTCCTTTCACTCCCTCTCTCCTTTCCTCTCCACAGACAGGTGAAAAAAAGCTGTGACAAACTCTGACAACTTCTTCAGGAAACGCTGTGCATTGGGTGACAAACTTGAAACGTCTTTTTTAACAGCTAAGATTTATGACTTGTTCCCTGGGGGGAATTTAAACTCTACTCAGGTGGAAAACTCTTCAAACTTTGGTCCCCTTTGTGTTTGGTGGAGCTCCACAGCTCCGTCACATACCTGTCCCTGGGGAAGGGAAAGGAAGAGAATGTCTTGATGCGAGTCAGACCGCCCCATGGTGAGACGGAGGATGGGTGACACAGGAAGCTGTGTCATTGCGTGGGATGTGATGTCATCTGATCCGCTCACTGATTGGCTGAGTGAACTCCTGCTGAGAGACAGCTGGCTGTAAGTGCTGTTGACTTCACTTCCTTCTCTCACTCTTTCCCTCTTTCTTTCCCTCTCTCTTTCTCTATTCCCCCCTACCTGTTCCCCAGATAATGTTTCCAGTTGAGCCTTTGGCTTGGTTATTACAATAACCCCTATAACAAAGGGAGAATAGAAAGAGTCTAGTTCAGTTTTCCTCTGGAAGTTATTCTGTCTGAACCATGAAGTAACCAGACAAAAGGTTTTGGAATACAGTTAGGGTTATGGGCAGGGAAATGGTTAAACGTAACCCTAGCTTCATGTCCACACCCCAGTTCAACTTCAACCCTAGCCATAACCCTAACCATAACCCTAAGGTATCAGACATAGGTGTGACCATATCAATAGAATGAATAGAACAGGCGTCCCCATTCAAGCCAATAATTGGTCATTCTATTTATGTGGGTGTGACTGGATAAGACTTGTGTTTATTGTTTTTCATATTACCAGCACAACAATCAAAACAATCAATGAGACGAAACAACACACAGCATATAGATGCATTACACAATATAATAATTGCTGAATACATATACAAACACACCATTCTAGATGCTACATCAGATCACATACTACACACGTACAGTACCTACTAGTAAGTCTCTATAATGACTCTATGTATTCTAACCAGGGATCCCAGGCTTGGGAAAGGACTGGGGACTACCTTGCATGTCATATTTCATTTTTTCTAGTGGCATGCAAGAACTGACCTTATTAATCCATTGAGTGGTAGTGGGAGAATCCTTATGGTTCCACCCCTTTAAGGTCTAAGGGCTGGGTTTCTACTGAGATAACATATGGAATTGTTTTAAGATGGTCATACCAAGGATACTTAGCTATTTTATTTCAAATTTTAGGACCACTGTACGTATACATACATTCTTTTTATCAGCAGTTGAAACAATAACAAAGGGACGAGCCTGGTCTCAAATTCATAGACAGAGCTATGGATGCAAGGACTGACCATCAATGACATCACACTTATAGTTTAACCATGTTTTGAGTCTATATGGTGTTTGTTTACATTTACTTTGTTTACAAACATTGGAGTTAAACAAACATTTTTGGGGTTCTGATGGGGTACAACAGTTTAAGCTGATGCGTTTCTAAGTTATATTTTTCAAGAATCAATGGGTACATATCATTAATTTATTTGTCCAGAAATGGATGTAGCAACTACAGATTGCCCCTTTAAACATTGCATTTGGCCTTACTGCTATCAGCCCATAGAAACGCATTGAATAACAGATTTATACATGGGAAAACATATCAATCAAAAGGAAATATGTTTTGAAGTCTGTCCTATATCTGAGAGATACAAGAAAGCTAAAAAAAAAAGAGAGCACAAACTGCACAAAACACAATCTCTTCAAAGCCTGAGAACGTGATGCACACACACTTTGTAACTATTCAGAACTAGAAGAATACACACTCAAAATCCTTGGAATAAACCATACACACACACACCAAAGCCAGTGAGCTCAGCCTGGCCTGAAACACAACACACACAATCTGTCCAGTCTTTTTCCTCCCTGTGGGGGATTTGGGGAACATAGGGAAGGATTTCTGTCATCCATGGGCACATTGAGCGCTGAGCCTGCCTACCATACCAGCCAGGTCACCCGTGATACAACTCAGTATTCGACATCCATGTCTGAGGACGTCGGGAGAGGACATAGAAACTGGCCACTAGGGGCAACAGTGAGCACTGTTACCTTCAAGTAGGTTTCAGTTTTGCAGTGGGAGGCAGAGTTATTTAGAGGAGTAGATTGGTGGTAGGGGAGGCAGAGTTATTTAGAGGAGTAGACTGGTGGTAGGGGAGGCAGAGTTATTTAGAGGAGTAGACTGGTGGTAGGGGAGGCAGAGTTATTTAGAGGAGTAGACTGGTGGTAGGGGAGGCAGAGTTGTTTAGAGGAGTAGACTGGTGGTAGGGGAGGCAGAGTTATTTAGAGGAGTAGACTGGTGGTAGGGGAGGCAGAGTTATTTAGAGGAGTAGACTGGTGGTAGGGGAGGCAGAGTTATTTAGAGGAGTAGACTGGTGGTAGGGGAGGCAGAGTTATTTAGAGGAGTAGACTGGTGGTAGGGGAGGCAGAGTTATTTAGAGGAGTAGACTGGTGGTAGGGGAGGCAGAGTTATTTAGAGGAGTAGACTGGTGGTAGGGGAGGCAGAGTTATTTAGAGGTGTAGACTGGTGGTAGGGGAGGCAGAGTTATTTAGAGGAGTAGACTGGTGGTAGGGGAGGCAGAGTTGTTTAGATGAGTAGACTGGTGGTAGGGGAGGCAGAGTTATTTAGAGGAGTAGACTGGTGGTAGGGGAGGCAGAGTTATTTAGAGGAGTAGACTGGTGGTAGGGGAGGCAGAGTTATTTAGAGGAGTAGACTGGTGGTAGGGGGGACAGAGGTGTGTGCGTGTGTGCGTGTGTGCGTGCGTGCGGGTGTGCATCTAGCGCTAGGACTTCAGTGTGTGTGTGTGATTTCAAGATCAAGAGGTGTTGGTTGGCTCTCAGGTGTTTGGCTCAGGGTGAGTCAGCTTAGAAATTGTCTGAATCGCTGAGACTTCAAAAGTGCAATGCAAGTGAGTTTCAGAAGCCTAGTAAAAACAATCAACGTGCAACCAGCTGCCTGCCTTAAACCCCAACCATACGTTTCCTATAATCCCTCCCCTTCGTTTAAAGGACAGCCTGTTAACACGGATTAACAAAACAACGAAAACCACCAAGAGATTCTTAAACATGTTTTCCAACAGAAGTGATTAGAGAAAACATTTCTGTTCCTCGTGTCACGTTCAGAAGAGAGAGAACGCTGGATGACCAACTGTAATTTCTCTCTCTCTCTCTCCCAATCTACCCCTCTCAGTTCCTCCCTCCATCTTCCCCTTAGCTTTAAGGTTTGTTAGAGTTGGTGGCCTGTGATTGCCTTTTAATGAGTGACAGAGTGTGGTGGAGGAGCGATAAGGGGTCTGAGGGGCTGAGAGGTCCTGTGTGGGGTGGATTAGTATAATCATCTAAAAATGCCATGACTTTAAAAAACCACCACACAATGGAACCCACCACGCCAACCCTCTCTTCCCCTTCACCCTCCTCTGCCGCTCCGCCCGGCGACAACCAATCAATTTACATTCCACCGGTGTGATGGTTCAGAAGCTGCCTTCTGAATATGAATATATTCTGGGGGGTTTTATTCAAGAGAGAGGGAGAGACTGAAAAGGTAGGTGTTTGGAGAGAAAGAGGGGATAAGGGGTGGAGGGAAAGACATACGGGGGAGAGGAAGAGAGGATGCATTAGAAACACAGAGAGAGAGAGAGTAGGTTTTGAGGGGACTCCTATGGTAGGTACACCAATAGCTCGTCCCTTGGCAGTAGTACTGTAGGAAACTTTATCACTGACCTCAACCCAGAGTCTCTCAGAGCGTTCACAGTCAGCCCACTGACACCCCTATCAGATAATAACAAAATCCCAGTCTACTTGAACAGAGCAATACTCAATCATGAGGCATCAAAGCCAAAGGAACTGAATAATATTAAAACATGCTATTGATGGATGAAAAGTAGTGTGGAAACCTACCAAATAAATCAAATCAAATCAAATCAAATTTATTTATAAAGCCCCCCTTACATCAGCTGATGTCACAGAGTGCTGTACAGAAACCCAGCCTAAAACCCCAAACAGCAAGCAATGCAGGTGTAAAAGCACGGTGGCTAGGAAAAACTCCCTAGAAGGCCAAAACCTAGGAAGAAACCTAGAGAGGAACCAGGCTGTGATAACAATTAGGCAACAACAAATTCAATCTCTTTTAGACAACTTCCAGTATATTTGACCTCTCAGCTTCCCTATCAAATCAAAACATTTCAAACAGAACACTGAAGAAAATTAACAATGACAAATGGTTTGATGAAGAATGCAATAATGTAAGAAAGAAACTGAGAAACCTATCCAACCAAAAACATAGAGACACAGAAAACCTGATACTACGCTTCCACTATGACGAATCACTAAAACAATACATAAATACATTAGGGAAAAAGAAAGAACAGCACCTTTGCAGGGTTGCAGGACAACCGTCAGCACCAGATTCAAGCCTTCGTGGACTCTCTGACTACAAATCCCCTGCGTGAAGTGTCCCATCCCTCTGCAGATTCAAGCCCTCGATGGACGGCCCATTGACTCCGGTCAGGTGGAATATCAGACCAAGCCCAAGATAGAGAAGTGTGAGTTCCAAGTATCCCAAGTTTCCTTCCTGGGTCACATGATCTCTACCGCAGGAATCCAAATGGACCCCATAAAGGTTGACATGGTCGCCGAATGGCTATGTCCAATCTCACTCAAGCAGGTCCAGCGGTTCCTTGGGTTTGACAATTTTTACAGGCGTTTCAAACACAACTTTAGTGCGGTGGCAGCGCCTCTCTCGGTCCTAACCCACAGACCCATTTTTGCTGGACTCCTGAGTCTGACAGGGCATTCATGGAGCTCAAGGGACGTTTCACCGCTTGACACATCCTCATTCATTCTGATCCTACTCGTCCCTTTGTGGTACAAGTGGACACCTCGTACACCGGAGCAGGGGCGGTCCTTTCATGGAACGAGGAGGACAAGAAACTGCACCCATGCACCTTTCTCTCCAAGTGGTTCTCACCAGCTGAACTCAACTACAATGTAGGCAACCAGGAGCTCTTGGCAGTGAAGTGGGCCCTTTAGGGGTGGAGACACTGGTTGGTGGGGGCAACTCATCCTTTTGTGATCTGGACGGACCATTAGAACTTGGTCTACATTCAAGAAGCCAAAAGGTTGAACGCTCGAAAGGCTGTTTTTTAACAGGTTTGATTTCACACTAGTCCCTGTGATATGAAGTATTGAGACCTGACCCTAGCTGGAGAAGTTCCTTCGCTGTTTCGTCTCCACCCAGGCCAGCAACTGGAGCAAGTTCCACATCTGGGTGGAGTATGCTCACAACACACTGCCAAACTCTTCCACTGGACTGTCACTGTTCGAGTGTCAGTACGGTTCCCCCCGGTTCCTGAACAAGAGGCCAAAGCGGGGGTGCCATAAGCCGAGGCGTTCATTTGACGATGTCACCACACCTGGATCAGAGTGCGATCCTCCTTGCTCCGCTCCTCTGCCCAACACCAACATTAGGCAAACCGGCACCGAAGGCCTCTTCGGCAGTCCACCAGTGATCTTTCCACAATGAAATGTTAAAATATACAGACCACAAATATACTAAAACTCTTTAACTTCTTAGGGAGCGGCTCCCGAGGTGACGGTTTTGGAGAGTCTGGCGTGCCCAAAGTAAAATGCCTCCCACTCAGGCCCAGAAAATAGGATATGCACATAATTAGTACTATTGGATAGGAAACACTCTGAAGTTTCTAAAAGTGTTAAAATAATGTATGTGAGTATAACACAACTGATATAGCAGGCGAAAACCCGAGGATATATTTTAGTCGAGGTAGCTCAGAAGTCAACAAGATTTTACAGGCGCGAGACTGTATGCGCGCCGCCCCACTGTATTTTCCTTTCATAATGTTTAGGTTACCATCCGAGTGAAACATTATCGCTAATATTCATAAAAGGATAGCTAAGGATGCATTATAAATTATCTATGATTTGTTTAGGAAAAGTTGATAGGTATATTTGAACGCGTTCTCTTCACGGTTCAATTTGCGATTCGACGTTGGATTTCCTGATCATAACGCGCCAACCAAACAGAGATTTATGGATATAATAAATGACTTTTTCTAACAAAAGAACCATTGGATGTCTTCGTTGGACACTTGGGAAGCCCTCAGCAGAAGTTCTTCGAAAGGTAAGAGATTCATTTTAGCTGTGATATGGATTTTGTGTGACCCGCGCTGGATATGAATTTATGCTAATGTGGAAAATATGTGGGGTGCTATCCTCAAACAATCAAATGTTGTGCTTTCGCCGTAAAGCCTTTTTGAAATCTGACAACGCTGTGATATTGCCAAGAATCAGAGCTTTTGATGACTATGCAACACTTGTATATTGATGAATGTTTAATAATTCAACTTTTGGATTTTGAATTTGGCGCCTTACATTTCACCGGGTAGTGTCGGGAGTGGCCCGCTAGCGCGCCGCTACTCCCTAAGTAGTTAACTACTTAGGGAGTGGTGGGGCGCTAGATTTCAAAAAGGCTTTATGGCGAAAGCACAACATTTGATTGTTTGAGGGTAGCATCTCCAATATTTTTTCCAAACTTCAGAGTGTTTCCTATCCAATAGTACTAATTATGTGCATATCCTATTTTCTGGGCCTGAGTAGCAGGCATTTTACTTTGGGCACGCCAGACTCTCCAAAGCCGTCACCTCTGCTGCCGCTCCCCTAAGAAGTTAACATCATCCTTAGCTCTGGCATCTTCCCCAATATTTGGAACCAAGGACTGATCACCCCAATCCACAAAAGTGGAGACAAATTTGAGCCCAATAACTACCGTGGAATATGTGTCAACAGCAACCTTGGGAAAATCATCTGCATTATCATTACCAGCAGACTCGTACATTTCTTCAGTAAAAATAATGTACTGAGCAAATGTCAAATTGGCTTTACACCAAATTACCATACGAGAGACAACGTATTTACCCTGCACACCCTAATTAACAAACAAAACAAAACAAAGTCAAAGTCTTCTCATGCTTTGTTGATTTAAAAAAAGCTTTTAACTCAATTTGATGGAAAGTGGTGTTGGGGAAAAACATACGAAATTATAAAATCCGTGTACAAAAACAACAAGTGTGCGGTTAAAATTGGCACAAGAAAATTCAATTGGGGTGTGACAGAGATGCAGCTTAAGTCCCACCCTCTTCAACATATATATCAATTAATTGGCGAGGGCACTAGAACAGTCTGCAGACCTCAGCCTCACGCTACTAGAATCTGAAGTCAAATGTCTACTGTTTGCTGATGATCTGGTGCTTCAACCACCTAAAAGGAAGCGATTCACAAATCTTGCATAACAAAGCCATCACCTACAGAGAGATTAACCTGGAGAAGAGTCCCCTAAGCAAGCTGGTCCTGGGGCTCTATTCACAAACAGACCACACAGACCATGACAGCAACACAATTAGACCCAACCAAATCATGAGAAATCAAAAAGATAATTACTTGACACATTGGAAAGAATTTGCAAAAAAACTGAGCAAACTCGAATGCTAGTTGGCCCCAAACAGAGAGTACACAGTGGCAGAATACCTGACCACTGTGACTGACCAAAAATGAAGGAAAGCTTTGACTATGTACAGACTCAGACTCAGTGAGCATTGCTATTGAGAAAGGCCGCCGTAGGCAGACCTGGCTCTCAGGAGATGACAGGCTATGTGCACACTGCCCACAAAATGAGGTGGGAACTGAGCTGCACTTCCTAACCTCCTGCCAAATGTATGACCATACTGTATTAGATCAGCAAGATTTGTGACCTGTTGCCACAAGAAAAGGTTAACAAGTGAAGAACAAACACCATTGTAAAAACTATTTGCACATAATATGACATTTCAAATGTCTTTTTTATTTTGGAACTTTTGTGAGTGTAATATTTACTGTACATTTGTATTGTATTATTTCTCTTTTGTTTATGGTCTACTTCACTTGCTTTGGCAAATGTTAACATATGTTAACATATGCCAATAAAGCACTTAAATTGGAGAGAGAGAGAGAGAGAGAATGAATTAGAAACAAAGACCAAAACAGCAACATTATTTTTGTCACCTCCACTCCTCCAGTTAACTTCCTCCAGCAGTTGACTTCATCTCATCTTTCTCACTGGGAGCTTAACACTAAATCAATCATAGGATGTTCAATGGCTGCTATAAATCCTGGTACTTGAACGCCGATTCTCTCCCTGTGAGCTCGTTCAGTTATATCCTCACACTGTAGTAGCCCCAGGTAAACTTTGCCCTTTGGCACAGATCTAGGATCAGCTTACCTTTTTCCAGTTCAAACTTCAACCATTAGGGGAAAGCAGAAAACTGATCAGGGGCTTTCTCAGACTGTCCCTGTCTATACCAGGTAGTTTGCTCTGTGTCATTACTGTAACAGGCCTATGTAACAGATAGGGTGTCATTAACCATATTCTCCCAATATCTCACAAACCCATATTTCTTGGAGTGCGCCCCAAATGGCACCATGTGCCCTATAAGGTACACTACTCTTGACCAGGAATAGGGTGCCAATTGGGACACAGTCCTAATCTTTAGTAACAGTCAGCAGAAAGGCAAGCAGACACAGGTGTAAGTCTCTAATGGCACCCTATTGCCCATATAGTGCACTCCCTGTGACCAGAGTCTCGTCCCATTTGAGAGAGGGTCAGAATTGCGGTCAATTAAATTTCAACAGACACAATTCAGGAAAATAATTGGAATTCCATTCCATTTCAAGAGGGAAGAAATCCTATACAACTATACATGTCATTGTAAAGTGTTTGAACTGAAACCTAATTTAATCTCCTGAACGGATTGAATTAAAATGGCATTGAGCTAAGTTTTAGATAGAGTCACAGATATTCAACTGTTGGTTTATTATGGGTCAAGGTAATGCAAAGTAGTCAGGCAGCTGGGGCCTGACAGTACAGTGGCGCAGTAGTAGTTTAGTAGCAGTGTAGTAGCAGTACAGTAGTGGTGCAGTAGTAGTTTAGTAGCAGTGTAGTAGCAGTACAGTAGTGGTGCAGTAGCATTACAACAGTGGTGCAGTAGCAGTACAGTAGTGGTGCAGTAGTAGTTGAGTAGCAGTGTAGTAGCAGTACAGTAGTGGTGCAGTAGTAGTTTAGTAGCAGTGTAGTAGCAGTACAGTAGTGGTGCAGTAGTAGTAAAGTGGTGGTGCAGTACAGTAGTGGTGCAGTAGCAGTAGTGGTGCAGTAGCAGTACAGTAGTGGTGCAGTACAGTAGTGGTGCAGTACAGTAGTGGTGCAGTAGCATTACAACAGTGGTGCAGTAGTAGTTTAGTAGCAGTGTAGTAGCAGTACAGTAGTGGTGCAGTACAGTAGTGGTGCAGTAGTAGTACAACAGTGGTGCAGTAGCAGTACAGTAGTGGTGCAGTAGTAGTTTAGTAGCAGTGTAGTAGCAGTACAGTAGTGGTGCAGTAGTAGTTTAGTAGCGGTGTGGTAGCAGTACAGTAGTGGTGCAGTAGTAGTTTAGTAGCAGTGTAGTAGCAGTACAGTAGTGGTGCAGTAGCAGTGTAGTAGCAGTACAGTAGTGGTGCAGTAGCAGTACAGTAGTGGTGCAGTAGTAGTACAGTAGGGGTGCAGTACAGTAGTGGTGCAGTACAGTAGTGGTGCAGTAGCAGTACAGTAGTGGTGCAGTAGCAGTACAGCAGTGGTGCAGTAGAAGTACATTAGTGGTGCAGTAGTAGTACATTAGTTGTGCAGTAGCAGTGCAGTAGTACTGCAGTAGCAGTACAGTAGTGGTGCAGTAGTACTGCAGTAGCAATACAGTAGCAGTGCAGTAGCAGTACAGTAGTGGTACAGTAGCGGTACAGTAGTAGTGCAGTACTCCTCTCTTTGTGTCAGGCAGGGAGCAGCTCAAAAGGAATATGTTAAACGGACACTTGGTTGTTTCCGATCACTTTGCCTTCTGAGGTGCTCAATTATTGATGTAGAGAGGAGCTGTAGCAGGCATGGACTCTCACTAGCACACAGTCAAGGGGGATTCTAAGGCACTGAAGGCCTGTGTGTGTGTGTGTGTGTGTGTGGGTGCGTGTGTGTGTGTGTTTGATAGTTAACATTTTAGTAGCTGACTCATTGTGTTGTCATTGTACAGAGAGGTGTGTATTGTTATTTATTTTTATTCAGCAAAGCTCACACAAACACACATGCACGCACGCACGCACACACACATACACACGCACACATACACACACCCAACTGGAGGATGTCACAGCTGGCGTGGTGCAGCTTTCAGAGCAGATATTAAACAGAGAAGTGATCAGACAACAAAGCCCTTAGGGAGCATCATGGGATATTAACTTTGTTAAACTGGAGCATCATGGGATATGCACTTTGTTCAACTGGAGCATCACGGTATACGAACTCTGTTCAACTGGAGCATCATGGGATATGACTCTGTTCAACTGGAGCATCATGGGATATGAACTCTGTTCAACTGGAGCATCATGGGATATGATCAACTGGAGCATCATGGGATATGATCAACTGGAGCTGCTACGTATTTAGCTGCTCCGCTTAAACTTTGTTTCAAATCACTGCAGACCATCTCAAAGACATTTCCACTGCCTATGTTTGTGTGTGTCAGTGTGAGAAAGCGAGAGAGAGAGAGAGAGAGAGAGGGGGAGAGGCGGTCTGTCTGCCTCTCTCTCTCTGCAGGGAACAGGGATTAGATTTCTTGGCTGTCATGCGTTGTGACATTCAGAATGCTATTAAACTTCAATAGACTGAGTTTAAGGTTCACTGGTTACTCTCACATACTGGGAATCCATTATTCTGCTGGCTTTACTTCACATTGCCTGTTTACCACAATCACAACCACGCACCCGCATACATTACACACTGGAAGACACACACACGCCGGCACGCACCAACACACACACATACATGCACACAGATACACACACACACACATACACACATATGCGTTCAAAGTTGCTGGGTATTGGCGGGAACTGGATCGCTCTGTCGTACACGTTGATCCAGAGCATCCCAAACGTGCTCAATGGGTGATGACATGTCTCGTGAGTATGCAGGCAATGGAAGAATTGTGTACCGATCCTTGTGACATGGGGCCGTGCATTTTCATGCTGAAATTTGAAGGGATGGCAGCGGATGAATGGCACAATGGGCCTCAGGATCTCAAGGTATGTCTGTGCAATTAAATTGCCATCGATAAAACGTAATTGTTTTTGTTGTCCGTAGCTTACGCCTGCCCATAGCATAATCCCATTGCCACCATGAGGCACTCTGTTCACAACGTTGACATCAGCAAACCGCTCGGCCGGTACAGTTGAAAGCAAGATTCATCTGGGAAGAGCACACTACTCCAGCGTGCCAGTGGCATTTGCAATCTGAAGTCGGTTACGACACCAAACTGAAGGCAGGTCAAGACCCTGGTAATGACGAAGAGCATGCTGAGATGGTTTCTGACAGTTTGTGAGAAAGAAAAATTGGTTATGCAAATCCACAGTTTCATCAGCAGTCCAGGTGGCTGGTCTCAGACGATCCCACAGGTGAAGAAGCCGGATGTGGAGGTCCTGGGATGGCGTGGTTACACGTGGTCTGCGGTTGTGAGGCCGGTTGGACGTACTGCCAAATTCTCTAAAACGACATTGGAGGCGGCTTATGGTAGAGAATTGAACATTAAATTATCTGGCAACAGCTCTGGATGACATTCCTGTGGTCAGCATGTCAATTGCACACTCCTTCAAAACTTGAGACATCTGTGGCATTGTGTTGTGTGACAAAACTGCACATTTTGGAGTGGCCTTTTATTCTTCCCAGCACAAGGTGCACCTGTGTAATGATCATGCTGTTTAATCAGCTTCTTAATATGCCACACCTGTCAGGTGAATGGATTATCTTGGAAAAGGATAAATTCTCACGAACAGGGATGTAAACAAATTTGTGAGCAACATTTTTCAGAAATAAACTTTTTGCATATTGAACATTTCTGGGCTCTTTTATTTCAGCTCATGAAACATGGAACCAAAACTTTACATGTTGCGTTTATATTTTTGTACAGTATAAATATGCATTAGTTCTATACTAAGAACAGAAGCTGAAGTAAGGGTTATAGATTCTATCAGATCCGCGCTAGCCGACATCCGCATAGCGGCTGTTTTGGCGGTGTCGAGGTGGAACTTTGTTAGTCAAATCCACAAGCTGCTCCTTGCGTTAGTTTATCACGGAAACTGCCATTAGATGCAAGGAAATCTTTATATCCGCCAATCCCATGCAGCCGCATTACAAATTCAAACACTTGAATGAGTGATTAGAGTTATAGGCTTATAGTATAAATCCCCCCCATCCAAACTGAAATATCTTACCCTCAAACCGAACTAAACTTTCACAACCGGACAAAAAGTATTCTGCTTTGCCCAAAAGACTATTAAAGTGATGTTTTGGACAATATACTCATTGCTTTGAGCAGAGGTAATCTAACGGAAGGTTTTCTAGCTCTTTTGGGTGAGATATTGTATATAAATGGGAGCTATTTCCTGTCTCTTTTCATTTGACCCCGTCTGTTTCTGTGATTGGCTGGGGGTCGAGAGGGCCGTCCAATGAGATGCCTGCAGTTTGATCACGGCGGCTACTAGGCCTGCTCTGTAATCTCCTCATCTGTCATCATGTCTGGGATGATGTAAACAGCCATACATCTCTCTTTCTTTCTTTCTTTCTTTCTTTCTTTCTTTCTTTCTTTCTTTCTTTCTTTCTTTCTTTCTTTCTTTCTTTCTTTCTTTCTTTCTTTCTTTCTTTCTGTCTGTCTGTCTGTCTGTCTGTCTGTCTGTCTGTCTGTCTGTCTGTCTGTCTCTCTCTCTCTCTCTCTCTCTCTCTCTCTCTCTCTCTCTCTCTCTCTCTCGCTCTCTCTCCTTCGCTCTCATTCTCTCTCTGCCTCTCTCTTCAATTCAATTCAAGGGGCTTTATTGGCATGGGAAACATATGTCAACATTGTCAAAGCAAGTGAAGTAGATAATATACAACAGTGAAATAAACAATAGAAATGAACAGTAAACATTACACTCACAGAAGTTCCAAAAGAATAAAGACACTACAAGTATATTATGTATATATATACAGTGCTGTAACGATGTGCAAATGGTTAAAGTACAAAAGGGAAACTTCGGCGGAAGTCGTGACAGTACCCCCTTGACACGTGGCTCCAGCAATACACACTGGAAGGGAGAGAGGTTAGTGGAGGAGTGGCAGAGTGAGTTTTGGGCCATCTCTCCCCCGGCCGGTCCTGGCAATATGACCGCAAAAACCTACCCAAATCCTGGTTTACTCTCTCCACCTGCCCATTACTCTCGGGGTGAAAACCTGAGGTGAGGCTGACCGAGACCCTCAGATGCTCCATAAACGCCCTCCAGACCCTGGACGTGAACTGGGGATCCAGATCAGAGACTATATCCTCAGGCACCCAGTAGTGCCGGAAGACGTGTGTGAACAGGGCCTCCGCAGTCTGTAGGGCCGTAGGGAGACCGGGCAAAGGGAGGAGACGGCAGGACTTAGAAAACCGATCTGAATCGGATTACGCACGGCTGAAATGAGGTCACTCTCCATCTCCACCCCTGACGTGGAAATGCGGTACCCTAGGAAGGAGACGGACTGTTGGAAGAAAATACATTTCTCAGCCTTGACGTACAGGTCATGCTCCAACAGTCGTCCAAGCACCCTGCGCACCAGGGACACATGCTCGGCGCGTGTAGCGGAGTATACGTACACCACTACAGCCTGCCCGTGCAGGTCCCGGAAAATCTCGTCAACAAAGGCCTGGAAGACTGATGGAGCATTCATCAACCTGTACGGCATTATGAGGTATAGTGCCCGGAGGTGGTACTAAATGCCGTCTTCCACTCGTCCCCTTCCCGGATACGCACCAGGTTATAAATGCTCCTGAGATCCAATTTTGTGAAGAAGCGCGCCCGTGCATTGACTCTATCGCACTGGCTATAAGAGCCAGCGGGTAGCTGTACCTCACAGTGATCTGATTGATACCCCGATAGTCAATACACGGGCGCAGACCTCCATCCTTCTTCTTCACAAAAAAGAAACTTGAGGAGGCAGGTGAAGGGGACGGCCGAATGTATCCCTGCCCCAGGGATTCGGAGACATATGTTTCCATAGCTTCCGTCTCCTCCTGTGGCAGAGGATACACGTGACTCCTGGGAAGTGCTGCGTCTTCCATGAGATTTATCGCCCCCCCCGTCGATGGGGTGGTAATTGAGTCGCATTCTTCTTACAGAAGGCGAGAGCCAAATCGGCATATTCTGAGGGGATGTGCACGGTGGAGACCTGGTCATAGGCAGACCTGGCTCTCAGGAGAAGACAGGCTATGTGTCATGACTTCCGCCGAAGTCGGTCCCTCTCCTTGCTCAGGCGACGTTCCGCGGTCGACGTCACCGGTTTTCTAGCCATCGCCGATCCATTTTTCATTTTCCATTGTTAATGTCTTGTTTTACACACCTGGTTTCAATCCCACAATTACTTGTTCATTATTTAACCCTCTGTTCCCCCATGTTAGCTATAAGCTATTTAGTCATTGTCAGCCACTGCTAGCGGCCTTTACCTTCTACACAGATACCAGCCGCTTTTAGCCTGGATAGTACTTGCCAGCCTGCCAGTATCGGACTGTTTTCTCCACTACATCGCCGGTTTCCTGCCATAAGCCCTGGACCACTACTCCTGATCATCACAGCTAGCTAGCTGCCACCGAGTGGTTTCACACTGTTGCCGCCTGTTATAGACCCCCCTCAGCTCCCAGCTGTGCCCTGGACATCATATGTGAATTGAGTGCCCCCCGTCTATCTTCAGAGTTTGTTCTGTTAGGTGACCAAAACTGGGATATGCTTAACACCCCGGCAGTCCTACAATCTAAGTTAGATGCCCTCAATCTCACACAAATTATCAAGGAACCCACCAGGTACAACCCTAAATCCGTAAACATGGGCACCTTCATAGATATTATTCTGACCAACTTTCCCTCTAAATACACCTCTGCTGTTTTCAATCAGGATCTCAGCGAACACTGCCTCATTGCCTGCATCCGCGGTCAAACAACCACCCCTCATCACTGTCAAACGCTCCCTAAAACACTTCTGCGAGCAGGCCTTTCTAAGCGACCTGTCCCGGGTATCCTGGAAGGATATTGACCTCATCCCGCCAGTCGAGGATGCCTGGACATTCTTTGAAAGTGCCTTCCTCACCATCTTAAATAAGCATGCCCCTTTCCAAAAAAATTGAACCAGGAACAGATATAGCCCTTGGTTCTCTCCAGACCTGGCTGACCTTGACCAGCACAATAATTCGTTATGCATTAGCATCGAATAGCCCCCATGATATGCAATTTTTCAGGGAAGTTAGGAACCAATATACACTGGCAGTTAGGAAAGCTAATGCTAGCTTTTTCAAGCAGAAATTTGCATCCTGTAGCACAAACTCAAAAATGTTCTGGGACACTGTAAAGTTCATGGAGAATAAGAGCACCTCCTCTGTCACCACCGATAAATCCACTATAATTGAGAATTTCAGTAAGCATTTTTCTACAGCTAGCCATGCTTTCCACCTGGTTACCCTTACCCCGGTCAACAGCCCTGCACTCCCCACAGCAACTCGCCCAAGCCTCCCCCATTTCTCCTTCACCCAAATACCAGATAGCTGATGTTCTGAAAGAGCTGCAAAATCTGGACCCCTACAAATCAGCCGGGCAAGACAATCTGGACCCTCTCTTTATAAAATTATCTGCCGAAATTGTTGCAACCCCTATTACTAGCCTGTTCAACCTCTCTTTCGTATTGTCTGAGATTCCCAAAGATTGGAAAGCTGCTGCGGTCATCCCCCTATTCAAAGGGGGAGACATTCTAGACCCAAACTGCTACAGACCTATATCTATCCTACCCTGCCTTTCTAAGGTCTTCGAAAGCCAAGTCAACAAAGAGATTACCGACCATTTCGAATCCCACCATACCTTCTCCGCTACGCAATCTGGTTTCAGGGTGCACCTCAGCCATGCTCAAGGTCCTAAACGATATCATAACCGCCATCAATAAAAGACATTACTGTGCAGCCGTATTCATCGACCTGGCCAAGGCTTTCGACTCTGTCAATCAACACATTCTTATTGGCAGACTCAACAGCCTTTGTTTCTCAAATGATTGCCTCACCTGGTTCACCAACTACTTCTCTGATAGAGTTCAGTGTGTCAAATCAGAGGGCCTGTTGTCCGGGACCTTTGGCAGTCTCTATGGGGGTGCCACAAGGGTCAATTCTCGGGCCGACTCTCTTCTCTGTATACATCAATGATGTCACCTTTGCTGCTGATGATTCTCTGATCCACCTCTACGCAGACGGCACCATTCTGTACACTTCTGGCCCTTCTTTGGACATTGTGTTAACAAACCTTCAAACAAGCTTCAATGCCATACAACACTCCTTCCGTGGCCTCCAACTGCTCTTAAACGCTAGTAATACTAAATAAATGCTTTTCAACCATTCGCTGCCCACACCCACCCGCCCGACTAGCATCACTACTCTGGACGGTTCTGACTTAGAATATGTGGACAACTACAAATACCTAGGTGTCTGGCTAGACTGTAAACTATCCTTCCAGACTCATATTAAACATCTCCAATCCAAAATTAAATCTAGAACCTGCTTCCTATTTCCGCAACAAAGCCTCCTTCACTCACGTCGCCAAACATACCCTTGTAAATCTGACTATCCTACCGATCCTCGACTTTGGCGATGACATTTACAAAATAGCCTCCAACACTCTACTCAGCAAAGTGGATGCAGTCTATCACAGTGCCATCTGTTTTGTCACCAAAGCCCCATATACCACCCACCACTGCGACCTGCATGCTGTAGTCGGCTGGCCCTCGCTACATATTTGTCACCAGACCCACCGGCTCCAGGTCATCTATAAGCCTTTGCTAGGTAAAGCTCCACCTTATCTCAGCTCGCTGCTCCAGCAGGTATATTTCACTGGTCATCCCCAAAGCCAACACCTCCTTTGGCCGCCTCTCCTTCCAGTTCTATGCTGCCAATGAATGGAACGAATTGCAAAAATCGCTGAAGCTGGAGACATATTTCCCTCACTAACTTTAAACATCTATCTGAGCAGCTAACCGATCGCTGCAGCTGTACATTGCCCATCAGTAAATAGCCAATCCAATCTACCTACCTCATCCCCATATTGTTTTTATTTACTTTTCTGCCCTTTTGCACACCTGTATTTCTACTTGCACATCATCATCTGCACATCTATCACTCCAGTGTTAATTTGCTAAATTGTAATTACTTCGCTACCATGGCCTATTTATTGCCTTACCTCCTCACGACATTTGCACACACTGTATATAGACTTTCTTTTTTTTCTATTGTGTTTTTGACTGTACTCTTGTTTATTCCATGTGTAACACTGTGTTGTTGTTTGTGTCGCACTGCTTTGCTTTATCTTGGCCAGGTCGTAGTTGTAAATGAGAACTTGTTCTCAACTAGCCTACCTGGATAAGTAAAGGTGAAATAAAAAATTAATAAAATAAAAATTAAACATTTGATTTGGTCTAATTGTGGTGCTGTCCTGGGGCTCTGTGGGGTCTGTTTGTGTTTGTGAACAGAACCCCAGGACCAGCTTGCTTAGGGGACTCTTCTCCAGGTTAATCTCTCTTTAGGTGATGACTTTGTTGGTATTGGCCTAATTCTGCTCTGCATGCATTATTTGGTCTTTTACGTTGTACACTGAGGATATTTTTGCAGAATTCTGCATGCAGTCTCAATTTGGTGTTAGTCCCATTTTGTGAATTCTTGGTTGGTGAGCGGACCCCAGACCTCACAACCATGAAGAGCAATGGGTTCTATAACTTATTAAAATATTTTTTGCCAGATCCTAATTGGTATATCTATTGTATATTCCTTTTGATGGCATAGAATGCCCTTCTTGCCTTGTCTCTCAGATCATTCACAGCTTTGTTTAAGTTACCTGTGGCACTGATGTTTAGGCCAAGGAATTATAGTTATTTCTGTGCTGTATGGCAACGATGTCTAGATGAAATTCGTATTTGTGGTCCTGGCGACTGGACCTTTTTTGGAACACCATTATTTTGGTTTTACTGAGGAAAGAAGCACCAGATCATCAGCAAACAGTAGACATTTAACTTCAGATTCTAGTAGGCTGAGGCCGGGTGCTGCAGACTGTTCTAGTGTCCTCACCAATTCGTTGATATATATGTTGAAGAGGGTAGGGCTTAAGCTGCATCCCTGTCTCACCCCACGGCCCCGTGGGAAGCAATGTGTGTTTTTTGACAGTTTTAACTGCACACTTGTTTGTGTTCATGGATTTTATAATGTCGTATGTTTTTCTCCAAAACCACTTTCCATCAATTTGTATAGCAGAGCCTCATGCCAAATTGAAATCAACAAAGCATGAGAAGACTTTGCCTTTGTTTTTGTTATTTTGTTTGTCAATTAGGGTGTGCAGGGTGAGTATGTGGTCTGTCGTACGATAATTTGGTAAAAGGCCAATTTGACATTTGCTCAGTACAGGAAATGTATGAAATGTACGAAATGTACGAGTCTGCTGTTAATGGTAATGCAGAGGATTTTCCCAAGGTTGCTGTTGATGCATATCCCACAGTAATTATTGGGCTCATATTTGTCTCCACTTTTGTGGATTGGAGTGATCAGTCCTTGGTTCAAAGTATTGGGGAAGTTCTGCTGGCTTCTCTGCGGGAGTAGCCACCTCTCTAGTGGGTTGTTCTCTGTCACACGCCGTCCCCCTCACCCTCTCCTCCAGCAGTCTGATCCTCTCCTCTAGTGCTCTGTTCTTCTCCTGCTCCTGCCTTTTCTCCTGTTGAAGTCGTCTCACCACAGTCCAGAGTGCAGATATGTCTCTTTCCCCCTCCAGCTCTCCGGGTCTGATTAAGGGTGTATTGTTGTGCTTGACTGTTGTCAGGGTCTGTGCTGACTGGAGTATAATCACCTGCTGTTCCAGCTCCACCTGCCTTACCTCCAGCTGGGTAAATGTATCCTTCATTTCAATGAGGGAGTAGTACTCTGTGCTGGGAGGTTGACTTTCCACTTGGGGTTGCTCGTCTGTGGGGTTATATAATGAAGAGGTCTCGTCTGACCCGCTCGGGGTGGGGGTATCTTTCTCAAGGGAGAGCTTCTCCTGCTGAGCTAATTCCTTGATTAGGTGAACATTTGGGGTTGCCATGTACCAATACTGTTCCAGACTGACTGAAGCTGACTCAGAGTCCTCGCTGTCTAGTATCCTGAATTTCCACCCCTCGTTAACACCCCCCCCTTAACAGAGGGGTAGTGTGCTAAAATAGCACTGTGCCATGCCAGGGGATGGTCTGTGTGGAAGATGAGGTTGCTGATGTTTCCATTTTTATAATAGTCAGCAAAAAGTGTCTCTTGATTTTCCATAAGGTGCTTCATTTTGTGCTCTTTTTGTGCCTTATCATTCTTTACATACACAGGGTACGGTATTTTAATTACCTCTGAACAGCGGGAGGCAGCTTCCAAGGCCTCTCCATTTGGTTGGAGTAGACTTTTTGA